>JBAIZL010000376.1:1667500-2022500 GCA_036971475.1 Prosapia bicincta | reverse complement strand
ACTTAAGAAGAGACCAAACAAGAGGATGCACATATTGTTATTGAAGTAAAGTTAGAGATGCCGAAGACAACTTAAGAAGAGACCAAACAAGAGGATGCACATATTGTTATTGAAGTAAAGTTAGAGATGCCGAAGACAACTTAAGAAGAGACCAAACAAGAGGATGCACATATTGTTATTGAAGTAAAGTTAGAGATGCCGAAGACAACTTAAGAAGAGACCAAACAAGAGGATGCACATATTGTTATTGAAGTAAAGTTAGAGATGCCGAAGACAACTTAAGAAGAGACCAAACAAGAGGAGGATGCACATATTGTTATTGAAGTAAAGTTAGAGATGCCGAAGACAACTTAAGAAGAGACCAAACAAGAGGATGCACATATTGTTATTGAAGTAAAGTTAGAGATGCCGAAGACAACTTAAGAAGAGACCAAACAAGAGGAGGATGCACATATTGTTATTGAAGTAAAGTTACAGATGCCGAAGACAACTTAAGAAGAGACCAAACAAGAGGATGCACATATTGTTATTGAAGTAAAGTTAGAGATGCCGAAGACAACTTAAGAAGAGACCAAACAAGAGGAGGATGCACATATTGTTATTGAAGTAAAGTTAGAGATGCCGAAGACAACTTAAGAAGAGACCAAACAAGAGGATGCACATATTGTTATTGAAGTAAAGTTAGAGATGCCGAAGACAACTTAAGAAGAGACCAAACAAGAGGAGGATGCACATATTGTTATTGAAGTAAAGTTAGAGATTCCGAAGACAACTTAAGAAGAGACCAAACAAGAGGAGGATGCGCATATTGTTATTGAAGTAAAGTTAGAGATGCCGAAGACAACTTAAGAAGAGACCAAACAAGAGGATGCACATATTGTTATTGAAGTAAAGTTAGAGATGCCGAAGACAACTTAAGAAGAGACCAAGCAAGAGGAGGATGCACATATTGTTATTGAAGTAAAGTTACAGATGCCGAAGACAACTTAAGAAGAGACCAAACAAGAGGAGGATGCGCATATTGTTATTGAAGTAAAGTTAGAGATGCCAAAGACAACTTAAGAAGAGACCAAACAAGAGGAGGATGCACATATTGTTATTGAAGTAAAGTTAGAGATGCCGAAGACATCTTAAGAAGAGACCATACAAGAGGAGGATGCACATATTGTTATTGAAGTAAAGTTAGAGATGCCGAAGACAACTTAAGAAGAGACCAAACAAGAGGATGCACATATTGTTATTGAAGTAAAGTTAGAGATGCCGAAGACAACTTAAGAAGAGACCAAACAAGAGGATGCACATATTGTTATTGAAGTAAAGTTAGAGATGCCGAAGACAACTTAAGAAGAGACCAAACAAGAGGAGGATGCACATATTGTTATTGAAGTAAAGTTAGAGATGCCGAAGACAACTTAAGAAGAGACCAAACAAGAGGATGCACATATTGTTATTGAAGTAAAGTTAGAGATGCCGAAGACAACTTAAGAAGAGACCAAACAAGAGGAGGATGCACATATTGTTATTGAAGTAAAGTTACAGATGCCGAAGACAACTTAAGAAGAGACCAAACAAGAGGATGCACATATTGTTATTGAAGTAAAGTTAGAGATGCCGAAGACAACTTAAGAAGAGACCAAGCAAGAGGAGGATGCACATATTGTTATTGAAGTAAAGTTAGAGATGCCGAAGACAACTTAAGAAGAGACCAAACAAGAGGATGCACATATTGTTATTGAAGTAAAGTTAGAGATGCCGAAGACAACTTAAGAAGAGACCAAACAAGAGGAGGATGCACATATTGTTATTGAAGTAAAGTTAGAGATTCCGAAGACAACTTAAGAAGAGACCAAACAAGAGGATGCACATATTGTTATTGAAGTAAAGTTAGAGATGCCGAAGACAACTTAAGAAGAGACCAAACAAGAGGAGGATGCGCATATTGTTATTGAAGTAAAGTTAGAGATGCCGAAGACAACTTAAGAAGAGACCAAACAAGAGGATGCACATATTGTTATTGAAGTAAAGTTAGAGATGCCGAAGACAACTTAAGAAGAGACCAAGCAAGAGGAGGATGCACATATTGTTATTGAAGTAAAGTTACAGATGCCGAAGACAACTTAAGAAGAGACCAAACAAGAGGAGGATGCGCATATTGTTATTGAAGTAAAGTTAGAGATGCCAAAGACAACTTAAGAAGAGACCAAACAAGAGGAGGATGCACATATTGTTATTGAAGTAAAGTTAGAGATGCCGAAGACATCTTAAGAAGAGACCATACAAGAGGAGGATGCACATATTGTTATTGAAGTAAAGTTAGAGATGCCGAAGACAACTTACGAAGAGACCAAACAAGAGGATGCACATATTGTTATTGAAGTAAAGTTACAGATGCAGAAGACAACTTAAGAAGAGACCAAACAAGAGGAGGATGCATCGTTGGAACATCTTGTTGTTCTTGCAACAGTTGCTAAATTAATTTAAAATTCCTTCACTTTTTAATTAACTTGACAAAAAAACCACTACTTATAGAACCATTACTTATAGAAAAACCACACTGATATTTTTCAACAAACGCGTTTTACTCTAGGTCAGTGCATTATTCAATGCTGCGAGTTGTGGACAAAACTGTTGCTCAGGTGTTTTTTTGGTGTGAGTCTAGCACCAACATAACACACCTGAGCAACAATCTTATCCGTGACTCACAGCATTGAATAATGCGCTGACCTAGTGTGAAATGCTTCTGCTGAACAATATCACTAAGTAGTGGTTTTTTGCCAAGTTAATACCAAATGTGTAATTATAGAAAAACCACAAGATGTACAACACAAAAACTGCAAGTTTTAAAAATTTCTGCCTCTGTATTTTATTTTTTACAAGTATTTTAAATGTTTATTTTATTACAAGATACATTACTGCACAACAAATTAGAGTTCATCCCAGAGATGTGTCTGTAAGTTTGATATAGAACAACGAAGAGGATTATTATAATTTTCTTGTTTAACCTTCTTCCGTAATTACTATAAAAGTTTAAAATAAATCTTTATTTCTTATGAATAACTTTAAATCAGTGCAACATTTTTTAAAAATTTTCAGGTGGGAAGGTGAAGAAGCATTCTCGGAATGAATTTAATTTTGAATCAACAACAGCTAGAGTACAAGCGTTGTCATATTTTGATCAGCATGTGGTCACATGGCAATGTAGTGTTACAGTTTTGGAGATGATCAACACTTTTGCTTCAGGTTTGTCATTTGTTTTAATAAAATGCAATTTGAATCAATTTGACTTCATAACTTTTGGTATTTTAATGAAAATTTAAAAAAAAATAAATGTATATAATTTATTATAATCAATTTAAGTGTAAATTTAATTTTTATTTTATTGTAAAAGAATATGTAATAATTGTTATAAGATGGTAATTAGTTATATAAATTTTTCCTGTGAAAACATTAAAAAAATTGTTAGAAAATTGTTGTCAAGTATTTCCTCATTGATAAGCAAATCTTATTTAATTGTCACCAGATGTATTGGTTTTGATTGTTAAGGTTAGAAGGATATATGGGGTTACATGTGAAAAAAATCAGATGCTTTACTGAAATTGAATAGTTCGTTTCCCCCCACTTTGTTCTGTAAGATTTGAGAGATAAGATCTAAATATATGCACAGACATCTTTATAACTGACAGATAAGGTCAGTCATGGTGTACAGTAAACTATTAAAACGACGAAAAGTAATGAAGTAGTTAGTACTACATATTAAAAGGTGGCACTAGGGGGAAAAGCCTTACATTTTCAGAATATTGACTGTATAGTGAAAAGCTACATAAAATTTTGTGACTACCAATTTAGATTTGGAACAATTCAAAACTATAATATTTAACTTTATTTAATGTCTGTTAATAACTATTCAGTTTTGTTTAGGTTAGTGACAGATCACAGACCAATTCGTGTTTTTACAAATACTCCTACGTATTTTGTACCGAAAATCCTAGAAAATCGAAACGTAGAGTATTTGTAAAAAACATTAATTGGTCTGTGATCTATCATTAACCTAAACAACTATAATATTGCTATTTAAACTTGTTTAAAACTTAGATTTAAAATATGTGTTGATAATTTTATTCATTTGTTTGTGAATAGGTAACTCAAATTACCTACCAGTTCAAGAACATGTTGCATTTCTGTTTGATTTAATGGAGTTGGCCTTGAACATTGATGGCTTGATTGATGTTTGCATTCAAGTAAGTTGATACACGATTGTGTTGCTCAAAGAAGATCTTTAATTATTAGAAACTGTTTTCATATTTAAAATTTTCTAAACCAGAGGTTTTCGATTTGTAGCAGATTCCGCTTTAGAGGTTTTAGAAGGATTTCAAGGGAGATTTTAATTGTATTTAAAAAAATAATAAAAAGTAAAACCATAATTTGTTGTGTCAAGCATGGAGTAGTAGACTTTAAAATCCCTTTTTCAATTCCTTGTATTAGCTCACTCTATCATTATATGTATCTTGTACAAATTTTTAGTTGTTAATAAAATAAGTTTTTATTCGTCCAATCAAGTCCATTTTTTTTATAACCTAAAGAGGTTGTTAACAAATGATGATAATACAAGTTTTTAAAATATTTTTTCATTAATTTAAATTTTTAAAACTTGTCCTAGTCAGATTTAAACTGAAGAACTAAATGTTTGAAATCCAGCACTTTGGCTTTGAGCCAAATTCTCCATATCTAGAAATCAATTACTTAAAAATGTAAATGGAATTATAAGAGAAAGATTCCTTGCAATAGTAAAGCATTGCAAAAGGCGGATGAAATGAGAGATTATAGATCGCCATCAGCTTCATAAATTAGAAACGAAAAAAAGAAAGCACATAAGTAGTAATAAACAAAAATAATAGTTCAACACTCTATACTGTGTAAAGAGAGAAATTGAAAATTGCAAGGGAATCCGCTTTCTATTTTGCCACTTGATATTGTGATTCTGTCTTATGTTTGTATATATTTATATTAATTATAATTATAAAATGAAAAGTTACTAAACAATGTTTTTCTTTGTCGATCTCAGTGGGAATTGAATTAATTTTTTTTTAATGTTACTTGTTCTACAACTAGGTTTGATGGCTCTCCAAATGTAACAAATGCTTTCTGGGAATATTCAACTTGAAATATGAGGTTGAACATTTTTTGTTAAGTGAAACAAGAATCTGTATAATAAGCTATTGGTCATATTTTATTTGTCAAACTTGCTGAAACGTCAACTTTCTCAACCTGAAGCAATAAGATCAGAAATACATTTTGGTAACCTAGGATACAGTTGGTTTTATAGAAAATATAGCTGTTTGACTTCAGAGCCACACTTTTCAACTTTTACAAAATTGAACAATTGCCTTGATAGTATAAAATATCTCTCACTTAATAAATGAATTGAAGTACCCTTATGTGATCAGTCTTTTTTGTTATAATAGAGTGTACTATTTTTATAACAATTTTGTTTTCAGATTTTGAAAGAAGTGCCAGAAGTTGAAGCTCAACTCTCAGCAAAAGGCTCAAACCTGGTTCGTTCTTACACTCCATCTTTGGTTTTGTATGTTGTGGGTGTACTACGGAGGTACCATTGTTGTTTATTGTGTAAGTATTAATTCTTGTAAATAATACCATGTGTAATATAATATTATTTACAATCAATACAAACGTATATTTGTAAACTTGAACACTTTGTATTACTAAAATGAATTTTTGATCTAGTAAGATTACAAGATTTAAAATAAAAACTAGTATTAGGATACTTTGCAGTTTAGAATGCAGTATGTTTATTGGTCTTTTCTGTTGATTGATAATCTAATTTACTACTTTTATTACACAAAATTAATTTGATATAAATTGGCATAGCATCATAATTTAAAAATACCTGATCAACTACTGTTCATTAACGTTTGCTTTGAAATTTGCATTTTAGAAGAAATGCTTTCAGTTATACTTTTTATTGTTTTTCTTTGTTTGATTTTATACTCCATTACTGCACATTGTAGATGTTTTTAAACCTTACAATAGCATTGGTCCTTGAAGAAGCCATTTTATTCCAATGAGTATCTAATAGACCAGGTTTTTGTTTCAACCAGTATATGCTTAGAAGTGTAGGGACTAATCATTGTTGATAACACGCAATGAAACAGGGTGTGCATTAGAACAATTTTAAAGAAAAAGCATATGCTAAATATGCTTTTGACTTTGTTGAAAATTCTTTTAACAAATACTTGTCATACACTTTAATACTTGTAATACACTTTCAATAAAATGGCGATCTGTGGAATGCCTATAGGGAAATATACATGTAATTAGTTCTCAATCAGAAAACTAACTAATCACACAAGTAAAATAAAGGATGGTAGAATAAAAATAGAAAATATTTAAAGGGAAACTAATGATGAGGTTTAGAAATGTTGTTAACTGTAAGTGGGATGGTGCAGAATGGGAAAAAAGTTATTAATATTAAAAAAAAGAACCCAGGATAAGTTAAAATCTGATGCATGACATCAATAGTGCACAGATAATTCAACATGTTTAACACTGTAAGTCTGCAGAAACAAAACCAACCACCAACTTTATTAAAACTAATATTGAATAGTACATAAATTAAACAAATTGTACCTTATGAAATATAAATGAAATAAAGGACTGGATAAACATGAAAAATACAAGTAACATAAACATGAAAATAATGAGGAAAGAGATCAGCGTACTATAGTTAGTGGTGACTGGCATACAAAAGTAACAATTATTGTAGTTCAGATTTGGTAAACCAGAAGAAAACATGAATTCATACTTTCCTACTGTGCTTATATTGATATTGGCTGAAATGTGGTAAAGAATTTTACTGGACTTTTGTAGAACAGAAAGTAAAAAAATGTTAGGAAGGTAATAAGTTCTTTTCTGAATCTAAATGTGAATATCAAACTCATTAACAAAATTTGTTTGAAAAATTAAAAAAAAGTTGTTGAGGGGATTTTGATTGGCAGCATTTACTGTTACAATGATTAGATAGAGATGGAGGAAACTGAAGAATTGAATAAACACAAGCAATATATACAACTCGCAATTATAAAAACTTTAATCTCAAATACGTTTCAATGACATTATGTCATCATCTTCAGTGATCCTATTACAAACAAAAGTTTAATTAAAAAAATTGACATAAGCTATAATATTTTAACAAAAGTAAGAACCAGATCTATGTATTGCCAAATGTACAACCACCGCTACGAGACAGAATGTTTTCAATTGTCCCGTGGCGATCTTCATCAGTGTCTTCTTTAATATTAAATTAAATTACAAAAGTATTGAATTTTGAATGGGTCCTTATTCATTATTAACAATTTTGTTTCTATTTCTATTTATAAATAAAGTTTCTTATGCATCTAATTCATTAAAATTTATCACATTCTTGAAAAGGATAACATTTTTACTTTTAAATTTATGGTTTTCATCCAAACAATGCTTTGCCATAGCTGACTTTTCAGGCCTATTATATTTAAAATGGGAAAATGTTCTTTCGCTCTAATTTGTATGTTTCTTTTAGTTTGCCC
This sequence comes from Prosapia bicincta, assembly GCA_036971475.1. Lineage (NCBI taxonomy): Eukaryota > Metazoa > Arthropoda > Insecta > Hemiptera > Cercopidae > Prosapia > Prosapia bicincta. Next base: position 2,014,920 of record JBAIZL010000376.1, on the reverse strand, counting down.
AAAATATTCCATGTGACATATTTCACACGGCAAACTATAAATTCCTGATTTACTTTCATTTTTTATTATTATAACTTTCTGGTTTAAAAAATATGAAGATTTGAATGTTTGGAATATAATACTGTAGAATATTAGTTTGCTTTTGTTCATTTGAAAGGGGAATGTTTAATAAATACAGTTACATGAACCCACAAGTCTGACTAAAGTCTCCCAAACATGCTGCTCATTTGTCCAAGGCTCATAGGCCATTGCAATCACTTGAAGATAGAAAACAACAGCAAAAAATGATTGAATAGAGATTACCAGAAACAAATAAACTTTTTTTCTCTAATAGTCAATCTATTTTTTCTCAAATGATTAAGACAGAATGACTTGTTTTTACATCAAGACAGAAACCATTGAAATAAATTCTTTTTCTTGCAGTAATATTGAAACTAATTTGTCATTTAAATCATTCTGAGTTATCGTGCAATAATAATGGGAGATTGTCTCTATAGAGAGAAAAATTAAGGAATTTTGTAAGTTTAACATAATAATTGGGATGTGAATATGAATTTTTGTCTAAAGAAACAAACTCTGTAAGCATTTGATTAATTTTGTTTGCAAGTGAATAGGTTGGTACTCAACAAAATATTTTAACTTAGTAGTAGAAAACAATAATATAGAATGTGGAACATTAACTGCAACTTAAGTAAGAAAACAATTTTAACTATGAACTAAATATATAAGCCATTATACAAATTCTACATGTGTTTCCCTAATAATAAATTGCTCCTTTAATTCAAAACTTTTCTGAAGATACTAACTATGTTAATGAAATAATACATGAAGTTTTTTATTCTAGCTAAAGGTGTTTTCTTTGTAAGGATGACCATGACATACTTTGACAGTTCAACTATTTTTTAAACGTATTTTCCAAGGTTTGTTTTTTAAAATTAATTTTTTTTAAAATTTGTTACAGTATCCCCAGAACAGACAGTGTCTGTGTTTGAAGCTCTCTGTAGGGTTGTCAAACACGTATCAAACCCAGGAGATTGTTGCAGTGTGGAGCGTTGTGTCCTGTCACATCTCTACGATTTGTACTCTACATGCTCACTACTGAAATCACGTCCTCATGGTGGAGAACCTTTTAGCAATGCTTACCCCAAAATTAGACTTGCTCTGTATACAGCATTACAACCTAATCCTTCAAATCATGCTAGCACACCGTTTATGACTGATATTATTAAGAATATACGAAGACCAGGTAATCATTGTCTGATTGTGTCTTTCAGTTAAAATTTTCTTTCAATATTAGGAACTATATTTTGTGTTTTATACTTAACACCAAGCAATATTTCAAAATGTTTTAGTTTAATATTACGCATATAATTTAACTCTCCTATTGAAATATCTGAACACATTAACAGCTAACTTTTAAAGAAAAACAGTGTTGAAATATTTGATGCTACGTAAAGATACAGTAGAGTCTCATCTATCCGACCTTTGTATATCCATCATTCTGTCTTATCTGATGCCCTCAAAAATAAACAATGCTCTGCTCTTAGCAGAAAAAAAGAACACGTTTTTTACATGTTCATAGAGTATTTACATTTTTCTAATATTTACTCTATCAGTCAAATTTTAAATAAATTATCAACTTATTGGATAAAACATTTGTAAAACTTAAAACTTTTTTGTTTCACCCGATTTTTTAACTTTTTCCTATTATCGGACATTTTTGCTTTTCCAATGCAATGGTGGCCCGTTTGCGACAGATAAGTGAGATTTTACTATATTTAGTCTTTTTAAATTTAATAAATATATGTTTATAAGGCATTTTATGTAGAAATTGGTTAATAATTTTAAAAAAAAACTACAGCATATAACATCAGTTTTGATGGTATGTGCTGATGACGCCAATTGGCATCTTGTGATTTTTATGAAACTGATACAATTTATGTTTAAAACCTATATTGTATTATATATTGAGTACATACATTATAAATTTAGCTGTCCTCACACCTTACAAATATATCTTATATTTTCAGAATATACATTAAAATTTTCCTTATTTATACTTGTTATGTTTTATAAAAATCACCCAAAGATAACCCTGATAGACTATCACATGCTCCTCGACAATAGATTGTGTTTTCGCAAATTTCTTTATTGTAACAGATTACACGCTTTCTAAGGCTTCTTCTTTTGTCTCCCACTTAGATCTTTGTTATTGTGTAATATTTGCCAACACCATGATTGAGTTAAAAGCAATCAAACGATTCCTATTTATTTTAAGTCCAAACATTAACGATATTTTGACAAGATGAAGTGCCATTGGTAAAATATGTACAAAGACATTTTTAATGTTAAGAGTATTGTTTTAAGCTTGTCCAGACTTGCTGAGCTGTTGCTTTAATACTGTCCACTGTCATTACCACAACTATCTAGCTCTCAATTACTTTTATCAGGATACAACTACTCAATGTCTCCAATTCTGAGTCAGAATTGAATGCTGTGTTGGTTTCACCTAACATCTACTGAAACTACAAAGAGTACTGTGTTCGTTATTCATAAAATCTATCTATTCACAAACTAAAGAGGCCTGCCTAAAGAAAACATGACAGACATGAATCATAAGTAGTAAAAATATCAGGAAGTTTTCTTCCCTTTCAAAACAAGCTAGTAACGACACTGGGTATCATCAGCAATGAAGGCTTTCCAGGCTGCTTTTTGTAGGAGTACATTTAATTAGGTTTTAAACACAAAGTATTTCAGGTACTCACAGCTAAATTAGCTATAGTTAATATTCTTTCTCTTCAACTAATTTCTCAATGCTTAGTTAACACCTTTAATTAATACACAATATCAAGAGCACAGTGGTACAATATATTACAATAAAAATATTGAAAAGAACCCCAATACCACAAAAATAATCAAAAATAACAAATAAAACAAGTTACTTAAGATTAAACCCTTATGTACATTTCGATGACCATGTCATCATCATCAGAGGGTCTTGTTACAAAACACAATCTAGCACACAAGAAGTTACAAACTAGAATGATACCAATCGTTCTCCGCGGTCGCTATATATAGGCGTGAGGTAAGCTCCGCCCCCTCTCCGCCCTCACCTTTAATTAAAGTTAATCCACTCTGGGTTTCGAACCTTTGTTTTTTTGCTTATGAAGGATTATAAAAGAGCATACATACATTCATGTGTAAAATTTATTATATAAATTGGTTCTTGCTTTTAGGTTTGTTTAATCACTATATTAGTTTAATTTTTTAGATATATTTTTCTAACCTTTACATCTTAAATTATTCTCTTCTGTATGGGCATTATCTAATTTTTTCCAAACCAGTTGCTGTTTGTGTAGAAAAATAAATTTTTCCCTTTTCTGCAGTGTCATATTTCTTATTTATCTGATGTTTAAAGCAGGAAGGAACAACATTTATCTTAAAATAGTGTTATCGGAACGAAAGTGATTGTTATCATAAAATTTAGGTAGTTGGTAGTAAATATGTGTGTGTATATGTTTTTTTATACCAAAACGTACCAATAACAAACAATTTAATAATGATCCTTTATTTAACTTAATCCATTGCTCTTCACCAACAACCTCAGTTTGTCCTAATAAAATTATGCTAGCGGATAGGATGACATGCTCAGTCTGTCATAGATTTAAGCTAGATGCCTATGCTGTCTATGTAAGCTCGAAACTCACAGTGTAAATAAAGTAAGATATTTATAACCCATAATTAGACCTTTTTTTAGACGTTATAAACATAATTGAATCTTTCATCAGTTTTTATGTCAACTGGAGTGTCTCGTTCAGTATAGTTTTTAATCAGTGTCGTTCAAGAGCTTGTTCGTTATGTCGTATTACTGTGTAAAAATAAAAATCTGCTGCAATACAAGATCGACCTTTTACTGCGAGAAAGTAAAAATGAGTGAGTGACATTGTAAAGTATTAATGTTGTAAAGTTGTAATATATTTATACAAAGAGTGCTTCGAATTCTATTACAGAAAAGTGAAATTTTAAATTGAAAATTTTGATTAAATATATAAAAATATTTTTTCTAATTACTGAATTTTTCTGTCCATCTGAAGTGAACAATGTTAGGGAGAGGCTATGAGTTAATATAAACCTGAAACTGTAAATAAACATTTTATTGTTTTTACTAAAACAATAATGAATAAAAAAATTGCCTCTATAAATTATATAAAATTTAGCTCTTTATATGTGAGACTATCTTCTTGGTCAAATACAGAGTTGACGAGACGAATTAAATCACACCTACTAGTGCAGATCTAATTAGACCCTTGATGGGTTAGAGCAGGGGTTCTCAACCTTTTAGGCTCTGAGCCCCCCTTCACACTTTGGTGTGAGGTCACGCCTCCCTTCACGGATTAAGTTAATTTAGACTTACATATGATAAATTTACTTACAATATGTTTAAGTAATAACCAGAAAAATGTTCGCTACTTTTGTAGTGCTAGTGTGAGGGCTGGCACTGTTTCTCGTTAACTATTTTTTGTATGTTTGGATGAAATTTTGACAAAGAATACCGCAGGTCACTTTCCACATCTAGTCTGGCTCAATATTTAGATTTTATATTAGCCAAGGCTGAAAATCCTGTCTCGCATTGTAACGGATTATAATTTTACAAATTGGACTTTATTTAGTTATAACTCTTAAAACATTTAATATTCGCTTCTAGCTTACAGTTGAGGCGTAATGAAACGTCTGTCTGTAACCCAACAGAAGCTGTAACTCCGTTACATTAAAAATATTTTAAATTACCAAGTTAAACAATTAAAATTAGCAGAATATTCTCGAATTAATTCTTAAGGTTTATTTATCTGAAATGCAAGGAATTGTGCGCTGGTAAAATAATGACTCTTTTAAATTCAATTAAAGCAAATTATAAACTTTTATTTTAAGATAGACAGATAAAATAAATTAAAATCATGACACATAAATTTCTTTAACACTCAGTTACGGATTATGGAACATTTTTAATATTACTTATAAATTTTTTTTAAGGATAGCAATCCTTCAATTAATAAATTAATCAATGGCTGAAAATGAACATATATTCGAGTTTACTTGCCTTTCTTGTATAATCAAATTTAATAATTAAATGTGAACATATTGGCACCAAAAGATGCGTAATTATAATTATGCTTATTAATTAAAAAGTTCAATGTTCATTATTTAGAAATTCTGCTCCGAAACATTTTAAATTTTGAAATTAAGTTTTAAAAGTTTTAAATCGCCCACTTAGCTGTGTTAACTTGTCGCAACTTCCCTTCCACCTCGTGGTAAATCTCGGTAAAGCCTGGATTCGTCTTCGTGATTAAGCATCGGGAGAAGCCCTCAAAAGTCTGCAACCCATCTTGTATCTGGTATCGTATGCCGTGTTCTATGCCATGATTGAAAGAAAATAATACTTTATATTAATTAAAATAAAAAGAAACTAAATACATCTTCTTGCTATTTGGAGAGGTCCTTTCCCCGTTACATCCTGGCCAAATGAGAGAGAAAAATTAATTGCAAGCAACCTTCCTACCTATCGCGCATCCGCGGGGCGCATATCCCTAGCTTGATTACTTATTTTAATTTTTTCTCGCTAGATGTCACTATCAGCCAGAGATCTCATTAAAAATATTTATCATACATAACAATTTTTTTTTACATAGTTATACATTATTACAATTTTGAATTTATTCTCGTTTATTTTCTGAAATTTGCAAATTTAATATGTAACACCGTCTAAAGTGTGTTACATATTTTTCCCCCCTCTTGAAAAAAAAATTGTGTCATTTCATTTCTCCCTTTTTTTATTAAATGTAACGATTTACGAACAACTCTTAAGTTAACAATCAAATTATTTTCTTTGGGAAAACATATCATAAAATATTGTATTGACACTCTTATACCTTTACATAAATTTCTTTACTGACTTTATTTCATTAAAACACTTTTATCAATTAATCAAAAATAATATCAACTATATTTACTCATTATTTCTATTTATATTTTAAATACATATATCATAATAAATTTAATTTATATTTAAAAGAATTAATTTAATTTAGATTAAAAAGTTCTTTCATACACATTTCTTAAAATTACTATTTATTAATTCTCTAAATTATTTATTTCACAATATAAAAATTTTTTTTAAAAACATTGCATACTTGAAAATCTTTACTTTCTAAATCAAACTTCTTGTAAACTTTTTTTTATTTCTTAAGCATATAATTATATCTCTTTTAATTTCAAAACGACATTATTCACTCTTAATAAATTTACTCTTTATTTAAATTAAACTCTTTCAAAATTACTCTGTTTATTCCAATTACTCTTGTTAAAAATTACTCGTTCAAAGTTACTCTGTTTCAAAATTCCTCTTGTATGTCAACATTACCTTACATATGATCTAGCTATATTCTTCATAATCCAATCTCTAGGATTTATGAATACCGCTTACTTCCTGTAAGCCAAAAATTTTCAACATTATCGACGCTATTTATCTACATATTCTCCTCTCAATTTTACAACTTTAAGCATGTACCATTGCCTCATAACCTTTCGTTATCTCTACAATATTTCGTACATCTTATACCACTTTGGATTTCAAAACCCATACTTTGAAAATCCAATTACCTTATTCTTAAATTAAAACCCATATTTTAATTTAAAAATTATATAGCTAGCATGTTGACACACAAAGGACTATATGAATTCTATTACATATTAAAACTTCTTTCAAATGTTTTTGTAAACAATTTGAATTAATTTTTGCTAAGCTTTTATATTTACAAACAAGAATTGAAATTAAACGGAACCTACGCTTGCACATTTATACACAATTTTGGTCAAGTGTATAGTCTGTTGATTCCCCATAAGTCATTGAATCTGTGTAGTATTGTGTGTTTTGAGATTTGTCCTAGTCTCTCTCATGTAGAATATGTATAGTATGTCAACGTGCACTTTGACATACAATGTGAATGTTGTCGTGGCGTATAAATTCTATACAAAGGCACATTCGTATCTTCCTTGTTAATTTATTCTTCTTTTTTAAATAAACTCGCATATTTCCAAATTTAAAATTTTTAAGACATTTCAACTATTTTAAAAGACAAATTTTGCTTGAAATAATTTTACATGATTATTATACAACTTATATATTTAAATTTCAATACCTTTAAAATTAACTCATAAATTTATATTTTATTAAACATTACTATTAAAATCATATAACTGTTAATTTCATTTATAATTTTCTTTTTTATTATACATTTTAATTCCTCTTTTAACAAGTTTATTTTTAAATCATTTTGCTTAATAGGATTACTTTCAGAAAATCCACGAGAATATATTCCTTATCCATAAAGTCAAGCAAACTCGAAATATTTAAACAGGCTTTATGCAAACATTGAACTTCAGGCTAGATACTTGTTTATACAAACTCGGACAATCAAACCTAACTTGCCTGACATTGGAACTAGCAGCTGTGTCAACATTGGTAATCTACAACTGGCTTTCTCAAAGCCATGCACAAACTTTTAAAATTCTAAACTCTACCAAGCATATTACGATTAATATTTTAAACAAAAGTCTCTAACCTTGAAACTCTACACTACAAGTAAAAACTGGTTATAACTGGTTTTCTCCCTTAACTTTACCAAACTGTTCACACAACCTACGTCCTTTTACTTTCAATTTATACATTTTACAAAATTTTACACTGTGAATTTACCTTTTGAATATATTTAATGAAATCGCTCATTTTCAACCATTTTAAAATTTTCTTTTTGCCAACACACAAATTTACATATCAAATTTATATCAGCAGAGTGGCGCATTTTGTGACGGTTTATAATTTTACAAATTGGACTTTATTTAGTTATAACTCTTAAAACATTTAATATTCGCTTCTAGCTTACAGTTGAGGCGTAATGAAACGTCTGTCTGTAACCCAACAGAAGCTGTAACTCCGTTACATTAAAAATATTTTAAATTACCAAGTTAAACAATTAAAATTAGCAGAATATTCTCGAATTAATTCTTAAGGTTTATTTATCTGAAATGCAAGGAATTGTGCGCTGGTAAAATAATGACTCTTTTAAATTCAATTAAAGCAAATTATAAACTTTTATTTTAAGATAGACAGATAAAATAAATTAAAATCATGACACATAAATTTCTTTAACACTCAGTTACGGATTATGGAACATTTTTAATATTACTTATAAATTTTTTTTAAGGATAGCAATCCTTCAATTAATAAATTAATCAATGGCTGAAAATGAACATATATTCGAGTTTACTTGCCTTTCTTGTATAATCAAATTTAATAATTAAATGTGAACATATTGGCACCAAAAGATGCGTAATTATAATTATGCTTATTAATTAAAAAGTTCAATGTTCATTATTTAGAAATTCTGCTCCGAAACATTTTAAATTTTGAAATTAAGTTTTAAAAGTTTTAAATCGCCCACTTAGCTGTGTTAACTTGTCGCAACTTCCCTTCCACCTCGTGGTAAATCTCGGTAAAGCCTGGATTCGTCTTCGTGATTAAGCATCGGGAGAAGCCCTCAAAAGTCTGCAACCCATCTTGTATCTGGTATCGTATGCCGTGTTCTATGCCATGATTGAAAGAAAATAATACTTTATATTAATTAAAATAAAAAGAAACTAAATACATCTTCTTGCTATTTGGAGAGGTCCTTTCCCCGTTACATCCTGGCCAAATGAGAGAGAAAAATTAATTGCAAGCAACCTTCCTACCTATCGCGCATCCGCGGGGCGCATATCCCTAGCTTGATTACTTATTTTAATTTTTTCTCGCTAGATGTCACTATCAGCCAGAGATCTCATTAAAAATATTTATCATACATAACAATTTTTTTTTACATAGTTATACATTATTACAATTTTGAATTTATTCTCGTTTATTTTCTGAAATTTGCAAATTTAATATGTAACACCGTCTAAAGTGTGTTACATATTTTTCCCCCCTCTTGAAAAAAAAATTGTGTCATTTCATTTCTCCCTTTTTTTATTAAATGTAACGATTTACGAACAACTCTTAAGTTAACAATCAAATTATTTTCTTTGGGAAAACATATCATAAAATATTGTATTGACACTCTTATACCTTTACATAAATTTCTTTACTGACTTTATTTCATTAAAACACTTTTATCAATTAATCAAAAATAATATCAACTATATTTACTCATTATTTCTATTTATATTTTAAATACATATATCATAATAAATTTAATTTATATTTAAAAGAATTAATTTAATTTAGATTAAAAAGTTCTTTCATACACTTTTCTTATTTTGATCAACTCTTTGAAATTACTATTTATTAATTCTCTAAATTATTTATTTCACAATATAAAAATTTTTTTTAAAAACATTGCATACTTGAAAATCTTTACTTTCTAAATCAAACTTCTTGTAAACTTTTTTTTATTTCTTAAGCATATAATTATATCTCTTTTAATTTCAAAACGACATTATTCACTCTTAATAAATTTACTCTTTATTTAAATTAAACTCTTTCAAAATTACTCTGTTTATTCCAATTACTCTTGTTAAAAATTACTCGTTCAAAGTTACTCTGTTTCAAAATTCCTCTTGTATGTCAACATTACCTTACATATGATCTAGCTATATTCTTCATAATCCAATCTCTAGGATTTATGAATACCGCTTACTTCCTGTAAGCCAAAAATTTTCAACATTATCGACGCTATTTATCTACATATTCTCCTCTCAATTTTACAACTTTAAGCATGTACCATTGCCTCATAACCTTTCGTTATCTCTACAATATTTCGTACATCTTATACCACTTTGGATTTCAAAACCCATACTTTGAAAATCCAATTACCTTATTCTTAAATTAAAACCCATATTTTAATTTAAAAATTATATAGCTAGCATGTTGACACACAAAGGACTATATGAATTCTATTACATATTAAAACTTCTTTCAAATGTTTTTGTAAACAATTTGAATTAATTTTTGCTAAGCTTTTATATTTACAAACAAGAATTGAAATTAAACGGAACCTACGCTTGCACATTTATACACAATTTTGGTCAAGTGTATAGTCTGTTGATTCCCCATAAGTCATTGAATCTGTGTAGTATTGTGTGTTTTGAGATTTGTCCTAGTCTCTCTCATGTAGAATATGTATAGTATGTCAACGTGCACTTTGACATACAATGTGAATGTTGTCGTGGCGTATAAATTCTATACAAAGGCACATTCGTATCTTCCTTGTTAATTTATTCTTCTTTTTTAAATAAACTCGCATATTTCCAAATTTAAAATTTTTAAGACATTTCAACTATTTTAAAAGACAAATTTTGCTTGAAATAATTTTACATGATTATTATACAACTTATATATTTAAATTTCAATACCTTTAAAATTAACTCATAAATTTATATTTTATTAAACATTACTATTAAAATCATATAACTGTTAATTTCATTTATAATTTTCTTTTTTATTATACATTTTAATTCCTCTTTTAACAAGTTTATTTTTAAATCATTTTGCTTAATAGGATTACTTTCAGAAAATCCACGAGAATATATTCCTTATCCATAAAGTCAAGCAAACTCGAAATATTTAAACAGGCTTTATGCAAACATTGAACTTCAGGCTAGATACTTGTTTATACAAACTCGGACAATCAAACCTAACTTGCCTGACATTGGAACTAGCAGCTGTGTCAACATTGGTAATCTACAACTGGCTTTCTCAAAGCCATGCACAAACTTTTAAAATTCTAAACTCTACCAAGCATATTACGATTAATATTTTAAACAAAAGTCTCTAACCTTGAAACTCTACACTACAAGTAAAAACTGGTTATAACTGGTTTTCTCCCTTAACTTTACCAAACTGTTCACACAACCTACGTCCTTTTACTTTCAATTTATACATTTTACAAAATTTTACACTGTGAATTTACCTTTTGAATATATTTAATGAAATCGCTCATTTTCAACCATTTTAAAATTTTCTTTTTGCCAACACACAAATTTACATATCAAATTTATATCAGCAGAGTGGCGCATTTTGTGACGGTTTATAATTTTACAAATTGGACTTTATTTAGTTATAACTCTTAAAACATTTAATATTCGCTTCTAGCTTACAGTTGAGGCGTAATGAAACGTCTGTCTGTAACCCAACAGAAGCTGTAACTCCGTTACATTAAAAATATTTTAAATTACCAAGTTAAACAATTAAAATTAGCAGAATATTCTCGAATTAATTCTTAAGGTTTATTTATCTGAAATGCAAGGAATTGTGCGCTGGTAAAATAATGACTCTTTTAAATTCAATTAAAGCAAATTATAAACTTTTATTTTAAGATAGACAGATAAAATAAATTAAAATCGTGACACATAAATTTCTTTAACACTCAGTTACGGATTATGGAACATTTTTAATATTACTTATAAATTTTTTTTAAGGATAGCAATCCTTCAATTAATAAATTAATCAATGGCTGAAAATGAACATATATTCGAGTTTACTTGCCTTTCTTGTATAATCAAATTTAATAATTAAATGTGAACATATTGGCACCAAAAGATGCGTAATTATAATTATGCTTATTAATTAAAAAGTTCAATGTTCATTATTTAGAAATTCTGCTCCGAAACATTTTAAATTTTGAAATTAAGTTTTAAAAGTTTTAAATCGCCCACTTAGCTGTGTTAACTTGTCGCAACTTCCCTTCCACCTCGTGGTAAATCTCGGTAAAGCCTGGATTCGTCTTCGTGATTAAGCATCGGGAGAAGCCCTCAAAAGTCTGCAACCCATCTTGTATCTGGTATCGTATGCCGTGTTCTATGCCATGATTGAAAGAAAATAATACTTTATATTAATTAAAATAAAAAGAAACTAAATACATCTTCTTGCTATTTGGAGAGGTCCTTTCCCCGTTACATCCTGGCCAAATGAGAGAGAAAAATTAATTGCAAGCAACCTTCCTACCTATCGCGCATCCGCGGGGCGCATATCCCTAGCTTGATTACTTATTTTAATTTTTTCTCGCTAGATGTCACTATCAGCCAGAGATCTCATTAAAAATATTTATCATACATAACAATTTTTTTTTACATAGTTATACATTATTACAATTTTGAATTTATTCTCGTTTATTTTCTGAAATTTGCAAATTTAATATGTAACACCGTCTAAAGTGTGTTACATATTTTTCCCCCCTCTTGAAAAAAAAATTGTGTCATTTCATTTCTCCCTTTTTTTATTAAATGTAACGATTTACGAACAACTCTTAAGTTAACAATCAAATTATTTTCTTTGGGAAAACATATCATAAAATATTGTATTGACACTCTTATACCTTTACATAAATTTCTTTACTGACTTTATTTCATTAAAACACTTTTATCAATTAATCAAAAATAATATCAACTATATTTACTCATTATTTCTATTTATATTTTAAATACATATATCATAATAAATTTAATTTATATTTAAAAGAATTAATTTAATTTAGATTAAAAAGTTCTTTCATACACATTTCTTATTTTGATCAACTCTTTGAAATTACTATTTATTAATTCTCTAAATTATTTATTTCACAATATAAAAATTTTTTTTAAAAACATTGCATACTTGAAAATCTTTACTTTCTAAATCAAACTTCTTGTAAACTTTTTTTTATTTCTTAAGCATATAATTATATCTCTTTTAATTTCAAAACGACATTATTCACTCTTAATAAATTTACTCTTTATTTAAATTAAACTCTTTCAAAATTACTCTGTTTATTCCAATTACTCTTGTTAAAAATTACTCGTTCAAAGTTACTCTGTTTCAAAATTCCTCTTGTATGTCAACATTACCTTACATATGATCTAGCTATATTCTTCATAATCCAATCTCTAGGATTTATGAATACCGCTTACTTCCTGTAAGCCAAAAATTTTCAACATTATCGACGCTATTTATCTACATATTCTCCTCTCAATTTTACAACTTTAAGCATGTACCATTGCCTCATAACCTTTCGTTATCTCTACAATATTTCGTACATCTTATACCACTTTGGATTTCAAAACCCATACTTTGAAAATCCAATTACCTTATTCTTAAATTAAAACCCATATTTTAATTTAAAAATTATATAGCTAGCATGTTGACACACAAAGGACTATATGAATTCTATTACATATTAAAACTTCTTTCAAATGTTTTTGTAAACAATTTGAATTAATTTTTGCTAAGCTTTTATATTTACAAACAAGAATTGAAATTAAACGGAACCTACGCTTGCACATTTATACACAATTTTGGTCAAGTGTATAGTCTGTTGATTCCCCATAAGTCATTGAATCTGTGTAGTATTGTGTGTTTTGAGATTTGTCCTAGTCTCTCTCATGTAGAATATGTATAGTATGTCAACGTGCACTTTGACATACAATGTGAATGTTGTCGTGGCGTATAAATTCTATACAAAGGCACATTCGTATCTTCCTTGTTAATTTATTCTTCTTTTTTAAATAAACTCGCATATTTCCAAATTTAAAATTTTTAAGACATTTCAACTATTTTAAAAGACAAATTTTGCTTGAAATAATTTTACATGATTATTATACAACTTATATATTTAAATTTCAATACCTTTAAAATTAACTCATAAATTTATATTTTATTAAACATTACTATTAAAATCATATAACTGTTAATTTCATTTATAATTTTCTTTTTTATTATACATTTTAATTCCTCTTTTAACAAGTTTATTTTTAAATCATTTTGCTTAATAGGATTACTTTCAGAAAATCCACGAGAATATATTCCTTATCCATAAAGTCAAGCAAACTCGAAATATTTAAACAGGCTTTATGCAAACATTGAACTTCAGGCTAGATACTTGTTTATACAAACTCGGACAATCAAACCTAACTTGCCTGACATTGGAACTAGCAGCTGTGTCAACATTGGTAATCTACAACTGGCTTTCTCAAAGCCATGCACAAACTTTTAAAATTCTAAACTCTACCAAGCATATTACGATTAATATTTTAAACAAAAGTCTCTAACCTTGAAACTCTACACTACAAGTAAAAACTGGTTATAACTGGTTTTCTCCCTTAACTTTACCAAACTGTTCACACAACCTACGTCCTTTTACTTTCAATTTATACATTTTACAAAATTTTACACTGTGAATTTACCTTTTGAATATATTTAATGAAATCGCTCATTTTCAACCATTTTAAAATTTTCTTTTTGCCAACACACAAATTTACATATCAAATTTATATCAGCAGAGTGGCGCATTTTGTGACGGTTTATAATTTTACAAATTGGACTTTATTTAGTTATAACTCTTAAAACATTTAATATTCGCTTCTAGCTTACAGTTGAGGCGTAATGAAACGTCTGTCTGTAACCCAACAGAAGCTGTAACTCCGTTACATTAAAAATATTTTAAATTACCAAGTTAAACAATTAAAATTAGCAGAATATTCTCGAATTAATTCTTAAGGTTTATTTATCTGAAATGCAAGGAATTGTGCGCTGGTAAAATAATGACTCTTTTAAATTCAATTAAAGCAAATTATAAACTTTTATTTTAAGATAGACAGATAAAATAAATTAAAATCATGACACATAAATTTCTTTAACACTCAGTTACGGATTATGGAACATTTTTAATATTACTTATAAATTTTTTTTAAGGATAGCAATCCTTCAATTAATAAATTAATCAATGGCTGAAAATGAACATATATTCGAGTTTACTTGCCTTTCTTGTATAATCAAATTTAATAATTAAATGTGAACATATTGGCACCAAAAGATGCGTAATTATAATTATGCTTATTAATTAAAAAGTTCAATGTTCATTATTTAGAAATTCTGCTCCGAAACATTTTAAATTTTGAAATTAAGTTTTAAAAGTTTTAAATCGCCCACTTAGCTGTGTTAACTTGTCGCAACTTCCCTTCCACCTCGTGGTAAATCTCGGTAAAGCCTGGATTCGTCTTCGTGATTAAGCATCGGGAGAAGCCCTCAAAAGTCTGCAACCCATCTTGTATCTGGTATCGTATGCCGTGTTCTATGCCATGATTGAAAGAAAATAATACTTTATATTAATTAAAATAAAAAGAAACTAAATACATCTTCTTGCTATTTGGAGAGGTCCTTTCCCCGTTACATCCTGGCCAAATGAGAGAGAAAAATTAATTGCAAGCAACCTTCCTACCTATCGCGCATCCGCGGGGCGCATATCCCTAGCTTGATTACTTATTTTAATTTTTTCTCGCTAGATGTCACTATCAGCCAGAGATCTCATTAAAAATATTTATCATACATAACAATTTTTTTTTACATAGTTATACATTATTACAATTTTGAATTTATTCTCGTTTATTTTCTGAAATTTGCAAATTTAATATGTAACACCGTCTAAAGTGTGTTACATATTTTTCCCCCCTCTTGAAAAAAAAATTGTGTCATTTCATTTCTCCCTTTTTTTATTAAATGTAACGATTTACGAACAACTCTTAAGTTAACAATCAAATTATTTTCTTTGGGAAAACATATCATAAAATATTGTATTGACACTCTTATACCTTTACATAAATTTCTTTACTGACTTTATTTCATTAAAACACTTTTATCAATTAATCAAAAATAATATCAACTATATTTACTCATTATTTCTATTTATATTTTAAATACATATATCATAATAAATTTAATTTATATTTAAAAGAATTAATTTAATTTAGATTAAAAAGTTCTTTCATACACATTTCTTATTTTGATCAACTCTTTGAAATTACTATTTATTAATTCTCTAAATTATTTATTTCACAATATAAAAATTTTTTTTAAAAACATTGCATACTTGAAAATCTTTACTTTCTAAATCAAACTTCTTGTAAACTTTTTTTTATTTCTTAAGCATATAATTATATCTCTTTTAATTTCAAAACGACATTATTCACTCTTAATAAATTTACTCTTTATTTAAATTAAACTCTTTCAAAATTACTCTGTTTATTCCAATTACTCTTGTTAAAAATTACTCGTTCAAAGTTACTCTGTTTCAAAATTCCTCTTGTATGTCAACATTACCTTACATATGATCTAGCTATATTCTTCATAATCCAATCTCTAGGATTTATGAATACCGCTTACTTCCTGTAAGCCAAAAATTTTCAACATTATCGACGCTATTTATCTACATATTCTCCTCTCAATTTTACAACTTTAAGCATGTACCATTGCCTCATAACCTTTCGTTATCTCTACAATATTTCGTACATCTTATACCACTTTGGATTTCAAAACCCATACTTTGAAAATCCAATTACCTTATTCTTAAATTAAAACCCATATTTTAATTTAAAAATTATATAGCTAGCATGTTGACACACAAAGGACTATATGAATTCTATTACATATTAAAACTTCTTTCAAATGTTTTTGTAAACAATTTGAATTAATTTTTGCTAAGCTTTTATATTTACAAACAAGAATTGAAATTAAACGGAACCTACGCTTGCACATTTATACACAATTTTGGTCAAGTGTATAGTCTGTTGATTCCCCATAAGTCATTGAATCTGTGTAGTATTGTGTGTTTTGAGATTTGTCCTAGTCTCTCTCATGTAGAATATGTATAGTATGTCAACGTGCACTTTGACATACAATGTGAATGTTGTCGTGGCGTATAAATTCTATACAAAGGCACATTCGTATCTTCCTTGTTAATTTATTCTTCTTTTTTAAATAAACTCGCATATTTCCAAATTTAAAATTTTTAAGACATTTCAACTATTTTAAAAGACAAATTTTGCTTGAAATAATTTTACATGATTATTATACAACTTATATATTTAAATTTCAATACCTTTAAAATTAACTCATAAATTTATATTTTATTAAACATTACTATTAAAATCATATAACTGTTAATTTCATTTATAATTTTCTTTTTTATTATACATTTTAATTCCTCTTTTAACAAGTTTATTTTTAAATCATTTTGCTTAATAGGATTACTTTCAGAAAATCCACGAGAATATATTCCTTATCCATAAAGTCAAGCAAACTCGAAATATTTAAACAGGCTTTATGCAAACATTGAACTTCAGGCTAGATACTTGTTTATACAAACTCGGACAATCAAACCTAACTTGCCTGACATTGGAACTAGCAGCTGTGTCAACATTGGTAATCTACAACTGGCTTTCTCAAAGCCATGCACAAACTTTTAAAATTCTAAACTCTACCAAGCATATTACGATTAATATTTTAAACAAAAGTCTCTAACCTTGAAACTCTACACTACAAGTAAAAACTGGTTATAACTGGTTTTCTCCCTTAACTTTACCAAACTGTTCACACAACCTACGTCCTTTTACTTTCAATTTATACATTTTACAAAATTTTACACTGTGAATTTACCTTTTGAATATATTTAATGAAATCGCTCATTTTCAACCATTTTAAAATTTTCTTTTTGCCAACACACAAATTTACATATCAAATTTATATCAGCAGAGTGGCGCATTTTGTGACGGTTTATAATTTTACAAATTGGACTTTATTTAGTTATAACTCTTAAAACATTTAATATTCGCTTCTAGCTTACAGTTGAGGCGTAATGAAACGTCTGTCTGTAACCCAACAGAAGCTGTAACTCCGTTACATTAAAAATATTTTAAATTACCAAGTTAAACAATTAAAATTAGCAGAATATTCTCGAATTAATTCTTAAGGTTTATTTATCTGAAATGCAAGGAATTGTGCGCTGGTAAAATAATGACTCTTTTAAATTCAATTAAAGCAAATTATAAACTTTTATTTTAAGATAGACAGATAAAATAAATTAAAATCGTGACACATAAATTTCTTTAACACTCAGTTACGGATTATGGAACATTTTTAATATTACTTATAAATTTTTTTTAAGGATAGCAATCCTTCAATTAATAAATTAATCAATGGCTGAAAATGAACATATATTCGAGTTTACTTGCCTTTCTTGTATAATCAAATTTAATAATTAAATGTGAACATATTGGCACCAAAAGATGCGTAATTATAATTATGCTTATTAATTAAAAAGTTCAATGTTCATTATTTAGAAATTCTGCTCCGAAACATTTTAAATTTTGAAATTAAGTTTTAAAAGTTTTAAATCGCCCACTTAGCTGTGTTAACTTGTCGCAACTTCCCTTCCACCTCGTGGTAAATCTCGGTAAAGCCTGGATTCGTCTTCGTGATTAAGCATCGGGAGAAGCCCTCAAAAGTCTGCAACCCATCTTGTATCTGGTATCGTATGCCGTGTTCTATGCCATGATTGAAAGAAAATAATACTTTATATTAATTAAAATAAAAAGAAACTAAATACATCTTCTTGCTATTTGGAGAGGTCCTTTCCCCGTTACATCCTGGCCAAATGAGAGAGAAAAATTAATTGCAAGCAACCTTCCTACCTATCGCGCATCCGCGGGGCGCATATCCCTAGCTTGATTACTTATTTTAATTTTTTCTCGCTAGATGTCACTATCAGCCAGAGATCTCATTAAAAATATTTATCATACATAACAATTTTTTTTTACATAGTTATACATTATTACAATTTTGAATTTATTCTCGTTTATTTTCTGAAATTTGCAAATTTAATATGTAACACCGTCTAAAGTGTGTTACATATTTTTCCCCCCTCTTGAAAAAAAAATTGTGTCATTTCATTTCTCCCTTTTTTTATTAAATGTAACGATTTACGAACAACTCTTAAGTTAACAATCAAATTATTTTCTTTGGGAAAACATATCATAAAATATTGTATTGACACTCTTATACCTTTACATAAATTTCTTTACTGACTTTATTTCATTAAAACACTTTTATCAATTAATCAAAAATAATATCAACTATATTTACTCATTATTTCTATTTATATTTTAAATACATATATCATAATAAATTTAATTTATATTTAAAAGAATTAATTTAATTTAGATTAAAAAGTTCTTTCATACACTTTTCTTATTTTGATCAACTCTTTGAAATTACTATTTATTAATTCTCTAAATTATTTATTTCACAATATAAAAATTTTTTTTAAAAACATTGCATACTTGAAAATCTTTACTTTCTAAATCAAACTTCTTGTAAACTTTTTTTTATTTCTTAAGCATATAATTATATCTCTTTTAATTTCAAAACGACATTATTCACTCTTAATAAATTTACTCTTTATTTAAATTAAACTCTTTCAAAATTACTCTGTTTATTCCAATTACTCTTGTTAAAAATTACTCGTTCAAAGTTACTCTGTTTCAAAATTCCTCTTGTATGTCAACATTACCTTACATATGATCTAGCTATATTCTTCATAATCCAATCTCTAGGATTTATGAATACCGCTTACTTCCTGTAAGCCAAAAATTTTCAACATTATCGACGCTATTTATCTACATATTCTCCTCTCAATTTTACAACTTTAAGCATGTACCATTGCCTCATAACCTTTCGTTATCTCTACAATATTTCGTACATCTTATACCACTTTGGATTTCAAAACCCATACTTTGAAAATCCAATTACCTTATTCTTAAATTAAAACCCATATTTTAATTTAAAAATTATATAGCTAGCATGTTGACACACAAAGGACTATATGAATTCTATTACATATTAAAACTTCTTTCAAATGTTTTTGTAAACAATTTGAATTAATTTTTGCTAAGCTTTTATATTTACAAACAAGAATTGAAATTAAACGGAACCTACGCTTGCACATTTATACACAATTTTGGTCAAGTGTATAGTCTGTTGATTCCCCATAAGTCATTGAATCTGTGTAGTATTGTGTGTTTTGAGATTTGTCCTAGTCTCTCTCATGTAGAATATGTATAGTATGTCAACGTGCACTTTGACATACAATGTGAATGTTGTCGTGGCGTATAAATTCTATACAAAGGCACATTCGTATCTTCCTTGTTAATTTATTCTTCTTTTTTAAATAAACTCGCATATTTCCAAATTTAAAATTTTTAAGACATTTCAACTATTTTAAAAGACAAATTTTGCTTGAAATAATTTTACATGATTATTATACAACTTATATATTTAAATTTCAATACCTTTAAAATTAACTCATAAATTTATATTTTATTAAACATTACTATTAAAATCATATAACTGTTAATTTCATTTATAATTTTCTTTTTTATTATACATTTTAATTCCTCTTTTAACAAGTTTATTTTTAAATCATTTTGCTTAATAGGATTACTTTCAGAAAATCCACGAGAATATATTCCTTATCCATAAAGTCAAGCAAACTCGAAATATTTAAACAGGCTTTATGCAAACATTGAACTTCAGGCTAGATACTTGTTTATACAAACTCGGACAATCAAACCTAACTTGCCTGACATTGGAACTAGCAGCTGTGTCAACATTGGTAATCTACAACTGGCTTTCTCAAAGCCATGCACAAACTTTTAAAATTCTAAACTCTACCAAGCATATTACGATTAATATTTTAAACAAAAGTCTCTAACCTTGAAACTCTACACTACAAGTAAAAACTGGTTATAACTGGTTTTCTCCCTTAACTTTACCAAACTGTTCACACAACCTACGTCCTTTTACTTTCAATTTATACATTTTACAAAATTTTACACTGTGAATTTACCTTTTGAATATATTTAATGAAATCGCTCATTTTCAACCATTTTAAAATTTTCTTTTTGCCAACACACAAATTTACATATCAAATTTATATCAGCAGAGTGGCGCATTTTGTGACGGTTTATAATTTTACAAATTGGACTTTATTTAGTTATAACTCTTAAAACATTTAATATTCGCTTCTAGCTTACAGTTGAGGCGTAATGAAACGTCTGTCTGTAACCCAACAGAAGCTGTAACTCCGTTACATTAAAAATATTTTAAATTACCAAGTTAAACAATTAAAATTAGCAGAATATTCTCGAATTAATTCTTAAGGTTTATTTATCTGAAATGCAAGGAATTGTGCGCTGGTAAAATAATGACTCTTTTAAATTCAATTAAAGCAAATTATAAACTTTTATTTTAAGATAGACAGATAAAATAAATTAAAATCGTGACACATAAATTTCTTTAACACTCAGTTACGGATTATGGAACATTTTTAATATTACTTATAAATTTTTTTTAAGGATAGCAATCCTTCAATTAATAAATTAATCAATGGCTGAAAATGAACATATATTCGAGTTTACTTGCCTTTCTTGTATAATCAAATTTAATAATTAAATGTGAACATATTGGCACCAAAAGATGCGTAATTATAATTATGCTTATTAATTAAAAAGTTCAATGTTCATTATTTAGAAATTCTGCTCCGAAACATTTTAAATTTTGAAATTAAGTTTTAAAAGTTTTAAATCGCCCACTTAGCTGTGTTAACTTGTCGCAACTTCCCTTCCACCTCGTGGTAAATCTCGGTAAAGCCTGGATTCGTCTTCGTGATTAAGCATCGGGAGAAGCCCTCAAAAGTCTGCAACCCATCTTGTATCTGGTATCGTATGCCGTGTTCTATGCCATGATTGAAAGAAAATAATACTTTATATTAATTAAAATAAAAAGAAACTAAATACATCTTCTTGCTATTTGGAGAGGTCCTTTCCCCGTTACATCCTGGCCAAATGAGAGAGAAAAATTAATTGCAAGCAACCTTCCTACCTATCGCGCATCCGCGGGGCGCATATCCCTAGCTTGATTACTTATTTTAATTTTTTCTCGCTAGATGTCACTATCAGCCAGAGATCTCATTAAAAATATTTATCATACATAACAATTTTTTTTTACATAGTTATACATTATTACAATTTTGAATTTATTCTCGTTTATTTTCTGAAATTTGCAAATTTAATATGTAACACCGTCTAAAGTGTGTTACATATTTTTCCCCCCTCTTGAAAAAAAAATTGTGTCATTTCATTTCTCCCTTTTTTTATTAAATGTAACGATTTACGAACAACTCTTAAGTTAACAATCAAATTATTTTCTTTGGGAAAACATATCATAAAATATTGTATTGACACTCTTATACCTTTACATAAATTTCTTTACTGACTTTATTTCATTAAAACACTTTTATCAATTAATCAAAAATAATATCAACTATATTTACTCATTATTTCTATTTATATTTTAAATACATATATCATAATAAATTTAATTTATATTTAAAAGAATTAATTTAATTTAGATTAAAAAGTTCTTTCATACACTTTTCTTATTTTGATCAACTCTTTGAAATTACTATTTATTAATTCTCTAAATTATTTATTTCACAATATAAAAATTTTTTTTAAAAACATTGCATACTTGAAAATCTTTACTTTCTAAATCAAACTTCTTGTAAACTTTTTTTTATTTCTTAAGCATATAATTATATCTCTTTTAATTTCAAAACGACATTATTCACTCTTAATAAATTTACTCTTTATTTAAATTAAACTCTTTCAAAATTACTCTGTTTATTCCAATTACTCTTGTTAAAAATTACTCGTTCAAAGTTACTCTGTTTCAAAATTCCTCTTGTATGTCAACATTACCTTACATATGATCTAGCTATATTCTTCATAATCCAATCTCTAGGATTTATGAATACCGCTTACTTCCTGTAAGCCAAAAATTTTCAACATTATCGACGCTATTTATCTACATATTCTCCTCTCAATTTTACAACTTTAAGCATGTACCATTGCCTCATAACCTTTCGTTATCTCTACAATATTTCGTACATCTTATACCACTTTGGATTTCAAAACCCATACTTTGAAAATCCAATTACCTTATTCTTAAATTAAAACCCATATTTTAATTTAAAAATTATATAGCTAGCATGTTGACACACAAAGGACTATATGAATTCTATTACATATTAAAACTTCTTTCAAATGTTTTTGTAAACAATTTGAATTAATTTTTGCTAAGCTTTTATATTTACAAACAAGAATTGAAATTAAACGGAACCTACGCTTGCACATTTATACACAATTTTGGTCAAGTGTATAGTCTGTTGATTCCCCATAAGTCATTGAATCTGTGTAGTATTGTGTGTTTTGAGATTTGTCCTAGTCTCTCTCATGTAGAATATGTATAGTATGTCAACGTGCACTTTGACATACAATGTGAATGTTGTCGTGGCGTATAAATTCTATACAAAGGCACATTCGTATCTTCCTTGTTAATTTATTCTTCTTTTTTAAATAAACTCGCATATTTCCAAATTTAAAATTTTTAAGACATTTCAACTATTTTAAAAGACAAATTTTGCTTGAAATAATTTTACATGATTATTATACAACTTATATATTTAAATTTCAATACCTTTAAAATTAACTCATAAATTTATATTTTATTAAACATTACTATTAAAATCATATAACTGTTAATTTCATTTATAATTTTCTTTTTTATTATACATTTTAATTCCTCTTTTAACAAGTTTATTTTTAAATCATTTTGCTTAATAGGATTACTTTCAGAAAATCCACGAGAATATATTCCTTATCCATAAAGTCAAGCAAACTCGAAATATTTAAACAGGCTTTATGCAAACATTGAACTTCAGGCTAGATACTTGTTTATACAAACTCGGACAATCAAACCTAACTTGCCTGACATTGGAACTAGCAGCTGTGTCAACATTGGTAATCTACAACTGGCTTTCTCAAAGCCATGCACAAACTTTTAAAATTCTAAACTCTACCAAGCATATTACGATTAATATTTTAAACAAAAGTCTCTAACCTTGAAACTCTACACTACAAGTAAAAACTGGTTATAACTGGTTTTCTCCCTTAACTTTACCAAACTGTTCACACAACCTACGTCCTTTTACTTTCAATTTATACATTTTACAAAATTTTACACTGTGAATTTACCTTTTGAATATATTTAATGAAATCGCTCATTTTCAACCATTTTAAAATTTTCTTTTTGCCAACACACAAATTTACATATCAAATTTATATCAGCAGAGTGGCGCATTTTGTGACGGTTTATAATTTTACAAATTGGACTTTATTTAGTTATAACTCTTAAAACATTTAATATTCGCTTCTAGCTTACAGTTGAGGCGTAATGAAACGTCTGTCTGTAACCCAACAGAAGCTGTAACTCCGTTACATTAAAAATATTTTAAATTACCAAGTTAAACAATTAAAATTAGCAGAATATTCTCGAATTAATTCTTAAGGTTTATTTATCTGAAATGCAAGGAATTGTGCGCTGGTAAAATAATGACTCTTTTAAATTCAATTAAAGCAAATTATAAACTTTTATTTTAAGATAGACAGATAAAATAAATTAAAATCATGACACATAAATTTCTTTAACACTCAGTTACGGATTATGGAACATTTTTAATATTACTTATAAATTTTTTTTAAGGATAGCAATCCTTCAATTAATAAATTAATCAATGGCTGAAAATGAACATATATTCGAGTTTACTTGCCTTTCTTGTATAATCAAATTTAATAATTAAATGTGAACATATTGGCACCAAAAGATGCGTAATTATAATTATGCTTATTAATTAAAAAGTTCAATGTTCATTATTTAGAAATTCTGCTCCGAAACATTTTAAATTTTGAAATTAAGTTTTAAAAGTTTTAAATCGCCCACTTAGCTGTGTTAACTTGTCGCAACTTCCCTTCCACCTCGTGGTAAATCTCGGTAAAGCCTGGATTCGTCTTCGTGATTAAGCATCGGGAGAAGCCCTCAAAAGTCTGCAACCCATCTTGTATCTGGTATCGTATGCCGTGTTCTATGCCATGATTGAAAGAAAATAATACTTTATATTAATTAAAATAAAAAGAAACTAAATACATCTTCTTGCTATTTGGAGAGGTCCTTTCCCCGTTACATCCTGGCCAAATGAGAGAGAAAAATTAATTGCAAGCAACCTTCCTACCTATCGCGCATCCGCGGGGCGCATATCCCTAGCTTGATTACTTATTTTAATTTTTTCTCGCTAGATGTCACTATCAGCCAGAGATCTCATTAAAAATATTTATCATACATAACAATTTTTTTTTACATAGTTATACATTATTACAATTTTGAATTTATTCTCGTTTATTTTCTGAAATTTGCAAATTTAATATGTAACACCGTCTAAAGTGTGTTACAGCATAGATAAGTTGATGAAAATAGTACAAGCAACTTGACTGCCTCCATTGTCACTTCTGGGTAAACAGGAAGATATAGTAGCCCGAAATCTTCGAGATCCATGTTTGGGAAATCCAATTTAGCTTTGGAATCACATTGCAAGTCAATTGTTTGTTCTTGAATGTGATCAGGAGGTATATCAATGTTGATTTGAAAGGGGTCTCTTGTTAACTTGAATTCCCAGTTTTCCGAGCTTATATCTGGGAAATAGGCTCCGATTTTGTTCTTCAGAGACAACAAATGCTCAGATATTAGGTCCTTCATTTCATTTACTAGGTCTTTTGGAAGATTTTGGGTATCATCGACGAGATTTTGGAAAGGAAGAAAAATTCGTTGAGTAAAGAAATAGAGCTTTATAGCTCTATTAAGCTATAAAAAAAATTCAATGATTGTGTGTTTGTGTCCAACATCAAATTCAATTTTTTTTAAAATTTGTTGACGCCTCCCCTGGAATTCTTCTACGCCCCCCAGGGGGGCGCGTCCCCCAGGTTGAGAACCGCTGGGTTAGAGGAATAACAAGGCAGCTGTAAATGGAGAGCAGAAATTTGGTAGTAAGAATTACCCTATTGAAAAAGGATTTAGTTGATAATGACAAAACCAATATATTATTTTTACTTGATTTCATTGTCAAACTAAGCTGTTTTATCTAAACTTTTTATTGTTTTAAAAATTTAATTGTTGAAGTTTTAAAAAACAATTTTGTCAAACTTTTAACTAAGTACAACATACGAGAGTCAGCTACATTATAGTATATATTTGAACAATTAGTTGAAATAAAATATAAGTGGTTAGTTTATATTTGTATGATAGCTGCAAGCACATTAAAAAAAAACAAAGTTCAAAGTAATGCAGATAAACTGCATATGGAATCTCTGTCATATTTTAAAAAATGTCTTTGGTAACCAACTTTTAAATGAGTTAGGAAATTTTAAATTGTTTTTTAAATTATCAGAAAAACCATATTCTATGTCCTTAGAAATATTACCAGGAAATTAATAAAACTATTTTTTAAGATAGAACCAAATTATAGCAAGCTAAAAATAGAATTTTGAAATGTTGTCCAGGTCATTTATTTGGTGAACTGAATTAAGGTCACTACACTTTTAGGCGATTAAGTGCTTGGTCTAAGAAACTCATTAATTTATCAACTCCAGTCATTAGTTTGTAAAGGAATATTTTATGTTAATTCTTTACTGTAGCATAAAAAGAATATATATTTTCTGCAATGTATAAATATCCAATTGACGAAGTGACTTTTAAAATTTCAATCTGCAAATGCTCTTTTTTACATTTTAGTTATTGTTAAAATTACCAAAATTAATTTTTCTGTTTTAGTTCGTATTGAAACTAGCTGGGTTCGGCAGTTATCAGAGTCCTCAAACAATCGCTACAGCTTTGTGTGCAATGTTGTAATTGCTGTTTGTAACGAGACAGATATAGATAGGCTAAATGATCTTGGACATTTAAGTGCAGAGCTAACAGCTTGTTGCAATACATTGTCTACAGAATGGTTGGGTAAGTTGATAGTTAGAAATTAATTTCTGAAATTATATAACTTACAGCATCGGTTCCCAAATATATGCATTATGATATCAACATCCACAGTTGCCTAGTAGGTAAGGGAAAATAAGAAAAATTAATGTTTAACTATGACACCAAAATCACATTCTATTATATTGCAATTTAAATTTACTAAGACACCTAAAACAGAAAAAGATAACAGATCTGATGCAAAGTCAGGCACTTGGTTTCAAATACAATAAATGAATCTATTTTTTCTGAAAGTAAGGAAACAGGATACATATTTCAGGAGTAGGAACAGAAGTCACATTTCAGGGAGTGTCCTTTGGGTAGGGCAGGGTGACTATTGTTTACAAAATATTTCTTGCATCAATTGAGATAGTTTTAACACTGATATTTCAGGCCAGTTACTGTTTGAGTACAGTAACAAGATCAAGGATTATTGGAAAGTTTTTGTTTAACAAAACATTTACACTCATTTAATTAGTATTATAATTATTAGTAATATTTCTACACTATTTGTACTCTTGTTACAGTTCCCGTGCAACATTTTTAGGGGAATACTAACTGATGACGTAATCTATCTTCAAAACATGGTCCGTCGTAAATGATGTTCGGTTTAGTGGGGTCCGTTATAATGAGGTTCTACTATAGTACACTTTTACCATTCTATCAAATGGTCTACAGTTTCCCAGTGTAACAAGCCTCAAATATTAGCAGCAGAAGAGTTTATTACTTGCTACTGTCAATATGGCAGCAATATAATTGTGCTTAGGGAGGACGCTGGTAACAGCTTCTAAAAATACCCGTGCCAATAAAACTATCAGCAGGAGAATAGATGCCATTACTTTCAAATCCCTTGACATTGAATCTCATTGAATACTTTCTGGGAATTTTTCCTTAGAAATATTTCCAAAAAGTGGGAATGTATAAAAATCTTTAGTTTTTGAATATTTTAGTGCTTATTAACACTTCAGGTACTTATTAAATTAAACTGCTCATATTTCAATAAAATTGCACTAGCTTGAATAGTGGGACCTTGAGTCTATCTTCTTTTCAAAAATAAAAATTTATAAAAATCTCTACAGTTTTTAACATTTAAATAATCAAATGGGTCTACTTAGACTAAACATTCAACAAAAAAGCAAAACTAGTTAAAGTCAATATACACTCTAGTCAAATAGTCGATGATGTGTACTGAGCTGCACTAATTGGGTTGCACTAAACATGGTTTATTTTACTATTTTTCTCCATTTTCCGATAATCTGATCTTTTTTGTATTGTTACAATATCCTTAGGTCATGAAGTAGATGGGTTCTACAGTACAGCTTACATGAAAATTTAAAAAAATTGTTTTTCTATAAAATTTTACCAATATTTCATGAAATGATAAAAGATAAACATCATGCTCAATAAGGCAGAAATTTTTATTAAAGATCAGGCAGAAAGAGGATTTTTAAAAAAATTTAAAGCCTTACAATGATTTAAAAAATTAGAATTTGTAGTATTAAATGTATTATAGCTCGTTTGGGATGAGTCTCATATTGGTTTGTGTTAAGGCCACAGAATTTATCAATACATTAAGGGAGATGCACACCTAAAAAGTTTGAAAGTTTCTGAGTTACATTATTGAAATTATTTTGTTGCATTAGTAACAAAAAAAAGCTTTTTTCTGATCTTCAACCATTTTTAGTTAAAAACTAGTAAATACACATGAAGTTATAATCCACATGTATCAAAGACATTAATGATATATATATATATATATATATATATATATATATATATATATATATATATATATATATATATATTGTAATGTTTTTTTATCAAACGCAATACAACGATGTTTTACTATTAAATATTTCTTTTATAATATATATCAAATTTCTAGTTAAAACACAAAAACTTACTCAGGAACAATTCAAATATCTTTATTATAACAATTTCATCTCAACATTTAAACAATAAACACTAAACAAAAATTTACAACTTAACAAGTTTTAACAAACTCGGTTTAACTCTTATTTCTTTTGATTTTATAGTTACACAATTTTAATACCCTTGGCTAATTTTACGATCTCTTATAATCTCGGGGTTTAGAGCATGGGCTATATTTTTACTTCTTTTGTTAATTAAATAAATTTTGAAAAACAATATTAAATTTTGAAATTAGTTTTAATAAATATTTTCCTGATGGAAATACTTTAATTTCGAATAAGCAAAAAGGCGAAACTATTTGAACTGGATTATGATCTTATTTCTATTAATCACAAGATATTCTAATGTACAAAATTAAACTTCCCTATTATCCTAAGAGTCCACTAAAGTTTATTTTTTTATATCGCTATGTACTTAACTTATCAAATAACGGCGAATGGCTGCTTGCTCACACGTAGAATTCCGTTGTCTTTAAATTTCACTTTTTTCCACACTTAAATTCGTTTTAGTTCTTTCAAATTATATTTTCACTGTACTATATCTTTTAATTTTCTTATTCCTGTTTAATCTGGCCAAGTTTCCTCACAAAACTGTATAATTTTGACGAATTCCTTTCAAATTGAATTTTGACTGCACAGGGCAGGTCTGCTTCCTCGGCGTCACCACGCCAGCCTCTAACTAAACTTCGTTTTTCTTTTTAAAATGTTACAAATATGGCGGCCTCCTTCTTAAAAAACAAAATCAGATGGTTTATAATTTAGTTCAATTTCTTCTCACTATAGTCGACTGCAACTGACCTACTTCCATTTGTTTTTACAGCTGATGCAATAACGCGATTGTTTACAATGGCGTTTTAATTTGGTTAACTTCAGTTGAAACTTACTGTTTCAATTTTCCGATCCCTAACAAACCTTCCAGTGTTTATTTAATTACTATTATTAGTGTGTGAAGTGTCTTTGTGTTTTACTTTTGAAAATATTTCGAAATGTGTGTGTTTTGACTGGATTCAAAGAACATAACCTTTCATTGTTTACAATCGTTTTTCACTTTTCCTTCAAGTAATTACTTATGCCCTATGTTACTAATATTTACAATTTTGTTTAACATATAACTATTATTAGATTATCTTGTTTTAAATTTTATTTGATACAACAAATTTCTTTATGTATTTACAGTTCAAATATCTTATTTACTAATCTAGGCTTTTACCTAAATTTAGTTTCAACCCCAACCTAACCAATCCTTTAATGAATTTCTTTTTAAATCTTGTGTGAGTCATTTCTAATATATTCTTCCAATTCTTAAATAATATTATATAGCCCATTCTATAAATGTTACAATGTCCCCTAATTTAATTTAAATTAAAAAAAATATTACTAATATCTACATTACACATTCTTTACATTCTACAAGCTTATTTAAATATACATATTTTTTTTTAAAATTAAATTTAAATTAACATTTATTTCCTAATTGTACATTTTATTTAATAACTAATTGAACACATTTTTTATTGAGTAAGTACCTCAACACTTTGGCTAACTTACCGTCCATTGTCTTTACTACTTTTAGAATTGTCCACTTAAAAGTCATTTATACCTTCATCTGTCCACTTTCGTCCATCTATACTTAATTCTACGACACAATTTTTATCTTAATTCTTTAACAATCAAATACTGAGCTGAACACTTCAAGCTACATATTACTTAACTTATCTTCTAACAATGCAATATACTTATAACTAACATTCAATCAACAATTCTTTAACAATTCTAACATATCGTAACAATAAATCATGTTCTGGTATTTACAATTCCTTCCATAATTATATATTTTTTTCATTTATTACAATTGGAATCCTTCCAATCATAAGTCTGATTCAATATTTATTTAACATATATTCTCTGATACCGTGTCTTTAAATCCCAGCCTATCCGAGTCATAGTATGTCTAGATTTGGTCAAATTGGTTATAACATTTCTCTTTCCCTTATTTCTGTTTATTCCTTGTTTATTATTTGTCTCATATTTATTTTGCTTTTAGCTTCATCTAACTCTCAGTTCTAAGTTAGTATTTTATCTCCCCTTCCAATCTCACATCCAGTTCAATTATTTTCTTATATCATTTCAGTTTATTTTGTATGAAGTTTAACATCTAATATTTTTAAAGGTTGCAATTTCATATCCTCTATTTGATCATATCTATAGCTCCTTCGATTACACTGTCCCTATATCAACGAATATAAATTTTGTTTTAATACTTATATATATCAACGCAGATTCTCCCTTACAATACGACGAAGTTTAAATACACAATTACCATATTTTTATTACAACGATGCTTTAATATTTATTATCATAGATTCATATTTCTTTTATAATATATAATATATACGACGAAGTTCCATTATTTATCAACGCAGATTCTCCCTTACAATACGACGAAGTTTAAATACACAATTACCATATTTTTATTACAACGATGCTTCAATATTTATTAACATAGATTCATATTTATCTTTATTCATTATTCGACGAAGTTTCCAATAAATTATCGTAGATATAGTTACCATCCCTTAAACTTATCTCCTGCTAACGTTTTCTTATACACATAATCACCTAGAGTTTATTCATATTGCTTCCTTCATCTATATTTAATATCTCCCTTCCTATTTTATTATTATTTTCCTTTTCCAGTTCTCCTGGATACATGTCATATTATTGCCTGTGTCTATTAATGCCTGTAAACTTGTTTCCTCTATTTAATTTCTATTCCTGGGTTTCTTATTGTCTTAGTTTTCCGATTGACTGTGGGCACCCTGCTCTTTTCTTGTCCTCACGCCTGTCCTTGCCGTAACACCGTTTACATCTCCATTGTATCTCTCATCTGCTTCATAAGTTCTATTTTCTTTGTTATTCTCATATTTAAATTCCATCTCCCATTTTCCAAACTCGAGTTGTGCCTCCACATTCATTAACATATCTGTACCTCTGATAAATTTTCTCAATAAGCCTTGTACCACTAGTCCTTGAGACGGATATTTAACTCCTCCTATTTCTCCTATTACCATTTTCATTTTATTAATCTTTTCAATTTTCTTATTAGTTGTGGTTTGAATGGTTAAATTTTTTATTTGCCATATTTCTAATTTTCCCATTTTATTTCTATCTCCTAACCTTCCTTGCTCTCCTAATATTTTCTTCCTTACCTCTTCGACTTTCCTAAAACGCTCATCTGTTATCTTTCTTTCTCCTATCACCTTTAATTTCAACTCTCCTAATTCTTCTGTGTTTTTCTTAGTTATATTTTCTACTTTCTCTATCTCTTTCTTATTAATTTCTATTTCATCAGCTATTATTTCTTTTGTCTCCTCAAAATTTGTCTTAATCTTCTCCTCTAATCCTCTTCTCATAACTCCTATTACAGCATTATTCTCTGTTCTCAACTGTTCCCTCATATCCTCTATCATTTTCCTATTGTCTTCCCTAATTTCATCTTTTATTAATTTTAGATCCTCCTTCATCTCTCTCATTTCATCTCTATCTTCCTCTAATTTTTTGTTTATTTCCCTTATATCCTCCTTTATATCCTTCATTTCCTCTCTCCCTTTATTTATGTTTACACTCATTTCCATTAAAGTCCTCATTATATCCCTTAAATCTACATTCTCATTATTTCCCCGTTCCTGTTGGGTTTGCATAGGTGGTAGTCCCCTAGCTTCCTCTACCTCAATGTTTCCTATTGGCATATCTGTGCCTTCCATTTTTTATTTCCTTCACTTCCAAGCTTGTCCCTTTTCCTGGTCCCCTACAACTACCAGCTCGCCTATAATATTTTCTTCTTTTTTTTTTTATCTGTAAGTAACTTATTATACAAACATAAACAATTTTTATGTATACTATAAACCTAGCCTTGATTCTATTCAACTCAGTGTTTAATTTTAGAAAATTTTTTCTAAATCTATTTCCAGTTCAAATGTTTTTCATACAAAAAGTTCTAAATTAATTTTGTTTCAAAATCTCTCTAAATAAATTTTATCTCTTATTATATCGAGAAAATAATTAATTTCTCTATTTACAAAACACAAACTCCTGAATAATTAATTCTTTATTATTATTTTTCTAATAATCGTACCCCACGTTGGTGTGCCAAATGTAATATTTTTTCCTTAAGACGCAATACGACGATGTTTATTATTATTATTTATTTGAATAATGATATCAAATTTCTGTTTAAACAAAAAAAACTCAGGAACATTTCATAATTCTTTATTATAACATTTCTTATTTCAACATTTAAAACAATACACAGAAAACAAAAATTTACAACTTAACAAGTTTTAACAATCTCGGTTGAACTCTTATTTCTTTTGATTTTATAGTTACACAATTTTAATACCCTTGGCTAATTTTACGATCTCTTACAATCTCGGGGTTTAGAGCATGGGCTATATTTTTACTTCTTTTGTTAATTAAATAAATTTTGAAAAACAATATTAAATTTTGAAATTAGTTTTAATAAATATTTTCCTGATGGAAATACTTTAATTTCGAATAAGCAAAAAGGCGAAACTATTTGAACTGGATTATGATCTTATTTCTATTAATCACAAGATATTCTAATGTACAAAATTAAACTTCCCTATTATCCTAAGAGTCCACTAAAGTTTATTTTTTTATATCGCTATGTACTTAACTTATCAAATAACGGCGAATGGCTGCTTGCTCACACGTAGAATTCCGTTGTCTTTAAATTTCACTTTTTTCCACACTTAAATTCGTTTTAGTTCTTTCAAATTATATTTTCACTGTACTATATCTTTTAATTTTCTTATTCCTGTTTAATCTGGCCAAGTTTCCTCACAAAACTGTATAATTTTGACGAATTCCTTTCAAATTGAATTTTGACTGCACAGGGCAGGTCTGCTTCCTCGGCGTCACCACGCCAGCCTCTAACTAAACTTCGTTTTTCTTTTTAAAATGTTACAAATATGGCGGCCTCCTTCTTAAAAAACAAAATCAGATGGTTTATAATTTAGTTCAATTTCTTCTCACTATAGTCGACTGCAACTGACCTACTTCCATTTGTTTTTACAGCTGATGCAATAACGCGATTGTTTACAATGGCGTTTTAATTTGGTTAACTTCAGTTGAAACTTACTGTTTTAATTTTCCGATCCCTAACAAACCTTCCAGTGTTTATTTAATTACTATTATTAGTGTGTGAAGTGTCTTTGTGTTTTACTTTTGAAAATATTTCGAAATGTGTGTGTTTTGACTGGATTCAAAGAACATAACCTTTCATTGTTTACAATCGTTTTTCACTTTTCCTTCAAGTAATTACTTATGCCCTTATGTTACTAATATTTACAATTTTGTTTAACATATAACTATTATTAGATTATCTTGTTTTAAATTTTATTTGATACAACAAATTTCTTTATGTATTTACAGTTCAAATATCTTATTTACTAATCTAGGCTTTTACCTAAATTTAGTTTCAACCCCAACCTAACCAATCCTTTAATGAATTTCTTTTTAAATCTTGTGTGAGTCATTTCTAATATATTCTTCCAATTCTTAAATAATATTATATAGCCCATTCTATAAATGTTACAATATATATATATTCTTGATATTTAACGTTATCCATTGTTTTTCCGTTGCACTGACTTTATGAAGTTAATATATTACTATTGTAAGTAATTTTTCCACCATTAAGTGCAATAATTTTACCTTGAGTGATGAGGCACCTTTCGGTCACTTGACCATTGTCGAATCACTGATGTTTTTCTGTTGTAGATGTTCGGTCCGTGGTATTGGTATTTGTTGACGTTACACGCACTTTCTCTTGATCTGTGTGTATGACGTTTTTATATAGTATGTCTTCTGTATATGTTGTTTGTAGATTCATTAAATTGTTGTGTATGTTTTTATAAATGTGGTATTTTTCTAGTGAGTTTAGTTCTATTGGGTTGTTATTTATTTCAAGTATGGTTAGGTTATTTTCGTAATTTGTTATTTCATGTTTATGAGATATTAGGTGTGCTGCAACATTTGATACTTTTGAATTTTTGTTTTTGAATGCTCTATAACGTTCTTCAAATCTTATTTTAAATGTTCTGGTTGTTTTTCCTATGTAAAAAGCGTTACAGTTGTTGCATGTGATTTTGTAAATTCCTGATAGGTTATGTTTTTCTGAATTTGTTTTGTGGTTTGTGTTATTAAGATATTTTATTATTTTGTTGTTTGGTTTATATGTTGGAGTGTAGTATTCTTTGTTGTATATATTTGTTATTTTTTCTATTTTGTTATTGGTGTATTTATATTTTAGGTAGATTTTTTTATTTTCATTATTTTCGTGTTCCGGTTGTAGTGTTGTGTTGAGGTTAGTTTTTTTGTGAATTTATTGTATATATTTTTTATAATGTGTTTGTTGTATCCATTTTCTATTGCTATTTTTGTAATGTTATCTAATTCTTCATTTAATTTTTGTTTGTTATCCTGTGTGTATTTTATTGCTTTATTTATCATGTTACTGTAAGTGTTAATTTTGTGTGTCCAGGGGTGGTTAGATTTGTAGTGTATTGTGGTGTTGTTGGAAGTAGGTTTCCTGTAAAATAAACAAAACACTATTATCAATAAAGCAACAAAAATAGCAGAATCACACATAATTAAACAAAACATTAAATCTGCCTACCATAAAAAAAGCCAAATCAATTTACAACTATACACAACCAATTTGGAAATAATGAAAACTTTTGATACTCTCACACCTATTATTGACGAAAAAACACAACAAATTGTAAGAAAACATAAAACAAACACTATAAACAGACAAAACAGAAAAATCGCAAATTTATCAAAACAACATAACCTAAAAAATAGCCTAGAACCAATCCACACATCAAAACAACAACATAACCTAAAAAATAGCCTAGAACCAACCCACACCTCTAACAACAATAAATTCACAAACTTAACTAAAACACAATTTACTGAAAAAGAAAAAATAATAATAACAAATTCCTTCAAATATAACCTACCTAACTTCAACAAAAAACAAATAATAAAAAACCTAATAGTTGACACAGAATCTAACATCCACAAAATTACCCACCAAAATACTGAACACATAAGAAACAATATTAATAATAAAATTAACCTAATAAAAACGGAAAAAAACAAAAAAACGGAACAATATATAAATAAAAAAGAAATTATAAAACTCAGAGAAAAACTAGAAAACAACGACTACTTAATATTAAAATCAGATAAAACAAATACACCAGTAATAATAGAAAATACCAAATACATCGATTCAATGACTAACTACATAAAAGAAAATAAATACGAACAAATCCCAGACCCAACTAGCAAATACCTTATTACAATAAAAAACTTACTAGTCACTCACCCAAACACCCTAAACTATAACAATAAGTTAAAATACCACACAAGACTATACCCATTCAAACCATGCGCACCAATATTATCAGGGATACCTAAAATCCACAAACCCAACACACCATTTAGACCA
This sequence comes from Prosapia bicincta, assembly GCA_036971475.1. Classification (NCBI taxonomy): domain Eukaryota; kingdom Metazoa; phylum Arthropoda; class Insecta; order Hemiptera; family Cercopidae; genus Prosapia; species Prosapia bicincta. The sequence continues at coordinate 1,978,640 of JBAIZL010000376.1, read as the reverse complement.
CTAATAAATTTCACAACAGCACCATCTTACATAATCGCAAAAATTCTAGACAAAATCATAAGATCTATAATACATATCAACAACACATACAATATAAAAAATGGATACGAATTAAATAATAAAATAAAAACGATAAAAACAAACAGCAACACAAAAATAATAAGCTATGACATAACTAACATGTACCCTAGTATCCCAATAGAAGAAATCATAGAAATAATAAAAAAACAAACTGATACACAATAACGAAAAAAGAAACATAATAGATAGTATCATTACACTAACCAAACACATATGTAACCAAAATTACTTCCAATTTAACAATAAATATTATAAATAAACAACAGGACTCCCCATGGGTTCACCCATATCATCTGTCATGTCAGAAATATATTTACAACACTTTGAACAAATAATAATTAAACCTATAATAAACACACACAATATCTCACTATGGACAAGGTATGTAGACGATATACTTGTAATATACCAACCTACCATTCACAACGAACACATCATAATATTAAACAAACTAAATACATACAACGAAAACATACAATTCACCGTTGAAACAGAAACAAATAGAACAATCAACTTCCTCGACATCACTTTAAATATAAATGATAATAAAATAGAAACTACAGTATACAGGAAACCTACTTCCAACAACACCACAATACACTACAAATCTATCCACCCCTGGACACACAAAATTAACACTTACAGTAACATGATAAATAAAGCAATAAAATACACACAGGATAACAAACAAAAATTAAATGAAGAATTAGATAACATTACAAAAATAGCAATAGAAAATGGATACAACAAACACATTATAACAAATATATACAATAAATTCACAAAAAAACCTAACCTCAACACAACACTACAACCGGAACACGAAAATAATGAAAATAAAAAAATCTACCTAAAATATAAATACACCAATAACAAAATAGAAAAAATAACAAATATATACAACAAAGAATACTACACTCCAACTTACAAACCAAACAACAAAATAATAAAATATCTTAATAACACAAACCACAAAACAAATTAAGAAAAACATAACCTATCAGGAATTTACAAAATCACATGCAACAACTGTAACGCTTTTTACATAGGAAAAACAACCAGAACATTTAAAATAAGATTTGAAGAACATTATAGAGCATTCAAAAACAAAAATTCAAAAGTATCAAATGTTGCAGCGCACCTAATATCTCATAAACATGAAATAACAAATTACGAAAATAACCTAACCATACTTGAAATAAATAACAACCCAATAGAACTAAACTCACTAGAAAAATACCACATTTATAAAAACATACACAACAATTTAATGAATCTACAAACAACATATACAGAAGACATACTATATAAAAACGTCATACACACAGATCAAGAGAAAGTGCGTGTAACGTCAACAAATACCAATACCACGGACCGAACCTCTACAACAGAAAAACATCAGTGATTCGACAATGGTCAAGTGACCGAAAGGTGCCTCATCACTCAAGGTAAAATTATTGCACTTAATGGTGGAAAAATTACTTACAATAGTAATATATTAACTTCATATATATATATATATATATATATATATATATATATATATATATATATATATATATATATATATATATATATATATTGTAACATTTATAGAATGGGCTATATAATGTTGTTTAAGAATTGGAAGAATAGATTAGAAATAACTCACACAAAATATGAAATCTGAGAAATTAATTAAGAAATTGGTTAGATTAAATTAAAACTAATTTTAGGTGAAAGCCTAGAAAAGGTTGTAACATTTAAAAAAGATTTGAACTGTTAAATGCATTAGGAAATTTATTGGATCAAATAACCTAACAAATAAAATTAGAACAAGATAATCTAATAATAATAAAATATTAAAAAAATTGTAAACTTTATTAACATAGGGCATAAGAAATTACTTGAAGGAGAAGGTAAAACACGATTGTAAACAATGAGATAGAGGTTATGTTTGTATTAACCTAGGCCAAACGCACACATTTCGGAATTATTACAAAAGTAAAAAAAACAAAGACACTGCACACATAAATAATAGTAATTAAATAAACATTGGAAGGTTTGTTAAGGATAAAAAAGGTGAAACAGTATGTTAACCAAATTAAAACGGGTGAGAACAATTCGTTGGTTGGTCAAGTCTGGAGCCAAGAAAGTAGGTCAATGTTACAGTCGACTCTAGTGGGAAGAAATGGAACTTCGTTACATGAAAGCAAAGGTTTATGGATAATAAATATGAGGTTTGGAAAAAGAATCGCCGCCATGTTTTAAACATTTTAAAAGTAAAAACGACGCGTTAGTCTAGCGTGGGTAGCCGAACAAAGCGAAGGCATTCTTAGAAGCCAAAATCCCGTTTAAAGAATCTCGTCAAAATTATACGAATTAGTGAAGAAACTTGGCTAAATTAAAACGAGGATAAGTGAATTTAAAATCTATAATACAGTATTAATATAATTGAAGTAACTAAAAGGAATTTAATTGTGTGAGATATAAAATTTAAAGAGAACTGAATCCTAAATGAACAAACAGCCGAACTCCGAAAATTGATAAGTACATAGCGATATAAAATTAACTTTTAGTGAACTTTTAAAATTATAAGGAAATTTAAAATTATACATTATTAGAATATCTTGAGATCAAATAATAGTTTAGTAGTAAGTAACCTAATCCAGTTCAAACAGTTTAGGGACCTTTTTGCTTATTCCAAATTTAAGTTTTTACATCAGGAAGCTATTTATTAAAACTATTTTCTAAATTTAATCTTGTTTATCAAAATTTATTTAATTAACCAAAGAGTTAAAAGATATAGCCCATGCATAAAACCCCGAGATATTAAGAGATCTTAGAAAATAGCCTAGGGTATAAAACCTTGTAACTAAAATTAAAAGAATTGAGTTTAGCCTATGGTGTTGAAACTTGGTAAATGTTTTTGTTCTGTTTATTGTGTGAAAAAAGAAATTGTTATAATAAAGAATTTAAATTATTAATGAGTTTTTGTTTTTAAATAGAAATTATATATCTTCATTCAATAATAATCAATAATAAAAAAACCCGTTGTAATTATAAAAAATAAATTATAATATATTGTAAAGTTTTTATAAAACGCAATACAACGATGTTTTATACTATTAAATGAAGATATATTATTTCTATTTAATAACCAAAACCAAAAAACTACTCAGGAACATTTCATTATTCTTTATTATTACAATTTCATCTCAACATTAAACAATACACAGAACAAAAATTTACAACTTAACAATTTTTAACAAAATATACTAACTCTTATTTCTTTTAATTTTATAGTTACACAATTTTAATATACCCTAGGCTAATTTTACGATCTCTTAGTATCTCGGGGTTATAGCATGGGCTATATTTTTTTTTAATTCTTAGGTTAATTAAATAAATTTTGAACAAACAATATTAAATTTTGAAATTAGCTTTAATAAATATTTTCCGGATGGAAATACTTAAATTTTGAATATGCAAAAAGGCTAAACTATTTGAACTGGATTATTTCTTATTTCTTACTATTAATTAACTACAAGATATTCTAATGTACAAATTTAAACTTCTCTATTATCTTAAAAGTCCACTAAAGTTATTTTTATAGCGCTATTTCTCAACTTAATAAATATCAAAATTCTGCTGGTCGCTTACGTAAAATTCCCGTTCTCTCCAGTTAGACATTTTACACACTTAAATTCTTTTTTGTTTACTTCACATTATATTTCCACTGTATTATATTTTGAAATTCACTTCTCTTTAATTTAGTTTGGCCAATCTTCTTAACAAATCGGTATAATTTTGACGAAGTTCCTAATAAATAGAATTTTGACTGGTCTTGGCAGGTCCGATCTTGTAGCGTCACCCACGCTATCTCTGACTAAACTAACGCTTCGTTTTTTTTTTCTTTTAAAATGTTACAAATATGGCGGCCTCCTTCTTCTAAAACACATGTTGTTATAATTCAGTTCGATTTCTTCTCACTAGAGTCGACGGCAACTGACCTACTTCCATTTGTTTTTACAGCTGTTAATGTCAACGAACTATTTTCACCAGTTTTAATTTTGTTAACATACTGTTTCAATTTTCCGTTCCTTAACAAACCTTCCAGTGTTTATTTAATTACTATTATTAGTGTGTGAAGTGTCTTTGTGTTTTACTTTTGTAATATTTTGAATTGTGTGTGTTTTGACTGGACTTTTCCAAACATAACCTTACATTGTTTACAATCGTTTTTCACTTTTCCTTCAAGTAATTACTTATGCCCTATGTTACTAATATTTACAATTTTGTTTGAATATAATTATTATTAGATTATCTTGTTTTAATTTATGTTGATACAACAAATTTCTTTATGTATTTACAGTTCAAATATCTTATTTACTAATCTAGGCTTTTACCTGAATTTAGTTTCAATTTTAACCTAACCAATCTTTTAATGAATTTCTTTTTAAATTTTGTGTGAGTTATTTCTACTATATTCTTCCAATTCTTAAATAATATTATATAGCCCATTCTATAAATGTTACAATGTCCCCTAATTTAATTTAAATAAAAAAATATTTCTAATATCTACATTACACATTCTTTACATTCTACAAGCTTCTTTAAATATACATTTTTTTTTTTTTAAAATTAAATTCAAATTTACATTTATTTCCTAATTGTACATTTTATTTAATAACTAATTGAACACATTTTTTATTGAGTAAGTACCTCAACACTTTGGCTAACTTACCGTCCATTGTCTTTACTACTTTTATAACTGTCCATTTAAAAGTCATTTATACATTCATCTGTCCATTTATACTTAATTCCTACGACACAATTTTATCTTAATTCTTTAACAATCAAATACTGAGCTGAACACTTCAAGCTACATATTACTTAACATATCTTCTAACAATACAATATACTTATAACTAACATTCAATCAACAATTCTTTAACCATTCTAACATATAGTAACAATAAATCATGTTCTGGTATTTACAATTCCTTCCATAATTATATATATTTTTTTTTTTTACATTTATTACAATTGGAACCCTTCCAATCATAAGTCTGATTCAATATTTATTTAACATAATATATATTCTCTGATACCATGTCTTTAAATCCCAGCCTATCCGAGTCATAGTATGTCTAGATTTGGTCAAATTGGTTATAACATTTCTCTTTCCCTTATTTCTGTTTATTCCTTGTTTATTATTTATCTCATATTTATTTTGCTTTTAGCTTCATCTAACTCTCAGTTCTAAGTTAGTATTTTATCTCCCCTTCCAATCTCACATCCAGTTCAATTATTTTCTTATATCATTTCAGTTTATTTTGTATGAAGTTTTAACATCTAATATTTTTAAAGGTTGCAATTTCATATCCTCTATTTGATCATATCTATAGTTCCTTCGATTACACTATCCCTATATCAACGAATATAAATTTTGTTTTAATACTTATTTATCAACGCAGATTCTCCCTTACAATACGACGAAGTTTAAATACACAATTACCATATTTTTATTACAACGATGCTTTAATATTTATTATCATAGATTCATATTTCTTTTATAATATATAATATATACGACGAAGTTCCATTATTTATCAACGCAGATTCTCCCTTACAATACGACGAAGTTTAAATACACAATTACCATATTTTTATTACAACGATGCTTCAATATTTATTAACATAGATTCATATTTATCTTTATTCATTATTCGACGAAGTTCCTAATAGATTATCGTAGATATAGTTACCATCCCTTAAAACTTATCTCCTGCTAACGTTTTCTTATACACATAATCACCTAGAGTTTATTCATATTGCTTCATTTACCTATATTTAATATCTCCCTTCCTATTTTATTTTTATTTTTCAATATCCAGTTCTCCTGGATACATGTCATATTACTTCCTGTGTCTATTAATGCCTGTAAACTTGTTTCCTCTATTTTAATTTCTATTTCTGGGTTTCTGATTGTCTTAGTTTTCCGACTGACTGTGGGCACCATGCTCTTTTCTTGTCCCCACACCTGTCCTTGCCTTAACACCGTTTACATCTCCATTGTATCTCTCATCTGCTTCATAAGTTCTATTTTCTCTGTTATTCTCATCTTTAAATTTCATCTCCCATTTTCCAAACTCGAGTTGTGCCTTCACATTCATTAACATATCCGTACCTCTGATAAATTTTCTCAATAAGCCTTGTACCACTAAGCCTTGAGACGGATATTTAACTCCTCCTATTTCTCCTATTACCATTTTCATTTTATTAAGCTTTTCAATCTTCTTATTTGTTGCGGTTTGAATTGTTAAATTTTTTATTGGCCATATCTCTATTTTTCCTATTTTATTTCTCAACCTTCCCTGCTCTCCTATTATTTTCTCCCTTACATCTTTGACTTTCCTAAAACGCTCATCTGTTATTTTTCTTTCTCCTATCACCTTTAATTTCAACTCTCCTAACTCTTCTGTGTTTTTCTTTATTATATTTTCTACTTTCTCTACCTCTTTTTTATTAATTTCTATCACATCAGCTATTATTTCTCTTGTTTCCTCAAAATTTTCCTTAATCTTCTCCTCTAATTCTCTATCTTTCTCCTCTAAGTCTCTTCTCACATCCTCTATTACAGCATTACTCTCTGTCCTCCACTGTCGCCTCATATCCTCTATCACTTTCTTATTCTCCTCCCTGTTTTCATCTCTTATGAATTCCTCAAATCCTTCCTCGTCTCTCTCATTTCGTCTCTATTTTCCTTTAATTTTTTGTTTATTTCCCTCATATCCTCACTCATATCTTTCATTTCCCCTTTTATTTCATCTATCTTATCTAATTGTCTATTTATTTTTTCATTATTTATATTTAATTGTCTATTTATTTTTTCATTATTTATATTTAATTGTCTATTTAGATCCTCTCTCATATCCTTCATCTCCTCTTTTATTTTCTCACTCCCTTTTTCACTCATTTCCATGAGAGTTCTCATCATCTCCCTTAAATCTTCATTCTCATTATTTCCCTGTTTTTTTTGTTGGGTTTGCATAGGTGGTAGTCCCCTAGCTTCTTCTACCTCAATGTTTCCTATTGGCATATCTGTGCCTTCCAATTCTATTTCTTTCATTTCTAAAATTGTCCCTTTTTCCCGTTTTTTAAGCTCTATCTCCCCGCAAATTGTATAATTCCCTCTCATCAGACATATTTAAGCTATTAGTAAACTTATTTTATTACAAAACAACCTAGCCTTGACTATTCAACTCAGTGTTTAATTTTACAAAATTTTGTCTAAATCTATTTCCAGTTCAAATGTTTTTCATATAAAAAGTTCTAAATTAATTTTATTTCAAAATCTCTCTAAATAAATTTTATCTCTTATTTTATCGAGCTCCCACGTTGTTGCGCCAAATGTATTGATATTTTCTCTAAGACACAATACAACTGGGTTTTACTATTTAATGAATGTTTGAATTATGATATCAAATTTCTATTTAAAACAAAAACACTTACTCAGGAACAATTCATAATTCTTTATTATAACATTTCTTATTTCAACATTTAAAACAATACACAGAACAAAAATTTACAACTTAACAATTTTTAACAAAATATACTAACTCTTATTTCTTTTAATTTTATAGTTACACAATTTTAATATACCCTAGGCTAATTTTACGATCTCTTAGTATCTCGGGGTTATAGCATGGGCTATATTTTTTTTTAATTCTTAGGTTAATTAAATAAATTTTGAACAAACAATATTAAATTTTGAAATTAGCTTTAATAAATATTTTCCGGATGGAAATACTTAAATTTTGAATATGCAAAAAGGCTAAACTATTTGAACTGGATTATTTCTTATTTCTTACTATTAATTAACTACAAGATATTCTAATGTACAAATTTAAACTTCTCTATTATCTTAAAAGTCCACTAAAGTTATTTTTATAGCGCTATTTCTCAACTTAATAAATATCAAAATTCTGCTGGTCGCTTACGTAAAATTCCCGTTCTCTCCAGTTAGACATTTTACACACTTAAATTCTTTTTTGTTTACTTCACATTATATTTCCACTGTATTATATTTTGAAATTCACTTCTCCTTAATTTAGTTTGGTCAATCTTCTTAACAAATCGGTATAATTTTGACGAAGTTCCTAATAAATAGAATTTTGACTGGTCTTGGCAGGTCCGATCTTGTAGCGTCACCCACGCTATCTCTGACTAAACTAACGCTTCGTTTTTTTTTTCTTTTAAAATGTTACAAATATGGCGGCCTCCTTCTTCTAAAACACATGTTGTTATAATTCAGTTCGATTTCTTCTCACTAGAGTCGACGGCAACTGACCTACTTCCATTTGTTTTTACAGCTGTTAATGTCAACGAACTATTTTCACCAGTTTTAATTTTGTTAACATACTGTTTCAATTTTCCGTTCCTTAACAAACCTTCCAGTGTTTATTTAATTACTATTATTAGTGTGTGAAGTGTCTTTGTGTTTTACTTTTGTAATATTTTGAATTGTGTGTGTTTTGACTGGACTTTTCCAAACATAACCTTACATTGTTTACAATCGTTTTTCACTTTTCCTTCAAGTAATTACTTATGCCCTATGTTACTAATATTTACAATTTTGTTTGAATATAATTATTATTAGATTATCTTGTTTTAATTTATGTTGATACAACAAATTTCTTTATGTATTTACAGTTCAAATATCTTATTTACTAATCTAGGCTTTTACCTGAATTTAGTTTCAATTTTAACCTAACCAATCTTTTAATGAATTTCTTTTTAAATTTTGTGTGAGTTATTTCTACTATATTCTTCCAATTCTTAAATAATATTATATAGCCCATTCTATAAATGTTACAATATATATATATATATATATATATATATATATATATATATAAATATCGCAATATGTATTCTTGTTTATTAATAAAGAACATAAGTCAAAATACAAATACAAGAATTATAATTTAATTTACAATTCAAAGCTTTTCGTTGGCTAACAGTACCAACATCATCAGGAATATTAAACAATTCTGAAAAAATTTCCTGAAGATGCTGTTACTATTTTATCGGCGAAAAGCTTTGAATAAATATATTCATTAAAAGTATTCTTGTTTTTAAAATATTTTAAATTTATTAACTATATTACAAGAAAACATATCACCATATTTAATATATATATATATATATATATATATATATATATATATATATATATATTCTACAGTCCATAAATTCACAGTTCCGACGTTTCGCTAGAATCTCATGCAGCAGTGACGAGGTGAACTCAACAACAGTAGAAGAGCGAGTGTTGGATTGCAGAATGAATGGATGTACTCCAGATAGTAACTATTCATCATATTTTTCCATCCGTGAAGGAATACGTATCAGCATAATATATATATATTATAACTAAGTCAAAATACAAATACAAGAATTATAATTGAATTTACAATTCAAAGCTTTCCGTTGGCTAACAGTACCAACATCATCAGGTTATTATGTAATTATATAATTCTTGTATTTGTATTTTGACTTAGTTCTTTATTATTACACAAGAATACATATTGCGATATTTATATATATATATTTTACTCTAATTTTAAAATACTTAACTAAGTGAATACGTAATTGTTTACTTGGTTACGTGTTTCTAAACAATCGTTCCTTTTACAAAGCTAGTAGAGCTTAAAGCTTATTTAGGAATTTTTTGACTAGATTGGAGACTGACAGACTTATTTACTGGCAACAGTCCAAAACTGCAATCTCTTGGAAATAAATAAATAGACGCATATAAAATAACTTATCACACTATTGAAATATTTCAATCAAAATGATCGTTGTCAATCAAAAACGAGAAAAAACATATATATATATATATATTAAATATGGTGATATGTTTTCTTGTAATATAGTTAATAAATTAAAAATATTTCAAAAACAAGAATACTTTTTATGAATATATTTATTCAAAGCTTTTCGCCGATGTTTTAGAAAAAATTACATTAAGTGCAATACTTATAAACATATGGGTCGTTTGTAGCACATATGATTTAATTTTGTAAAAATATTTGATTAGATAATTATTTTCCTGAAGATGCTGGTACTATTTTATCGGCGAAAAGCTTTAAATAAATATATTCATAAAAAGTATTCTAGTTTTTGAAATATTTTTAATTTATTATATATATATGAACAATTATTAAAACATTTTAGGCATGAATTGGTAATATTGGGACTTGCGCAGTAGGTCTATTATTACACTGTAATAACGGTCAAAATTGACATGAGAATTTTAAAAAATAATATAGTATAACAGTAGCATATAATTTGTTTACAGGTGTATTGATGGCTGTATGTTATTCATCCAATCACGCATCTTATTTTATGGATGTATTATCACAAGTGGATATCCATGATGTTTCAATACATAATTCGCTAGCTGTTTTCACTTCGATTCTTATTGGTATGTATATTTTATAGTAAATCATTCAACAGGATACAGTAGAGAGTGTTGATTATCTGAAGTCTAGTCATCTGAACTCTCAGTTATCTAAACCAATATCAGTGGAACAAAATTATTGCTCCAAAACATCTGTATTCACAGTTTAATGTGAACAAATTATTACTAAATATTGGTCCCATATTGGCAATAAATGACAATGCCATGCATTGGTACTAATTGTTGGTGCTAAACTTTGAGATTGGTATTAAAAATCAGCAATATGCATTGGCATTTAATGTCAGCAATATGCATTGACATTTAATGTCAGCAATATGCATTGGCATTAAATGTTAAGAACATGGATCAGTGATAACTATTGGTGTTGTATCAGACTAAACAATGATGATAAATTTTTTGACTATGCTTCAGCACTAAATGTCAAGACTACTCGTTAGTACTAAATGTTGGGACTATGTGTCGGTGCTAGTCGATATGTAAAATCACTATTTGGTTTTCACTCCTGTACTGCAATAAAAATATTTTTTAAACCTAGAGGTTATATTAGCCTAGGTTTATGTACACCTTTATTCAACCTACTTAGCAAATAAGTGTACAGTAATATATATATGTCTTACTATCAGTACAGAACATATATTGAAATATTTATTGTATGTTCAATTAATTATTCAAACTATTTGGTTACTGTAGAACTCCAATTATCCGAATCAATTAGGATCAGACCCAAATAATTAAACAAATATTCAGATAAATGATTTTCTATCAAAATGAAGGTCAATTTTAATTATTTAATATGTTGCAAATAGGAGAAAAACTATATTTTTTATAGTTTATTATTTTTTTCTAAGCTTGTGAGCTTCTCCACAAAGAATCAAATCGAAATTGGGGGTATGTGGAATGTTGCTGCAAAAACCACTTGAAAATGGCATCTTCTATTTCTTTTTTCTTCCTTCATCGATTTTCTTGAACTTTCATTTTCAAGCACTGACTCAAACGTTAAAAGTATAGATTTTCTCCTTTTAATGTCTGAAATTGTTGATGTCTGCCGACTGTTTACCCGTAATTCTGATTGATGTATAGTTTATCCGCTAACCATTAGACAACTCATTTTATCATAAACAAAACAACGAACTGGTGAAGAGTACATCAAAGTAGCAGGTCAAAGACTATTCTAAAGGAACAGGGGTTTTTAAAAGTGAAGATTTGTTCTCACCTTTTTGTAAAAAATTCTCTCATATTGTTCTCAACTTGAAAACTTTAAGTTTAACATTTAATTTGTAATGATTTTATAAACTCACATATGTTACAAATTTTGTAACAGTTTTGTAAAATGTAATTTGGATCTGAAATTTAAAATAAAACCCTATCATGTACAAATAATTTATTTTTATGTTATGTGTTTTATTGTTTTTAATTCTATAATATTTTTGTTTATTGTACAAGTTTTATAACTAATTTGTAGACTATTTAAATTTATTTTACATTCTAGCTCGTCACTGTTTCTCCTTGGAAGACTTTGTTGTTCATGTTGCACTCCCTTCTCTTCTTACAGTTTGTAATGAAGGTAAGTTATTTCAAAATTCACGTATTCTTGTCTTAGTTTATTGTTTATTTAATAAAGGATTTTGAACATACGTCTTAAATATAGTTGATGTTACAAGAAAGGCATACTCTCCTCACATCCCAACTAGTTGAAAAGTATACTTCATCTAGATAGTCAGTGTAATTTATCCTGTATTGAAAGTTACATTAATTTAACTTCCAGGACGAGGAGATTCTGATGAAGACACAGAAGCTGGGGCAAGACTAACATGCCATTTATTGTTACGTCTATTTAAAACTATTGAAGTCCCTCAACCTGCTCTTTATTCTGTTGGTAAGTGTGTTTTGAAGAGTTTTTATGTTATGTGACAAATATAATTTTACCTTGAAAATCTAATATCATAAGATAACTTTAGGATTAATAAAAAAAAATATTAGTCACTTCAATTAATGAACATAAATCATAGTTACTTAATTTTGCATTCATTTAAAAACCATGTCTGTTTGGTTTTTACTACATCGTTTTTTTTTTTAATTGGTCCTCAAGGCAACTGATAAAGGTAAAGATAAAGTAAGATAGATTAAATGACAAGGGTGTCAATACTGTAAGGTTTATGTTATTTTATTTATAATTTTTTGTTGAAGTTTCTGTTTCATATTAGCAAATGAAAGTACAAACATAATTTAATTATTCGTTACAAACTGTAGAGATTAAAAGAATATTTTACAACCATAAATAATAATGTAAATACTTAAATTAACTAATTTTGTCAGACAATGCAATTTCCTTAGAAACATAAATTTGACCTTGGTATCATTATTCACAATTGGAGTGTGAGTACACTCCAATAGGATTACACAAAAGTAACTGTGTTAAATACCTATTAAATAATAGGCCAAGAAAGTTCTGAATATAAACAGATTCTTTTCAGTAAGAATGTTTTGGTGTAATAGTTGTTTTAAGATCTATACTCATTAAACTCTCACCAAAGAAATTATAGCTGTAAAAATACATTAAAAATTAACAATTTTCCCTTGTGTAGGTACTTCACCACATCCTCTACCTAGCAATTCTGCCGTATCAAACATAAAATTGAGTTGTGATAGACATCTTTTAGCTGCAGCACATAACAACATTAAAGTAGGCCCAGTTCTTGCTGTTCTCAAGGTAAGGAAAAGATTTACTTTATTTATATACAACTTGTGTTTCACTTAATTGGGATAGGTTTATTCTTGGTTTCCCAAATAGCAGATTATCCTCACATTTAAACATGTATCCATCAGTAATTACAAAATCTTAAATTTATAATATACAGACCTTCTAATTTTGGATGTATCACGCTGCATTTCATAAAGAATACACTCTATTAAAAACAACACAGAATCGTCTTTTCAAAGACCAGTTTTGAATTTACAAACATAGTAAAATAAAATAAAAACATACTATGTGAACATAATAGTGACAGTTAGGCCAGGCCGGTCACCTGGCGACAAACAACAGTCAACTATACAAAACTGCACTAAGACAGTAAATCAGCATCCAAATAATGTTTGCACTACACCTACACTAGTTTGGCAGAGAAAAGGCTATTAGCGCATGTAAACAGAATCATTATTTCAGAAATAACAGTACTTTTCCGTCTAAATTTATTTTTTTCTTAAAATCTGAAAGCTGTTTAGACAGTCGGATAATTCAAGTTCTGCTGTAATCTGTAAAACTTTGAAGTTCATCCAAATGTTATTATTTCTAACTCACAATTAATTATGTCAGTTATTGTGAATAACATGTACAGGCCCATTTTATAGATGTATGTTTGTGTGTGTAACACTTGAATGAATTGAACAAATTAATCATTTTTCTGTAATTAAATTCAGGACACATAAACGCTTAAAATAACCTAATTTTTAGTTTGAGTAAAATTGGGATTTTTGCAAGATAAATATTTTATATTTTAAATATTTTCAGTCGTAAAATAAAATTTACTTATGTAGAAGTTTTATATCTTAAGTACATATCTATTATAATGGTATTATAAAATATGATATAACACCCTTGACTTATACTCTGTCTACAGTAGATATTTTTTTTAGCACATATATTGTTAAAACACTTTAAAAAAAAATTTTAATCTCTTGATTTCACAATAACTTATATTTTGTAGTAATTAAAACCTCTTTTATTGTTATCAATTTAACAATAAATATTTGTTTAGGCCATACTAGTAGTAGGTGACGCCATGGCAAAAAGAGGTGGCTCATCAGCAAAGAAAACAGATAACTCTCAATCATCAAGTGCAAGTCAAGGCTCTAGCAGTCACCATTCTGCATCAGGCAAGATGATGGCTTCTGGAGTGTTAGGAGAGCTTAGTATTAGTCATATTCTTGGGACCAGTGACATCTTAGGAGCTGGCAATGAAGACCTACTCATGGACTTGAGGTTAGAATATACGTTTTATTAAAAGTATACATTTGGTATATGTCATAAAAAATTAAGTAATTTTTCTTACTTAAAAATATCTCTAATTATATTATGCGGTGACTTCTTTGTTTTTTTTTAACGTCATTTAATTTACAAGGTGTATCCAAAAAATAATTTTCCCTATTTTTTGGGGGAAATAAAAAAAACTAATTCTACAATAAAAAACATGTATTTTACGTTTCTACATTATATTCTATTTTTCCACATTATTTCCATCCCTGTTCAAGCACTTTCCACATCTAGGCAACAGTTTTTCAAACCATCTTCATATCAATCAGCCATCGTACTATTAAACCAGCTATTCACTTCTCTTTCCAAGTCCTCATTGTTGGCAATGCGTCAACCACCGAGTTGATTTTTCAGCTCTGAAAACAGATGAAAATCACTAAGAGCAAGGTCTGGAGAATATGGAGGGTGATTAAAGATATCCCTCTTAAATTTTTCCAGAAACTCCATTGTAGCACGAGTTATGTGTGGGCGTGCGTTGTGATGAAGTAAAAAAACCCCGTGACAAAATCCCACGTTGTTTATTCTGGATTTCCCGACAAAATCTTAGGAGAGTGTCACAGTACTATTTGGCATTTATTGTTCCACCTGAGGTAGATATTCGATCAATAAAACTCCACAATTGTCCCAAAACACTGTGCTCGTCACTTTCCCTGCCGACTGAACCTCTTTGGCGTTTTGAGGATGTTTCTCCCCTTTTTTTGCCACACCATACTCTGACGTTTTGTTTCGAATGTCGAATGGTAAATCCATGTTTCTCACCTGTAAATATTCTTGAAAACAGTTCATCAAATTCATCCTTAAAAAATCGCAAGAAAGATTGTGCAGCCGCCAATCGTTGTTGCTTATAGCCATTAAACAGTAAACTAGGAACACACCTTGCATACTTTTTTGACAACTGAAGTTCTTCTTTTATGAAGTGATGTCTGACTAATTTCAATGTTTTGTGGAAGCTTATCCATAGTTTCGTCAAGCGTCAATCACTAGTCAGCATCAATAACATTGCACACTGTAGTATTGACACCATCTTGGCAGGCAGTTGCTGGACAGCTATGTCACTGTTCATCATGAACATTATCTCTTCCTTCCAAAAATATATTTTTGCTAATGTCAAACCATTTAAACAGACATTACGGTGGTGGAGATCGTTACCACTAAAGATAAAATACTGTATGACAAATAATAAAACTCAATAAAAAAGACAGAGGGAAAAAGATAATTTACAAACAAATCTAAAGTACCTACGACTGAAATATACTACACGCTAAAATAAACACTCTATGTTTAACTCGGAATGTTTGTTTGTGCCATGTGTTTCACAAAGCAATAGAGATCGACAATGTAAACGCAGACATAGATAATGCATGTGTCATGTCCTAGACTATTTATAGCTGAGATAAGCTGACATTTGTTTACTACAATCTTATGATGACACATTAGGTTTTCGGGCGTCCAAGCATTTTGTCAATGACTCTTATTTACAGTAGTCTGTTCCCACCTTGAGTAGGTTCATTCACTCTAATAGGACAATTAATTGTCGTTTATTCTTGCGTTAGTTCAGAAAGTTTAGTTTATTTGTATGATCTTTGTTTTTACCGGATATTTTGCTGCGTTAGGTGGTTAAATTTTTTTTTAAAACCATTAAAATGTACAAGTTAAATCAAATTAAATCTGTTCATAAAACTCCCTGAATCATTGTTTCAGTTAAAGCATCAAAAAGTTAACTTGGGATGGTCGGATTTAAAAACTACTCGGGAACAATGTTTTCCAAACTCTTCTGAAGCACTAGCGTAAAAATCTAGACACTAGAGAAGTTTTAATTAGACTGGGAGTGAGGATGCCGGTGCGCTCGTCGTCTTTCAGAAGGGAAACGGGGAGCGCACCAACACGCTCTCAGTGCCTCGCAAGGGAAACCAGAGCGAGCGGTGCTGAACGGGTTAAACACATTTGTTCTTGTGAGAATTAAGTGTTAGTGTTTTGTATTTATACTGCAGTATTTCAAATACATTTTTAATAATGTTATCATATAGACAAAAAACTTTAGACTTGAAAAAACAAAATATACCATGCCTTTAGTTATTTTTTTCTCTAATTGTATTTCAGTAGCAGTGGTGGTGTAGATACAAGACACAGTCTCTCTGATCTAGCGCAAATAGTCCTGCGAGAAATTTGCAGTCAGGAATGGGTGTTAGAACGGTGTCTACAGAACCCTGAAGAACTTTGTCAACCAGATTTACTGTTAGATAGCATGCTTTCTCCTAAACAGGTATAGTTTAATTAAAAAAAAAAAAATTTTTAATTTTTAATATATTTGAAGCCTTGATGTAGTGTTATTTTACTGAATATATGAATTCCGCTCATAAGTGCTCAATTCCACTGTTTAAACTTGTATAAAAAGTATTATAAATCTATATTAAATTCAAAATAAAGATGGCATTCTTTTTTTAAAATGTTAATAAAATAAATCACAGTAGAACTCCAATTATCCGAACTCGTTGATTATCCAAATTGCTTTCATATTTTTATAAAACAAACTTTAGAAAGGTACTACGATTTCCAAAATATTGATTCTGTGTACATGTGCTATTGGCCCTTTCTCCACGAAGCTGTTTTAGGTGCAGTGCTGACATTGCTTGGATGTTTCACATGTGAAATTCTATGTAATAGGCTGTCGTCCGTCACCAGGTGGCCAGCCCTGGTACTTTTTCAAATTGGTCCATCGTTTTGTTGATGTGTTTCATCATTCACCATGGCTTCTTCTAAAAGAAAAGAAGTTGTCTTATCATTAGTGGATAAACTAATTATAGGTCAATCAAATAAAGGTGTTATAAGTAAACAGTTGGCTGAGATGTACAGTGTTGGGCAATCAACTATATTTGACATTAAAAGGAGAAACCTACACTTTTAAACTGTGAAGAAATTGAAGATGAAAGCCGAAAAAAACAATTATAAGATTCGTTTTCAAGAGGTTTTTGAAACCACTCTTGCAAGAGATTTCTTGTTCTATGAGAAATACAATTTCTGGTTTAATTCTTTGTGGGAAAGCGCAGAAGCTTTATAAAGAATATTTTACTCAGAAAAAAAAATATTAAAACTCACCAGGTGTAGTAAAATTAATGTTTCACAAGTTAATGGTAAATAACTACTTTCTAATAACATAAAACTCTGGTATAAACTGCTTAAAAATCTGACATTGTTGAAAAACAAGTCACCTTTGCAACCCAGAAAATCTTCAGGTTGTATATCAGAATTGCTGACAAAGTAAAAACTAATCCATACCTAAAACATAATATTCAAGGCTACAGAATATTCAGCAGGAGGTATAAACCAAACCTGTACATTTCTCTAAATAGTTGGCTTTACTAATTACATTCTCAATGAAAATGATATTGATAGGTATTTGAAAAAGAATAATCTTTTATAAACAAAATAGCATTTCATGTACATGTCAATTTAAATTGTCAGAACTATAGGATTTTGTCTAAGCATTCCTTGAGTATGTCCAAAATCATCAAAATTCAATATATATGCTTTAAAGCACAGGTGGGTTACAGGATCATTCATTTTTACTGAACCTATAACTAAAAGAATTATTTACTTAAACATGTTAATACAAAATTATTTAATCAGAATAAATTAAAATAAAATTGAAATTCTTAATATACTCATCCTCACCTTGGGTTGGAGTAATTGAGTACATTTTTCTTCCTTTCCTAAACTTAAAATATTTCCACTCTTGGCTCGTTTCGAAATACCTCCATTCTCAAAACTTTAAATAGTATTTCATACTTCAATAGAGAGTACTATTTAAAGTTTTGAGAATAATGCTATTTCATTCTTAAAGAATAGTAACACAGAAACAAAAATATTTTATTGTTAAGAAAGGCAGAAGCGTGTATGAAAATAAGATTATTATAATTTTTCGAATTGTGAAGGTTAATTTATCAACATACCAGGATTCTGAACCAGGCATCTAGTTTTTTAAAACATAGATCTTTTAAAATTCCTACAAGAACTAAAAAACGAGATCTTATAAATGTTGTGTTTCTTATAATTACTAATACTTACTATCTTAGCATTGTTGTTCAGTACACTTAATTTTAATTTCTACATTTATATTAATACTTATTATATAAATTATGTAAATCCAGTGGCAATGAAAATTCATTGATTTTTCTGAACTATGACCTCAGCACCTAATTTTTCCTAAGTACCTAGATTTCTTCAATTGTTTTCTTCCTATAGTATCTTCAAATTGTAATGTTTTGAGTTAATAAACTAGTGAAAAAAATTGATAGAAAATTAAAGAAATAAATTCGTAACAATAACACATCTAGTTTTAATATGAATGGTTATGATTACGTAGTACAAATGCAGATCATTACGTAACCCTTCCCTAATCCGCATTGTTTGTTATCCGGATCGGGGTGTCGCCACATTGATCCGGATATGCGATCTACTGAGATTTACTGTATCTTGAGTATCATAATTATCTGCCATTCCTAGCATTGCCACGCTATTCATTGACGTGTTTCAGAGAACCTCCATCAGTCGGAACATTTTATGAAGCGTTCCTAAAAAGTCCTGACTGATTGAGGTTCTTCGAAACGCATCAACGAATAATGTGACAATGCTAGGAGTGGCAGATAATTACGATACTCAAAATAAGAATATAAATCCTACCGGAAAAGTAGATTATCAAAAGTATTGTAGTAAATGTGATTATTTTAATCTAAATAAATTTATTTGTTTGTTTACAGGCTCAGCGGTTATTGCACATGATTTGTTACCCAGAAAATGCAAATACAGCCGACAGCAATCTGGATCAGAAGAATATTATAACTAATATTTTAGAGGTAATTACTTTTTTTAATGTGAATTTAAAATTAAATCACCATTATTATTCACCTAAACATTTTATTTTTCAATTTGGTTTATTATGACCTGTTAGAGATCAAGCCATTTAACAACATCTAGCTAGTTATACATCTAAATATACTACTATTTATTAGTTATAAAATTCCATGTTTTGATATCCATTTGGAATTCCTCTTCAGAAGCTGAAAACTCATTTATAATACCAACTTTTCCTCTTGAAGAGAATTTCAAGGAGCAATCAAAATGTTAAGCTACGTCTTGTAACTAATTAGATCTTGTTTTATTGTTAGGCCTAGTTGGTTGCAATAAACCAAGTTAATTATAAAATACAGTAAACTCTCAGTAATCCGACAGATATGGGGCTAGGATACTGGTGGAGCCGGATTACTGGAAAACGCAGACAACTCCACATTCTTTAACAAGCGTAACCAACCACTCTCCTTTGTTCAGTCTTTCCAAAATCTTTTTTCAACTAAAGTTAAAGTCTTATGTTTCCATCACACTCCAATGACATTGTTTACTTGCACTTCAGTAAGGCCTGTATTACACTGTAAAATGTTTTATCAAAGATCTTTTATAAAAGTTCTTTGACAAACATCTTTGATAGTGTAATAGGTCATCTTTTATAAAATATTTCTTTTATAAAATTTCTTTTATCAAATTTAACAGGTTGGCATTATCTTTTATAAAAGTTGAGGTACTGAAGTTGAGGTTATGTTTTTAGAAATGGCTACAAATACGAAGTATACTTGGTCTGTGGAAACAACAAAACTGTTAATTTCTGAATATGAATGCTATGAAAATCTGTACAACCCTAGACACCCAGATTATAAAAATAGAAACAAAAGGCAAGAACTTTATAAAAACATTGCAGATTCAATAAATTTGGTGAAACCTGGTTGTACACTTCAAGACATCAAAAAGAAAATAAATGGACTTAGAAGTCAATTTTTGTCAGAAAAAATGAAGGTAAGAAAATAAAACGTTTTAAGTAGTTTATTTAAAAATATATAAATTACATAACATAAATTGCATAATAAATCCTTGTTCCTTTAATATTATGTTGAGAATTTAACCTAAATTTAAGTATATCCATTGATTGCTAATAAATAATCATTATTTACAGGTATTGAACAGTATTAAAAGTGGTGCCGACGGCGACGATGTCTATACACCTACTGTATACTGGTACCCTATGGTACAATTTCTTGAAGCGTCAACTACTGGTGATGACTCCATAAGCAATGTAGACAATGAAGAAGAAACAACAGTTAACTTACGGAATGTTCATGTTAGTTAAGATCATTGGGTTCAGCACGATAATATTCCATCAGTTGTTTGAATGTGATACATTGATTTTAAAGTACTGCACCTAATTCTTTCATAACTGATTTAAGAAATATAACTTTCTTGCCATGGTACTTTGCCTGCTCCATTGTAAAATTCTTTGAAGATGTTTCTTATTTCCTTACCGTGGCGATTTTGACCTACATCTATTTGCTTGATAATTGATTCCATTTGTTCATGTTCCTCAGTACTTTCCGCTAGTAAAAACTGATGACCACCTTCAATAAGGACACGAGTTTCTTGCCTTGTATAACAATGTTTTCTCCTTTCAACTAACAGGTTGTGCAAGGTGCATGCGGCTTGAGTTACGCAAGTAACTTTTTCGGGAGAAAGATAAATTGCAGTTAAGAAAACACGAAATCGGCTTGCAAGAATTCCAAAGGCACTTTCGACCAATCTCCGTCCACGTGACAGTCTGTAATTGAATATTCTTTCTGGTTTAGTAATGTTTTTCATGGGATATGGTTTCATCACATTGTAGCTCAGTGGAAA
Source organism: Prosapia bicincta (assembly GCA_036971475.1). Classification (NCBI taxonomy): domain Eukaryota; kingdom Metazoa; phylum Arthropoda; class Insecta; order Hemiptera; family Cercopidae; genus Prosapia; species Prosapia bicincta. The sequence continues at coordinate 1,957,347 of JBAIZL010000376.1, read as the reverse complement.
TGCGTCATCAGCTAATACAACAAATGGAGTAGTATTAGGATCATTTGGAAGTTTCTTTTCTGCAGGTATATTTAGAATTGATCGATTAGTTAGGCATTTTTTTAGTTTGCTCTTCGCATATACTCCAGCATCACCAATTCGACCATTAGTTCCAATATCAATGTAAAGGAATTTGTAATTGGCATCCACAAGAGCGAATAACACTATGCTGTTGAAAGCCTTGTAGTTGAAGAAATGTGAGCCACCAGAGTCAGGGCATTTGATACGAATGTGTTTTCCATCCATGACACCTATAGTGTTAAATACATTCCATTGTTTTTCAAATTCATTTGCAATCTGGATCCATTGGTTTTCAGTTGAGGGCACCTATGTGGGAAAATATAAACCTATTAGTAATACAATAGAACAGTATAGCATAGAACAGCTTGAGTGATGTGATAATAGGTTAGGTTAGATTATGATAGATAAATTGTTCTTTTTCTGTCATAAACCAACCAAACCTAACCTCATTTCATGTCATGAAAACTGTTCTATTCTATATCATATTTATAAAACGCTTACATCAGTCTGTCCGTCAGATTTTTCAACTCGAAAACTGTATCAGCTGTTAGAAATTAAATACATTTAAGTGTGTTTAAAGTAAATTAAACAAATAATTGTAAATAAAAAGACAAATATATAAGCTGTTGTTAATTAAACACATTTAAGTGCAATTAATAAACTTTTTAAAAAAATTTACCCGTGGTAACACGGGTACGCGAGTAGCTCATGAAAAAATAAAATACTTATTCCTCTAATTTAATTTACAGCTACATTTTATAGGCTAATTTAAAAACAGACTTATAGGCTTATTCTGTTTGTTACAGTCTGACACTAATGATGGAAGTAACTCCGGAAATAGCAGCATAGCAAGTGGCCAGTCTAAAAGGCAAAAGGTTAATCCTGACAGTAATGATGAAAATAACTCGCCATATAGGCCTGCTAGTACCTTTAGCAGTAACCGCATACCAAGTGGCCGGTCAAAACTGCAAAAGGTTAATCCTGATACCTTATTGCTGCAGGCATCAAAAACAATGGCAGAAATGTCTCAGTTGGCTAAAGACAGAAGCTCTCAACAACTGGCTACAAATGACGATTATTTTGATACGTTCGGTAAATTTATTGCAAACGAACTACGGTCAGTCAGCAATGAGTGCCACAATGCATCAATTGTACGCGATGCTAAAAGGAAAATACAACAAATTCTAATGGATACATGGGATACAGTGGAATCACTATCAATGGATTCATTTGCAAACACTCAGACTATAATTGTGCACAATACAAGTGGTTTGTCTCAGGATGTGATTGCTGATGCTATTAAGTTTTCGAATTTAGATGACATGACTAGTGACACTCAATTACAGCTGTAGAAAATACTGATTTATAACAATTATGTGCTTTTTGCGTTTTATGTCTGAAATGTAATAATAAATATTGTTTCCAGAAATAATTTGTTGTTACCTTTAAAACCTCATCCTTAAGTGATTTATAAATTGCTTCACATGTTTCAGGTATTATCTTAGATATTGTGCACTGAGGTATTCGTGTGCTGTATTGCAAACTTTTGTAACTCTCTCCAGTCGCTAAAAATCTCAGAGTGACCATGAGGCGATCTTCAACACTTATAGAAGTTCTTAAATGAGTGTCTTGTTTTTTTATAAAGGGGGTTACTTTTGATGCAACATACGCAAAAGTATTATTGTCCATTCTCAAATAATTTATGTAGCTTCTCTGGTCTTCACTCAGCAGTTCCTTTATTAGGTTTTGATGAATTCCTTTATTATTACGTCTTGCGACCCATGGTCTAACCCAAACACGGCGATGACGACGTTGTCTTTTTTTCAATAAAAGTGATAATAACATGACAGAACTAAGAATAGTTGCACAAGAATAGAATTCTTCATCATCCATTGTAATTTGGTCTTTCAACTATAAAATGCGACAATTCAAATGTTTAACAATGAAAGTAGGTACCTTCTTTGACATAGATCTTTTCACAGTGTAGTACCAGTCCAAAATGTTTTATAAAAGAATTACTCTTCAAATCTTTTATAAAAGATTGACAACGTCTTTTATAAAAGATCTTTGATAAAACATTTTACAGTGTAATACAGGCCTAACAGCCACTGCAGTACCATGCGGCTCGAAATAGTTTTGAATATCTTGAGCTACACCACTAGAACCGAGCGGTGTTGTCATTTAGTCACTGACATCGTCTTGCTGTGAAAAATATACAAGTTAAGTTTATATCTTGACGAAAACGCCAGATTACGGAGGGACCGGATTATAGAGAGTTTACTGTATTGGCTTAAAATTATAAAAATACTATTCAGTTTTTTATTTTTTTATTGGTCAAATCAAGAGGTTTTAGGCCAATTTGGTTGTTATTGTTGTCTGTTTATAGGAATTTAGCTGTTATTAAAATTATGTAATGGAAATTTGTTTGTACAACACATACACTTATAAAAAATAATTTGTTTTTTTGTTTGTCAGATTCCAGATAGAACATTGATAACTTATTCTTAAGTGCTTGTATACTTCCTCATTCTCTCCTCACTGTCTTTAAAATGTGTGATTCTTGCAATATTTGATTAAATTATGACTTTCTTTGCTGACCAATCACAGATGAAGGCGATATTATCCAAAACAAATCTGTATTAATAAACTAGTTAGGAGTATTGAGTACACTCTTTAATTATTTACCTTTTGTTAGCATTAGCTACCATCTAACTAACTAAATGTTATTTAATTTGTTTAATTAGTTAGATCAAGTGAAAACCTGCCTATCAGGTTGAAATTTGAAATTGGTAATAATTTTAATATAAAAGAAATTACAAAAAAAGTTGAATTTAGAATTTATCATAAATGTTAATTGTTTCAGAATTTGGACTTGTGGACTCTGAGGATGTCGTGGCTTGACATACAGTTGATGTATAAACAGTTCTCTTCAGGATCACATGAATTGAATCAATGGCTTGATCTTGTAGCTAAAGCAGCCATTGATGTATTTCAACTTACAGCTAACTCTGAGTGAGTAGACCAGCTAGTTTTAGTTAATTATTGTTGCCCATGAGTATTATTATTCATTTTTAAAAGTCTTTTTACCTTAACTTCTTGGTAAAAGTACCCCTTAAACTTGGCAAAGAAGTTAAAAGTAACTTCTTAACTTCTTTTGTGTTATTATGGAGTATAGTATAATGTTTGGTTTGATTTCATCTAAACAAATATTTTAAAATTATTTTTTTTTCAATTACAAATTTATAAATTTTAACCCTTAAATTTTAAATTACACTAGTAATATACATTCTTTTTTAAAGTCAATTCCTACCAAGTCAACAAAGAAAAAATTTATTTTGGTTTCTTTTTATTTTATAACACATATGTCAGAATAAATATATTAAGTGGCAAAATTGAAAGTGGATTTCCTTAATTTTCCGTTTTCCTTTCTATGTATGGTGTTGGACTATTATTTTTGTTGGTTACTATTAATACACTTTTTTTTGTTGCTTGCATTGTGTTGCAGTTTCCTTTTGTTTCCCTTTAACATTGTATCTTTGTGAAGCAAGGTTCATTACCATTAATCCAATTTGTTTATTTTATTTTTTCATTTACGTTTAATCCTAGGACATTACTTATGATATTGTGTGGTAACCATGGCAACAATTTAAGGTTGTGCAATTGAGATTTCGATGACAACCGGATGGGAGCAAACAAAAAATTCATATACTTCTAGCTATGGGAAAGTTGGCTCAATTGCAAAAGCGCTAGACTTTGAACATGAAGATACTCAGTTTGAATCCGATCTACCCCCCCCCCCATTTTTATAATTTAATTATTCAATAAATATTTTGAAAAAAACTGTGTCAACATCAATTGTCATTCACTACAGGTTAAAAAAGAATGTATTTGAACCAAAATACATTGGATGAATAAAAATGTATTTTATTAACAATTGAAAATTTGTACAATTTATAATCAGTGATTTATAATATTTACAATTCTGTTTATCATTTATAGTTTTATAGTTTTTCTCTAAAACAAGGTATACACTCATTTTTTTCAGATTATCGTATCAGATTATTATGTAATTATGTAAAAATGTTTGTATTAGGGGAGGCAAGGGTAAATCACAGTCAGTGTGGCTAGTAGCACCTCTTATCTCGAAGCTACCAAGTGCAGTTCAAGGAAGAGTTTTAAAAGTTGCAGGTAATTATACAACTAAGAGAAAAAATCTTAGGTAATATAGAGCATTAAAGATATTCCAAGCCTGTTTTTATGGAAAGTAAAATGTTGTAAAAGTGAGCTATTTTTCTCTAATTATTTATTATATTAGTCTTATTACTTGCAAGTAAAGTTCAATATTTAGTTTATGTTATATCTGTGCAGAAACACCAAGGCCTGGTATTTAAATGTTCTATAACATCTGATACTTGTATTGACATTCATTCATTCCTCTTGCTGAAATAACTTCACCAGTTTTTGCTAAAGTATATTTCATATTATTTAATTTGAAAACTGTAGTAGGAACTTCATTTAAGTAACATGAGCACAGATACTCAGCTGTCACTGAGTTTAAGCATGCAAGTTACAATACTTTCCATGTCTAAGACTACCTATATTCTCTAAGTCTGGTGACACAAACTTACAAAAATTTGTGTAACCTCCTTGTCATTTCAGTTATAGGTGTTAGGATGATTTATATATCTGTACTTATATGCTAATATAGCCAAATCTAAGCCCCTTTTGATACAAAAGTTATGAATACAAAATCCTACCTACCAGTATCATAAATGCTTCCCTGCATTTGAACTTTGTAATTACTTCAATTCTGTAAATTTTTAAACATTGTTTTTTACATAATGGCATGTTGACGATAATGGAGCTGCAGGGTCAGCAATGTACATTTAGCACAATCAGAATGTTAACTCATGATGGCAAAACAGTTTAACCTGACTGGTACATTCAAGTAGATGCCAGTTAATTATTTTTGAATAATATGCACTACCGGTTTTCTAATTTTATCTTTCAAATTTATGTCAACTTCCCCCTGACCTGGTGAGTTTATTAACAATTTTTTTTTTAAATTTTGAGAGGATAATTTCTAAATTAAATGATTTCTGTAAACCTGAATCAGTGCAATTTACTACAACAGAATTAAAAGTAATTTCATATAACTTATTTAGATAAGTTTATTATTCAAGAAATCATCAAAATTGTAAAAGAATGAACACATTTTCAGTTCATCTTCAGAAAAGTCAGAAATGCTGAATTCTGGGCCAAAGGCGTTAGAATAATCAATTTAATAATTATTTCTAATCCAATTCTTCCATTTTTAATTTCAGATGATGTTTAAGTATAAGTAAAAGTATAAATAATGTTTCGACTTTATATTTTCTTTTAAAAATTTATGTGAAACATTTTTGAAACAAATCGTGTATTCATTCTAAATTACATTATCAAAATTTGTTTCAGAGAGATATAGTTTTGTTTCTTTCCATATTTATTTGTTGAGTGTTATATTAAGAATTTAGAAACATTCGCCTCAATGTGGTTCACTGGGCTCTAGAAAGTGGTTCACATTCTACTGCAGGAATTATTTTTGTTTACATGGAATCGGTAATTTCAGTTCAGTACATGGTGATAGTGAATTTCAAAAATATTTTATTTTGGGGTATCTACTACCAAGTTATAAACTAATTTTAAAAATACTTAACTAAGTGAATACATAATTGCTTACTTGCTGACGCGTTTCAAAACATTTGTTCCTTTTACGAAGCTAACCTTCTACAGAGTATAGAGAGGTTAGCTTCGTAAAAGGAGCGAATGTTTTGAAACGCCTCAGCAAGTAAGCAATTACGTATTCACTTAGTTATGTATTTTTAAAATTAGTTTAATCAATGAATTCAAGATGATTACATCAAGCAACTTCAAGTAATAAAATTTACAAAAACTAATATTAGATCTAGTATGTTTAAAAACCTTTGTAGGTTTGTGTGTAAAATTTTAGATATTAAGGTTTTTAAAAATATGCACAGATAAGATAGAGTTGATTATTATGACTTAATATTAACAGTTGATTGCAGTTTCCTATTTGTATGAATCTCCTTGACTTAGACCTAAACAAAGTTGTTGCAAACATACTTCTTCAAACACGAGTTTGATACTTGTTTAAAGCAATGCATTTATCTGCTAGAAGGATTGCCTTTTAAATTACTTAAATGCTGTATTTATCCATGAATAAATTTATTTCATGTTGTGCAATTTCATGTTCTGTGTCTAGGTCAAGTATTAGAGAGTGGGAATTGGTCGAGTAATAGTAATACTAACTACAGAAACAGTAAAGAAACCTCTCGCAGTACACCACAATCTAATACCTCTCAACGACATTCCCCTCCTTTGTCCAACCACCAACCTTTCTTGTCCTTGGTTCTAACATGTCTTAAAGGGCAAGATGATCAAAGAGAAGGCCTCCTCACATCTTTGCACTCTCAACTGTCGCAGTGCCTTCAAATGAGTAAAGATGTAAGTTTAAATTGATTTGCAGATTAGAATGTATACAATTTCATCATATTTATTATTTTTTTAATACAAATTTACCATGTTTAGATATTTATGTATTAAAAACCATGAAAAAAATAGAATTTGATATTTATAAGAAACTTACTAACAATAATAGATATATTTTCAATAGCTCCAACCATTGCAATAAACATAAGACAGAAGTATTTAATAGTTTGATTAACAGAGCAATTAATGTACCACTTAATCCGAGACATTTTTATAAAGGAATTAATTATATCAAAGAAGTGAAATAACGATTTTGATACTGAAATTGTAGATAATATTGTTAGGAAACAAAGATCAAAATATGTTTTTTAAGTAAATCGACCACTATTCAAAAAAAAAAAATGTAATTATATTAGCTTAACTTATAATAATATTGTAACACATGGGTTGGATTCTATTTTAAAAAAAAAGGTAAATAAATGTAAAGATAGATTATAAGAGTCAAAATAAACTAAAGCATTTATTAGGTAACCCTAAAGACAAAATTCCTTTGTTGGAAAAAATCGGGAATCATGTTTTGCAGAACATGTCCTTTATAATCAGCATCTATTAGATCAAAACATTATATTATCTAAAAGTATTAAATCCAAAAAATTACTTTATAGTTATGAAAGTATTTTTTTTAGTTACATCAAATAATATATTAATGAATATAGATAACGAGCCTATCCCTAACTCATTTTTATATTCTTTGCTTTAATAGTTGTATTTGAAATACGATGCATTATTTTAATTATTTTTTTTTTTTTTGTTGTTATTAGATGTAGTTTATATACATATATATTATTATTATAGTTTAGTCTTTTATGGCGTGGCCTATATTATCCAAGGTGACCGAGCGCTGTTTGTTGGTTGACAATGGAGAGGGTCCTACGTCACTCTTATATAAGCTTACCTCACACCTATATATAGTGACTGCAAAGAACTGTTAGCATCAGCTAATTTGTAAATTATTGTATTCTAGATTGTAATTTTGTAATAGGACCCTCGGATGATATGGTCATCGAAATGTACATAAGGGTTTAACATTAGGTAACTTATAATATTAATTATTTTTGTGGTATTGGGGTTTTTTCCAATATTTTGATTGTAATATATTGTACCGCTGTGCTCTTGATATTGTATAACTAACTGCTAATGAATAGTAAAGAAAGGAACATAATACACAAGTAACTTTCATGCATTATTACATAATTTATTCAAATGAACAATATTTTTAAATTTATACTTGTTGCTGAAAATGTCAGAAAGTGGTGCTACAAGATTCAATCAAATAACATACTGTTATACTTAATCCTCAGAACTCAGAACTTAAGGCCATAGTATATCTCTCTCATTTTTCATTACCACCTACATCACATTTACCTTCTTAATTTGTATAATATACTATTTGAAAAATCCTTTTTTTCAGGGGATTATATATTGTAAGTTGAGAAGACGTTGCTAAAGAGATCCTATTACAAAATGATAAAGTGTTTTAATAGAAATAACCAGATAATGACGGTGGGTGTGAGAATCTTTGTATTGAGCATTAGTTGCCCTTTTTTCTTATGAATCCTTTTATTATAAAAAGTAAAATCTTATTGAGAAGATTTCATTTCAAAGAGGAACCTGACACACCGATTTGATCTTTTGACACTAGGAAACTTAACTTATAAAAGTGTACAGAACATAATTCATTACCTGGTTAGAGTCTCTAGGGACTTGGATTTGATTGTTGGTTGTTTGTATTCTTAGTTCTGAATCTAGTCTAGCTTCTTTTATCTCATATCTAACAGAAATAAAACTGTTCTTACAATGTATGAGGATTTCTGAAATTTAGGTTAAAATAAATTTAATGTGAGTACCCTTGTGTCAGATAATTAATCAGTAAGAAACACCAGTGAATTTCTATAAACTACTGAATTTGTTTCAGGACAAGGCAAGGGATGACACGCCCAAAGGGCGAACTCTGCTTCAAGATGCTCTATTACTTCGTTTCAGTTTAGTTGGAGGAATGTTTGATACAATTCAGAGGAACACAAACTTGACCACAGATTGGGCTCATCTACTTGTGCAACTCATTACTTATGGAGTAATTGATCTTAATAATAACTCGTAAGTTAAAATCTTCCTCTTAAAATTTAAGATACAAACACTACTTAGAGATTTTATTGAGGTTGTCTATAGACTGTATAATTTATAAAGTACAGTTCGAACATGCTTTTAAATTAAATTGAAAGAGAATTTGTGAAACTATATTGCTGTAATAATAGCACCCAAATTCATAAGTTAATAACTCATTGCCACTATAATTACAAATATAATTTATGAAGATTTCAATACTTATATTCTCTTTATTTACATAGTACAGATTATAGATGTTTAATTACTTCTAAGCAATTATACTTGGACTATCCAGAAGGGGGCAGACAGTTTAGCCTATTGTTGTGGTGGCATGGCTACAGCTGCCATCTTGATGTCAAAACATTCTTTTACTCTGTATGAATTTTCTTTTGTGTATCTACTTCTTTGTTCTCTGTGATATGCTAAAATATGCACTTCAATAGAAAATCCCACCACTTATGAGGAGTGTTTTGACATTTGGTTTTTGTTGATAAAAACCCACAAACCAATTGAAATTTATTGCTAAATTTGTTATGTCTATGGAAAAGAAATAAGGAATGAGAAATAATTCTTTTTTAGAATGTATATAAAAATTTTCTGTGTGGACATGCATTGTTTTGAAAAAACAAAACCTTTTGTGCTGTTTTCTCTAACATTTATTTTGTAAAGACGGCCTTAAAATTTCTCAGTGATTCGCAATACCTCTCTTAGTTAATTGTTGTGCCACATTCAAAACTTTATAAAACCAAGGTTTTTTGACACCCAGAGCACTAAGTTATATTAGATTATAATATAGCTGTATTACAATAAAGCTACAAAATATCCATTTAGAATAGATTTCAGTTTTAAAAAAATGTTACTAAAATGCAAGGTAAACAGTTCATCTGTGAAGTAAAACATTGCCTCCTCTTTGTGTGTTGAATGCAGTAATGTATACAAAAACGGAGGTGATTCACCTGTCAAATGGTTCCACGTTGGTGTTTTTATAACCAGATCTATACTAACCAGGATAGATTGTAGCTATATTAGTATAAGATAGTGCTCCTTATTTTAAGGTTTCTAAAGTTGCATGATTGTTACAAAATGGAGGATGTTACACAACATGATTGTTATGTTTATGGTTTTTGAAGATAATTAATTTGGTGGGGGGGTTCTCAAACTTTATTATTTTTGCTATGTTTCCTAGGACTTTCTACATCATCATGTATAATTTATTTTGGAGTATAAGCTACATCTGAAAACTATATCTATACCCATATCGAGTAATGTGTGACTGTTATTAATGCTGTAAATAATTTTTAATTTAAATAACAACTGAATTTCACAACTATTATACTTATAAAGGTAACATTATATTATTTTGTAACCAATATTTTCAGTATATTATTGAAGTTTACTTGGAATGAGTAATTAAAATAATAAAATTATGATCGTTGCCATTTTTTTAAAGTTTAAATTTCAAAAACTCTCTGTTAAATAAAATGTTTAAAAACCATGTTATAAAAATATATTGATTTAAGGTATATGGGTAACAATTTATGTGTAATCCCAAACAGATTTTCTTAGCTCAATTAATGAATATCACATTTTTTTTTTCAGTGAATTATTTAGTACTGTGATTGACATGTTGGCAACACTGATTCATTCAACATTAGTGTCCGATTCCCAGTCAGACAAAGGAGATGAGAATAGAAAACACTATCAAAATTTAATGAAGAAGTTGAAAAAGGTGAAATTCTTATACTTTTTTAAATAGATAAATATATAGTCAATTCTTGATTTAAAGCTTTTCTTCAGAACTGAAAATACTTTTAAATTAAGGTTTCAAGATTGTCCTGAAACCATTAATTGGTTCCTTTTCAATAAACCTTTACCATATATTGATGTAAATAAATCCTAAACATTAAATTTATTCATGATGAGGTGTATACTCACAAGATTTTGTTAAATAAAAACATGGTTTAAACGAGAGTCAAAGAAACGTATTTATTAAGAATCTGGTAATGTTTCGACGACTAAGTTGTCGTCTTCATTCAGGCCTGTTCTTCTTTGTACTATTTTCAAAACTACTAGAAGACAACTTCCCTTCTACATTAATAAAAGGTTCTTTTAATTGATCCAACCATAGAACTTTTGTCTAACTGTCTACTGAAATACTGCCAGGTAAGTAGATACTATCTGGTCTTTGTTTCTTAGGATGTTTACAGGCATTTTAACTTGGGAGTGATTTCAACCTTGATCTACAATTTGGTACAGTTACAGAGACATAAATACTACATCAAAGTTGTCATTTACAGAAGTAAAAGTAGTACATTTACTGTTGTCAAGAATTAATTGATACAACGAATAATTGCTTACTTTTGAAAATAAATGTAAAACATTTGCTGTAGGGTAGTGAAAAAGATGTAGTAGATTGTAACATAGCTGGAAAAAACAATTCAACATCTCTACAGGATTTGGCCACCATTTTTGTATAAAAACATTAAGTTATTTGTAATAGTAAAATGTGCATTAAGATATTGTAAATATCTCATGTTTTTTATAGCTAAGGTTTTTTATCATTGAGCTGAGGTTAATCTTTGTCTTCACTGTCTGGTGGAGCAGAACTCAGAGGAAAACTGTTTATGTACTGCTCCACTGGGTGGAGGAGGTTTAACAGCAGTAAGGAGGAGCACTCCATGTGTAGATATGAGGGTTCTGTTGCTATGAGGGCCCTGATGCTGCACATTAAGTTGTAGGCAATGAACGGAAAACTGATCAAGTTGTGTTGAGTATTGGAAGACAAATCGCAGGAGCCCAAACCCACATTTTTTAAAGAGAGCCATGGGTAGCGTGTAAACCCAGACAAGGTGAAATTTGGTTCACGGATAGGACTAAGAGGAAGAATGATTTTAATGAAATAAAGCACTAAGACAGGGTCGGTATACATATGGAGGATATAATTCAGTTTTCCAGTTGGAGGTAGTTGTGGTCATACTACGTGCTGAGGAAACAATAGGGGTTGGTAAGAAAAGCAGGAATATTTTGATTCGCTCTGACAGTCAGGCAGCTTTGAAGGCTTTTGGCAAAGCCATCATCAGCTTTAAGTTGGTATCAGAGACTGTAGCCGCTTTACCTGAGCTGGGTAAATACAACTCTACCTAACCTCGAGTCCCAGCTGGTTAGATAGGCAATGAGATAACAAGGCCCCATTGCTGAAGGCATTAGGCATGCTGTCTCAGGAGGATTACTGCACACATTTGCAGATTGTGGAAGGAAGAATGGTATGCTTCCTTGGGTTGTGGGAAGGCCGACCAAGGGGTCTCATGAGCCAAAGAACTACTCTTTCTAAGTAGGTTTCAACTCAAAACTATGGTTTGTTCAAGTTTTCTTAAATAGTAATAAGGTTTTTTCTACATGCTGATTTTGTTCACATGGTGATTGATAAAAAATTTAGGTCTGAACACTATACTTAATGACTTGTTGGAGTTATATTTTAAGTAAATTTATGAAAAAGTTATTGAATCTTAAAGTTTTCAATTGGACCAAGCAAGGAAGTAGATACCTCATTATGTAAGTTCTGACTGCTCGCAAGTGTTGACAAGCTCGGCATGCAGTTTTAAGGCAGGTTGCCTGTAATATATATAATAACAATAAAATAAATTTTAAAAAGTTTTTGGCTTACTATAATATACTGTATATTACAATTCTTACAATTATTATTATTGTGTTAGGCTAAATAGTCTAGACCTGTGATTTATCCAAGTGAAATATGAAGAAACCAGCAGCCTAATCAGTTATAATATAAAAATAAAATTAAGAACTATATGAATTATAGCAAGCAACCCCCAGACAGAAAAACATACATCCAAACTTGAGGTTACCTATAGACAGTTTTGTCAGTCTGACTGAGATATTTCCTATACTCAGAAATTAACTTTATTTTAGACATGTTTAATTGTTTTTTACACAAATTATTTAAAATAACAATATAAATATTAAAACTAATCATGGTTTGGTGTTTTTAATATGTTTGATAAATTACAAAAGTAGACCACATATTTAGGTCTTAACATTAAATGCATGAAGTTCATACTGATAAAGTAGCTCATATTAATAGTGATAAAGTGTGATGGTTTTGCCTACAAATTTGAATATTTTGCTTATTATTTTCAGGTTTGTATATTGAATTGACTACTTAATTACTATGACTTGAATTTTACAAAAAAAAATCACTTTAAAAATGCATTTGTAGTAATATTAATTTTTTAAATTACCTTTGAAATTTAACTAATCTTGAAATTTTCATAATTTATTCTTGAAGGATTATAACAATACAAAATTTTAGAACTTATTGTTACAGTAGAGAGTTAATAATCCAAAACGTCAATTGAGCGAACAAAAAAAAGGCATAGATGAATCAGGAATTTTTTATAAGAGGTACTCACAGGTATTTATTTCTATTGTGAAAAATTCCAAAAAAAGAAGAAGAAAACTAGAAAGATTCTTCTTTTGATAGATAATCCGTCCATCCACCTAGAAGGTGCCTCACTGAATTCAGTTGATGAAAATTTTGAAGTGGTTTATTTACCTCCCAATGTGACAGTTTTAATCCAACCGATGAATCAAGGTGTGATTAAGAAACTGAAAAAAGTGAACAAAAAAAGAGTCTTACCTAGTAACTGAAGAAGATGAAGTGGAGTTAAAAAAAAAAAAAAAAAAAACGTAACATCAAATACTGTTAGACATCTTTAACTAGGGAAATCCTGAGCAAGGTTTGGAATAAATTTGCTGAGGAATCAGTTGAAACCCCAACACAGGAAAACAACATTGAAGACACGCAAGCATTTGTACAGCTGGGCCATGAAATTTTAGGCTTTACTGACTGTGACACAGATGGTTTAAATGAGTGGTTAGGAATGACAATGACTTAGGATTCTAAATTTTAAATGATGGCGAAATGCTAGTGAAGAGGAGGATGAAGAAGAATACAGTGAGAACAACTTGGCCATGAAGGCTTTGGATACAGCAGTGTCCTCGTTTGAAAAGCAAGACGAGAATGTTTCTCTGCAGCTCATGTTATTGAAACAAATGTATGATCTAGCTACCATGAAAAAAGAGCAAGTTTAAAACAAGGCAAAACTAACATTTTAGGACAACTAAATATTATGTGTAAACATTTTTGATTCTGGATTTACATTACTTTGTTTACTTTTTCATTGGTAAAGAAACTGTAGTATCTTTAAATTTAGGCTTATTATTTCTTCCAACCTTTCATTCAGAACTGTATTTCGTAAATATTATTGACTAATCGGACTTTTGATTACCCTCTGACCCCAAATAGTTCAGATAATCGACTCTCTACTGTATTATTATTGCTAGTAATATTTAGTGTAAATTATTTATAAAATGTTATTATTATTATCTGTCACGGGTCCTTTAGAAGGTATGACAAAAAAAGTTGTGGATTATTCACACCAGAATAATGGTTCTCCTTATTTATTGCAGCTATCTTTAAACCAAGCATTTGTGCATAATAAACAATTATCCCAGTACACATATACTTAATACTCATCTATTTGAAACATTAAAAAGTTTCAGATAGAAGTTTTTTTAAGTTAAACAAGTATATAAACAAAAAATGTTAAAGTCAATTCCTACTTAGGTCAACAAAGAAAAATTTTATTTAGTTACTTTTTATTAAATAATTCCAATTAATATAAAGGAAGTAACATAACCTATGCGTTAAAAAAGCTGTTCTACCACGTAACCCATATAACTTGTATTAACATTAAGTGTCATCCACTACAAGTTTTAAAAATGTATTTGAACTTGAATGGATAAATAAAAAGTATTTGATTAACGATTGAAAATTTGAACAAGATATGTACTTACTTACTTACTAGCCAACGGCCACTCTTGGCTGTAGAGGCGAGAAATCTCTTCTTCCTTTGTGTTGTTCAGGGGTCTATGGTCCAGAGTTGCACATGACTGGAGGTGCTCAGCTGTCATGTCCTCCCTGCTGTCACAAAGGGTGCACCTGGGAGACGAGAAGACGTGTATTTTGTTTAGGTGTGCAGTTAGGTAGTCGTGTCCAGTTGTGAGTCTAAAAAGTGCAACCCAGTCCTGTCGGGGTAACATGTTGTTAATTGGCCCGTTTTCGACAAGAGTAGCCCAACGTTTATTAAGAGATGCTTCCCTTAAGTAGGCTTGAGTGCTCCTCTTTATTGCAGCATTTATTTTTATTTTTATGGAGTGGAGCGAAGTTGCTACGCTTGGCTGTGGGAGCTTTGTTACTTTTTTTGCCAATGAGTCGGCTAATTCATTACCTCTTATATCCACGTGGCTGGGAATCCATTGTAATTCAATTTTCCATCCCCTGTTCATTAGTTTTGACAAATTTTGACGACAGGCTAGAGTGGATCTGCAATCGGTCGTCTTGTTATTTGTTACGGCTATTATTGCAGCCATTGAGTCTACAAGAAAGACTGCTTGTGCCGGTGTCTTTATTTTGAACAAGATATGTAGACTTATAAAAAGAGTGTGTACTAATAGAAGGAATTTAAAAAGAAAATTGTGTTCTTAGTGAATCAGCATTTCCCAAATCAGAATCAAACATGATCTCCAGCTGGACTGATTAGAAATCAGGCATATATTTGAGTAAAAAGTGAAGTAACTAACCACATGTCTTTCATACTTATTGCAATCAAAACTTAACTCCTTTTTAATTGTATATTATGATTTAGATGATTTTAAAACAATATAATTATATTTGAAATGTTTTACTTTTTAATATCTTTTGTTTTAGGAATTGGGAGACAAAACTTCACCCTCAATTCAACATGTGCGTCAACTCTTACCATTACAAAAACAAGTATGTGAAGTGATTGCTTGTGAACATAGTGGCCTATTGACTGACATGAAAGGAAATAAGATAGCTTTTGATTGTACAGATAAACATGTAAGTATTAAACGGATAGTACTGAAAAATGGCTGTCATTATTTGAGATGAAGGGCTGTTTTTATAGTTTATGACCTTGAAAATCAAGACAAAATTGCTTTCTTAAAAATAACTTGTAAAATAAATTGAGAAATATTTTAAAATTTTAATAAATAAAACCTCTTAATCCAAATAATACTTTTTATTTAAACTCTTATGGTATATTGAGTATATCTCAATTACAAAACAATTATCTCAGCGGAAATTATTAAAAAAGTAACTACAGTTTTATTAAAATTTTTAAAGGGTTTTAGTTATTTAAATTAAAAAATTATGCCACAGTTACTTCTAATTGTCGTAAGAAATATTTATTTTTAAGTTAGCATTATTAACAGCTGATCAATAGCTACAATTATGTATTGTATTTGAGTATTTTTATAGTTTTTGTAAACCAAAGAATATTATAGTGATTGTGATATGTCTTTTTAAAAATTCTTTATCAGTGTAAAATGAAAAATATTGTAATAATTTTTTATTTATTTATTGTATTAGAAATTTATAATAACACATAGTTTTTATCAATAAAGATTCCCTATCAATATGTAAATTTTAAAAAAAATCTCAAAACATTTTACAAATGAAGCTTACTAAAGGTAATACTGAAATTTAGTCATCAGAAGCTCAATTTTTATGTGTATGTATGTGTCCATTTTCTGATTGTGTTATTACAATACCTCAGACTTGAAATGTGGTACAGCATTTCAAAATTCATTATAATAATTGTATTTACCTTCCTTTTGAGAGATTAATTTTTTCTCAGTAATTGAGATATCTACTAGGTTTCATGTGCAATGTTAACCAAATCCTGTGGTGCATTAGTATGATTTTCAAATCATGAAAGTTTTTGAAATGTATCTGTAACAAATATCTCTCTTTGTATTCTATCTTTACAACAAAGAAGGCAATGTCTGAAACATTAAATTTGTCGAGTGTTTTGCCTTTCTTCTATTTGTCCTTATTTTGAAAATAGACTGAATTAGATCTGCCGTATCTTTTCTAATATAATAAATCTTTTTTTTTCCAAATAGCCTTATCTCTTTTCCCCTGACAGACTTATATAAACTATAATCACTCATATGCTCATGGAAACAATATATATATCTTTAATCTGTGCATCTGTGACATTGATTTCTACTCTACACAATCTGTGATTACAATTATTTTATTTCATTCTCTCATATTTCTTTTTGTGTTTTCTCTTCGATTGACAAAGACCACTGTGTGGTTGAAATATATCATTGTTTAAGTGCTTTTATGTGTTTCTATTTCAAGACTACAGAGTGGACTCTTACCAAGGTAAGTCTGTCAGTCTCCTAGTCCAAAAAATCTAAATAATATTTACCAACCAAAACTAACTTATATATATACATATATATATATATATATATATATATATATATATATATATATATATATATATATATATAGGTGATTCGACAGGTCACACAGGTGATTCGACAATGGTCAAATGACCGAAAGGTACCTCATCACAACAAGGTAAAATTATTGCACTTAGTGGTGGATAAAAGTATTTACAATAGTAATATATCAACTTCATAAAGTCAGTGCAACAGAAAAATAATGGACAACGTATAATATCAAGATATATATACTGTATATATATATATATATATATATATATATATATATATATATATATATATATATATATATATAGGAATTTTTGGACTAGATAGGAGACTGACTAGATAGTCCAAAACTGCAATCTCTTGGAAATAAATAAACACAATAAAAACTTTACACACTATTGAAATACAGTCGGCGCCTCTTATTGTGATCACGGTTAATGTTATCAATCGGTTATTGTTATCGTTTCATTGAAAAACAAACACGGACGTATATTAATACATTGTAATTAGGCCGCTTATTGTAATCATCTGTTCGCTCATTATTAGCATTTAATTTGCCATTCAAAATCATATGCGTCAACGTATACTAGCATAGACCAAGTAAAAATATCTACAAAGTAGTGTAAACAGCACGTGCAACACACAATGACGCCCAATTCATAGAATGTTTATTTTTAGAATGACAGAAATACTTTATAATGGTTTCAGCAGTTAGCACAGTTCTCAGAATGTCTCCCTTACTCTTTGTTTACGCAAACACCCTAACCTCGCTTGAGTCGACCTTAGTTGTTTGTTAACATTAGTTGATGTTACTACTGAACCATTTACAGTACATTCCTACTGCATTTTTTAACAGTGAATTTTTATGAACGTTTATTAGAGTATTTCAGTGTGATTTTACATAACTTAATTTTTAAAGATTTTTTTTGTTTGTTTTGTAGAGTTTAGTGTCACTTGAAGTTTCAAAGGACAGTATAGCAAGATGTCCGAATCTCAAAAGAAACGACGCGGTTTAAGTCTTAAACAAAAACTTGATATTCTAGATAGGTACAGTAAATTACCAAAAATGAGTCAAAGAAACGCTGCTTCTCAACTTGGCGTTTCTCAACCTCTCTTATGTAAAATATTGAACAACAAAGAAAAAATCTTGTCATTATCAAAGTGTAATGCAAATGTTGACAACAAAAGACATCGTTCTGGGAAGGATCCACTAGTGGAATCAGCTTTGAAATTGTGGTTTAAAAATGTTCGCGAAAAAGATGCTCGAGTTGACGGCCCACTAATGCGTCTAAAAGCTGAGGATCTTGCAAAAAAAATAGGAAAACAGGATTTTAAAGCCACAGATGGATGGTTCAATCGATGGAAGAAAAGGGAAAACATTGTTTACAAGAAAACTTGTGGTGAAAAAAGAAATGCTGATTTTGTTGGAGCTGAGGACTGGTTACAATACGAATGGCCAAAGATTTTGGCCAAGTATTCTCCTAGCTCCATATACAATGCAGATGAAACAGGACTTTATTATCGTGCTTTACCCGAACATACTTACTTATTTAAAAATGAAATTGCTAACGGCTGTAAAATATGTAAACAAAGAATAACTGTTTTGTGTTGTGTTAACATGGTTGGTCATAAAGAAAAACTCTTAATTATCGGTAAATCTAAAAATCCACGTTGTTTTCAAGGTATCAAAAAGCTACCGGTTGAATATCATTCAAACTCCAATGCTTGGATGACATCAAAAATTTTTAATGAATGGCTGACTAATTGGGATATCAGCCTCAAACGCAACATTGTCCTTCTACTAGACAACTGCACTGCACATAATGACATAAGCATTACGCTAAAACACATCAAAGTGATTTACCTTCCGGTCAATACTACATCAATTATTCAGCCATGTGACCAAGGCATAATTAAAAATCTCAAAAGTTTTTATCAACGAGAGATGCGTGCTAGAATTATAGAAAATATGGATAAATTTCAAACCCTTACCTCAAATGAATTGGCTAAAAAAACTTCTTTACTCGATGCTATCATCTGATAGCAAAATCGTGGAATGAAGTTTCTGAAAAAACTGTGAAAAATTGCTTTAGAAAAGGAGGTTTTTTTGTTGAAGAAAATCAAGAGCAAGCTACATCTGAGGAAGACTCTGAAGAGAACTTGAAGCCTTTCGATTTGTCCTTAAAAGAATATACTGAGTGGATGGAAGTTGACGATAGTATTGAAACAGCAGCGGAAATGACTGAAGACGATATTTGTAAGGTAGTTGTTTCAACATCAAAAGTTACTGAAGAAGAAGAAGGCACCGATGATGACGAAAATGATAAATGTGTACCGCAAAGATCTAAGCAGGAAGTTCACCAAGCTCTTGAGATTCTAAGGCAGTTTGTTCAACAAAAAGCAGAAAATTTCAACAAACATTATGAATATGAACAATTTATAAACAATATTTTATGAGAAGACTACAGACAGTCACATATAGAGGAATTCTTCGAGAAAAAGTAAATGTAAATTTGAAGTGTAAATAAGATTGATGTGTTTTATAATGAAGTTTTATGTGCTAAAATGTTTTGATCAAGTGTTTTACGTAGTTCTATATACTGTATTTTTTTTCAATTATGCTAGATTCAGTGTTTAAAAAAAAAAAAAATCTACAGTGGAATAAAATAAACTGACATGAAATATGCCCACTAATTTTAACAAGTAGAAAACTAAATTACAGAAATTCTACTACTGTACGTCCGGAATAGCATCAAAAATTGGTAAGTACAGTTTAATTGTAGTGTTACAGAATTAGAATTACTTGATTCTGTTCAGAACAAACAGTTGTGGCAATAATACAGTGAGTTCAATGCAGTACGGCTGTAGACTACATCGTGATTAAGCGTTCGGTTATTGTTATCAAATATGCTTCTGACAAATATGATCACAATAAGCGGCGCCGACTGTATTGCGATCAAAAATGATCTTTGTCAATAAAAAAAAAGACTAAACCACAGATGTGTATAAATATCCAAATGTCACAGATTTATAGTTTATGATATAGTGCTATATGTGATTTGTATAAATATTGATTATTTGAAACTAGATATTAATAGTCTGTCAGAAGGAAGGTAAATGGAGTTGTTAAAAATGGTAGAAGTTAGGGGAAAGGTAAAAGGTGTTTTTCTGATGTTGAGGTTAGGAGGCTCTCTAGATTTGGTGTACCACTGGTATGATAACTCCCATCTTCTCAATTCTGAAGGGTTGCAATCAAGGGGAAGGGCCTTAATTAATTTGGTGGTATAACAATCATTTTATATATATATATATATATATATATATATATATATATATATATATATATATATATATATATATATATATATAGATTTTTTGGACTAGGAGACTGACAGACTTACCTTGGTAAGAGTCCACTCTGTAGTCTTGAAATATAAACACATAAAAGCACTTAAACAATGATATATTTCAACCACACAGTGGTCTTTGTCAATCGAAGAGAAAACACAATTGAAATATATCATTGTTTAAGTGCTTTTATGTGTTTCTATTTCAAGACTACAGAGTGGACTCTTACCAAGGTAAGTCTGTCAGTCTCCTAGTCCAAAAAATCTAAATAATCTTTACCAACCAAAACTAACCTAAATATATATATATATATATATATATATATATATATATATATATATATATATATATATATATATATCAGGGATAATATCTAAGTTTTATAAAATCATAATGTGTGTTTCTTTCTCAGGGTTTACAAGTGTCAGACAAACAACGAGTTTCACCTTGGGATCTTCTTGAAGGGCATAAGAACCCAGCACCACTATCATGGTCCTGGTTTGGAGCTATTAGAATAGAACGAAAACCTCTCTGGTATGAAGAGAATCACCGACTTTTAAAATATCACACTCATTCACTAATGCGGCCTGCATCATATTTTCTTGAGCCACTGCCTTTACCACCAGAAGATTTAGACCCTCCTCAGGAAAAACCGGTAAATATTTTTTCCATTTTAATCCAATTTATTTGATTTCATTGTATTGGTAGATTGTATAGGTTACATTTCAAGTTATGTTCTGCAAGAAAAGAAACCAACAAAAATTAATACTTGTTAAAATTGGTTTTTACCAAATTTTTAGAAAGTCTAAATGTTTTGATAATGTAAAACAAATTTCTTCTCTTTGGAAGAGTTAACTCTTACAATGTTTCTGATTCTCTATGGGAACCAATGTCATTGCCAATATTTAAACTGAAAGATTTTGGTCTAGGCTGTTCACAGTACAAACCCACAATACACATCTTTGTCTTCTTGATTAAAGGTTTGAGAGGTAAATTTTCTGCAAATATTTTACCGTTACATTTTTCAATTTTCTTAAACAGTTCCTCTTTTCTCTCTATAATTTACAATTTTCATCTTTATGTTGTTTGTATAGACATGTATTTCGTTTACTCACCTTAATTTCACATTACTTTCTTTAAAATTTTCTACCTTACCATGACTAACCTACTGATTATGTCTAAAGCTTGAATTTTGAAATGTATTTATTTTATGCTTATTGGAGAAGTCATTAAACTACTTTCACATTTCTTTATTATTACATCTCTAACCAGTTGTTCCTAAAGTGTACACCGCTGTATCTGGATAACTACAGATTGCCAAGAGCACTGCGGTTTTCCTCAGTATTGATTGTTCAATTAATTCAGTTCTTACCTCTATGAGTGCAGTTCTTCTATTTTGCTATGATATCATCTATAATAAAGAGTAAGAGAAAATATAGATTTCTTTATTAAAAATAACGGCAAGATATTATGAACTTATCAAGGTTAAACTGGCTTATACTAACCTCTAAATCAGACAATGTGAAGTGTTTTATATTGGTCATAATAAGTATTGTTTGTAAGGAAATGTTTTATTTTGTTTGTGCTACTGCAAAATGTTTTAGTAAGAAGTCAGATTTTGTAACTACAACCTCAATTATCCGAATCAGTTTGGACTGGACCAACTGTCTGGGTAAACAGAAATTCGGATAATTGGTTTTTTGAAGAAAATTGTCAATTTTAATTAAATATTGTATATATGTTGCAAATGTGCAGAAAAAAATACTTTTTAGTTTTAAAGTTTTGTCTAAACTTTTGAGCTAAGATCTTTGCTTTTCCACACATGAATCAGACCCAAAATTCGGTTTCTCGTAGAACTTGTTGCAAAAACCGCTTCAAAATAACATGTTATTTTTCTTTGTTACTGTCTTCATTGATTTTTTTGAAGAATTTTCATCTTTATTTTCAATCACTAAAATGAAGTTTAAAAGCATAGGTTTCCTCATTTTAAAGTCTGAAATCATTGATTATTTTACACGGTACATCTCAGCCAACTGAGAGTTTATCCATAACTCCTTTATCTGATGGATCTATAATTAGTCTATCCACTAATGATAAGACAATTCCATTATGAATTCTAATGAGAAGCTATGATGAAAGACAAAATGCATTCACAAACATAACACTCTAATGGCATGAGTACCAATGCTGACCATCTGGTGTACCAAAGCCAACTATACAGAACTGCATGGAAACAGAGACAAATAATAATACTTCATCTCAGTAGCATCAACATTCTTTAATATAACTCAGTTTATGATATATATTATATGTTTCTATAGAAAAATTTATCATAATAATCATATTCGACAACACTAAATTATTAGTTTATTTATTTTATAAATAAATGAAAATATATAAACTAGGTTTGCTTTTAGTTTTAATAATATTAGAGATATGTTAGAGTTACTAGACATTGAAACATATACTGTGCATAAAATGTTTACAGTAATACAAATTTTTCCATTCAGATTTGTATTAGTTTTGCTCTAGTACAGGCCAGCCAAACTATGGCCTGTGGTCAACATTCAGCCCAATTAAGAGTTGAAAAGTTATAGTACATATTTGTATTTATTTTTTTGTTTAACATCTATTAATATTGTTCACACAAATTGCAAATAGATGGCCACTCATTATATACTTGATTCTAATTTAAACCTTCAACATACAATAAATTGTTTGTTTATGGATCTCAGCTTCAAGAAATGTTTGGTGGTTAGGGTAGGTAAGTGGTAAATATCTTTCTCAGATCATTATACTTAAGCTTTCTTAAAGCACTCAGGTCATTCTATTCTTAGTTCCGTTATGTTAGCATTTACATTTTCCTCAGTCTCTCTCACTACTCTTTCAATCAGTGTGTTTGGACCTTGTTATTGTGCACTGAGTGTTTGTCCTTAAAAATGTAAAATGTTTTTGAAGTTGATTGCAGAGTGTAGAAAAGCTTTTGTGGATGGTGAATTTTTTAAAATGTATTTCAAGGTAGCTGCAAAAACTTTGTATCATGATAAAAGTGACATTTTTAATTCAATATATCTCTCGAGACAAATGATTGCCAGACATGTGGAGAAATTAGCGGCAACTGTTCAGCGCCAGTATATTAAAAAAAGGCAAAGCGTTTAAATATTTTCCGTTTGTATGTAATGAGACCACTGATCTAAGTGATACTGCTCAATGTTTGATATATGTTATTTTATGTTAAAAAGTATTAATGATTAACAAAATAATTAATAATTTTTCTATCCATGGGTCAATGTCTTTGAAAATGATCTCCACCTCCCTCTCAATGATTTGCAGCCTTCCACAATATAGCATCACACTACAGTCGAAAATTTTCTACAACTATTGGATTGAAAATATTAAAACTGAGCTTCGGACAATGAAACATTACCTACATCATGAGATGATATAGCATTTAGTGTCCAAGTACCTCACATTATTTTGTGGTAGCAGATTAAAACACTAGACAGTTATTACTACTGTTATTGTTGTTACTAACGCTATTATATATTTTGAGCTTGAAGAAAATTATGTACAAGATCTGAATTATTCAAGTTAATTCAAGATACTTGTGACCTAAAAGTTTGTGAATGTTGTAGCCTCTGAAAACAAACAATACTATAGCGCTAGAAGTTGTTACCTCCTCCCACATCATTACTTGAGATCTAATGTAATTGACTAAGCTAAAAGTGAAAGAAGATTGAATAAACAATTTTACCTCAAAGAAATTCTGGAACAAAAATTTGGATGTAGTTAGTTGGAATCATGCACTATCGTATGTTTATACATATATGATATTTTGGACAATTTTTCATTATTAAGAAAAAGTTAATTTTTTATTTCATTTTGTGTACTTGAATGTGAATAAACACAATAATAGACAGATAAGCCAGACAGGTAATGACAGATAATAATTATTAATTATTTTGTTACTCATTAATACTTTTTAACATAAAATATAAATAGGGCGTTTGCGGAAGCGTGCAAATGGTTCGCCTAAGGGTTAGGATGGGTATGGCCCTGATGAGGGATAATGACAGCACCTGATGTTTCATTGATGATGAAAACACATTTTCTCCTTACAATCCAAGTGAAAGCCTATAAAATTTGATCTGTAAAATCCAATGAAGTTTTTGCACCAAGTCTCTTAAAGAAGCTACTTTTTGTTTACTAGTCCTGGCATTCCTAAATTAATACCCTACATATAAGGCACACCATTTGTATTTATACTCCAGAGTTTAATCCACTTAAGTCCAAAACTATCATTTCATTTCAGTACTTCTTCAAATAAAGGAATTTATTTTTGTTGTACCATGCATGCTTTGCAATCCCATAAGCTTTTCAGTTATATTGAAACCAATGTTCATACCTCTAACGTATATCAAACATTCAGCAGTATCACTTAGATCAGTGGTCTCATTACATACAAACGGAAAATATTTAAACTCTGCCTTTTTTTAATAAACTGGCGCTGAACAGTTGCCGCTAATTTCTCCACATGTCTGGCAATCATTTGTCTCTCGAGAGATATTGAATTAAAAATGTCACTTTTATCATGATACAAAGTTTTTGCAGCTACCTCGAGATATATTTTAAAAAATTCGCCATCCACAAAAGCTTTTCCACACTCTGCAATCAACTTCAAAAACATTTTCTTGATGCTGGCCAATTTAGTATAATTGATTAGCAGTAATGGTAACTGTTGTTTATCAGAATTTGTTATTTACTAACAGAATTTGTTAGTATTTTGTTTTAATAGAAACTATTACATCATTTGAGTAAACACTAAAAACAATTGAAAAACTGATTCTATACTTTGTCATCCTTAAATATAAAATAATACATTTTTGTTAGTGTTTAATAACATCCTCTCCGATTTTTACCCATAAAATATGTGTATGTATGTGAAGGGTCCTTTCAGGGCTCATTGATACTATGCATTATAATTTTATATTTAAAAAGTCATACACATAATAAAGGAAATCAAATGTCATTTTAAAGAGCTCATAAACCAGTAGTTATGAGCAAAGTTTTATTATTACATTTTGACTTAACATGCTGATGTCTACAGTAACTGCTTCTTCTGTAAGCATATCATTCATCATATGAAAATATTTTCATGCTGCTCAAAATTGATTTCACTTAGCTGCTGAATAGTTATTATTTTGTATTAGTGAAAACTGAGATCATCCCTTAAGATCCAGTGCCATGCCCATTGACACAGCCTGTTGCCTAGTGAATAATTATGGATTACTATGTAACTTGAAGACACTTGAAATAAATGAGTAAAACCAGATGGTTTCAATGAAGCGAGCGACGTCGCATACCCAGGTACAATTGGTCACCAAGAGAATCATTTCAGACTTCCAAGATGCAGTTCTTACTTTGTTTATGTTTTAAACAGAACTGATCAGGTAAGATCAGGTGGTTTCTTTTTCATTACAGACCCAGTATATTTAAATGTTGTAACCCATCATGGTATAGTGTTTTGATCTAAGACTGCATCTCAATGTTTGACATTAAAGTCGGCAGAAAAGAGTTTGAACTTTGACTAAAGAATCATTCTTTCTAACAACTGCTTGGCTGCAAACACATTATGCTCTAAGCTCCAACGCTCCAAAGTGACAGCATTATCAGAGCTGTCTGGCAGTGGTCACTCAAGACATTTGTTGCCGAGTACTAGTGGTTTAAAAAACATATACTCTCCTCCATCATGTACTTCAAGAAAAAAATTAACTTACTAACAAAAATGTTCATGAAATTGTCTTACTTAAGATGCTATTTGTCTACTTATGGCAACAATTCTTAAAAATAATCTCCATTGTATAAAAGTCCTGAGATAAGCTGCTGAGACAAAAATGAACCCTATCAGAAATTTCCACAAAGGTATTGGTTGTAATACCAGGAAAAAACTGTTTGCTTCTAGGCATAATGACTTGATTAAAATCTAGGGCAACTACCACCCACCGAGGGGAATGTGACGCAAGCCTGTTGTAGTATGGAGAACTTGCTATGAAATATAGATTATAGTTACACATGTCCAAGTAATGTTCCTTCAATGTTTATTGTATACTTTATTGAATTAAATGTTTGAAATGAAGAATATTTCAAAATCAAGTTTTTCAAATTTCTATTTAACCCAATTGACTTAGTTACGGACAATCTTTTTTTTGAAGTTTATATTTTAGTTTTATTTGATTTAATGTCTTTACAATAATACAATTGTGAAATATTTATCATAATTATCACATCAATACCTGAAAAAATATGTTTGGAATATTCTTAATTTTAAAACAGAATTATTATTTTAATTTGTTGTGAAATTACGTTTTTTTATAATTTAACTTGTTTAATTTTTATTGCAATTTTCTATATTATTTTAATTAGTTTTTAAACATTTTAATTTATTTAAATTTTTAAATTTATTTTATTTATTTATTTAATTCAGTTACTTTTTTAAATTTAAAGTTTCTGTTTGTCGGGTTGGCAACAGAACAATCTCTAACCTGATATGAAGTGTCCATGTGTTTACTGCAATCAGATGAAGGCTGGAGTTGTTGGAGGAGGGATACCAGGACCAGGTATGATCCCAGGAACTGCACCAGACACTCCCAACTCAGTTGAACAATCGCCTAGGGGTGCGGGTGGTAAACGAGGTGGTAAAGCTGGTACAACTCAAAGAAAAAGAAAACAAGCCAAGCCTACTCCTCCAGGAAACATGCAAGGACACATGCAACCAGGTGGAATGCATCCAGTACAGGTATTGATACAAGTTCAATTTCGGTCCAGGTTTTTTCATATATAAAAGGTGATAGATTCTTTACAAATTTTTAAATTGTTTGTATAGTTAAAATTTAAAACACAAGTGTTATTAAAATTATTAATATGATTTTTACAAAAATATCTATGATTTAACAATAATATTTGCAGTAAATAACTTGCATAGGTTGAATGGATTCTTATATAAACAAATTACTATTATTTATTTTAAATGAAATAAAATATGTAGTAAATAATTATTATAAGTGGTTGTTTTTTGTACTTGGCCCAAAAAAAGTTTTGAATATTTAAGGACTTACGTGATAATGGAACCTGTCATTTTAAATTTTCAGGCTAATGATTTAGGCACATAGAGATAATAACACATATTTTAGTAGATTGATGTTAAAGTTTAGTAAAAAAGTATACTAATATTTTTTTATTCACAAAAATTGTAAAACATGAAAGTAAAAATAATATTTTTAATTCACGTCATTTACGAAGTATACTTGTATTTTTTTAGTGAATGTAAACAAAATTTACAGCCGAAATCAAAGTATTGTTTTCACAATGTTTTGTTTTTTGTAGGTTCATTTTTCTCATTTTGAAAATCAAATAATTAACAGACTCTCCAGTTATCTCAGTAAATTAAATTTTTCTAAGAGAATTCTGGTTTTTTTTTTTTTTTGAAATGGCAGGCTGAAAAATTATAATAATAACCTGCTATACCAATAAAGTTTCAAAACACAGTATAACTGTTATTCAAATTAGGTTTTTCTTTACTTTAATTGTGATTTGTTTATCAATTTATCCTTTGTATGCAGTTTTTTAATAAATATATTTCTTTAAATAATTGATATAATTTTGTAGTTATTTGTTTGGTTTACTATTTTATGGTCTAATTATGTTTGAATACATCTCATTTTATTTACAGTTATATAACATCCATAATTTTCTTTCATAAATTTGATTACAATGTATTAATACACTGTAAATGACTAAAATATTTTAATGAACAGATTCAATTACTTTATTATAGGATTACTGCATTACACTCATTTTTTATATTATTTGCAATATTTTTAGTTTTATGGTGGCTTTTGAATGTCATTGTATGTGCACATGGGCGTTGTATGTTTACATAAAACAATTAAGATCTTGTTTTGGTTAGAATGTTTATTCCCAGCAAAACCAGCAGTCCATGAACTATCCCGGCCAAGGAGGTGGAAGTGGCCAAGGAGCTGGTGGTGCAATGTTCCAGTGTAACCCTCAGTGGGGAGGAGGATACGCTCAACAACCCCCTCCTCAACAGCAGCCAGCAGGAAATTACTACAACCCTCAACTTCCCCCTGCTGGGATGAATGGTTTGTCTCACATATTTAATATAAATTACTGCTTTAAAAATTCAAAACTTGTGTACATTTAGTTTCAACTTTGCAAACTATAAATTTGTTTTATATTTCTGATAATTTTTTTTCTGTAAGATGTTTAAGAATTGTATGTTTACTGTACACTTGTTTAACCTAAATTTACTTTGGAATAACAGTTATTCACATTTTGATAAAACAGAATTTTTCAACTTTCTGAAAGAGAAAAACTCCAACATATTGAAATTCCACATAATTATTAACACTTTCCATTGCTGTTTGTAGCTCAGGATCCTGTATTTTTTTCCATAGCAATGTAATCTCCATATTTTCAGTTTTACCTTTTATAGTTCTTTATATTGTTTATTCTACTTTACCTTTAGGCCAATCAGAGTTGCTTTTACAAACAAAAAACTTAATTGGTAAAGTGTGGAGACTGAGAGTTATTAGACATTTGTTGGATGGATGTTGGTTCAGACAGATAGTGAATTTATTATTAGTGCGAGTTGGTTATATTTCGAGTTTGTTGCTGTTTGCTCTAAATTTCATCTATCAGTTGTTTTGTTTATTTAATTTTTATTTGCTAGAGATATTAAATTATAGATATAAATGTTAAAGACATTTTAGGAAGCAATTTATTATGAGATTTGTTGCTTTTAGACAATGACAGTGACAGTAAAACCAGTCTAGCCCGAGGTACAATCGACATATCTTTAATTGATAAACAGAATAAAAATGTAGATGTTCTGTTTTTAGAGAGGTTTCTAAATTTTTGAGGAAATATTTCTAAATTACATTTTCTTTTACGTTTGAAACGATATATAACATGTAATATTTATTTTGATATCAATGTAAAATATGTGTAGTGAAGTGCAGTGATGTACAGTGATGCTAATTTATTTTTTGACTTTTTATACATTTTTTAAAGGAGAGTAACACCATCTATATGTTAATAATAAATAATTATGTATATATATATATATATATATATATCCTGAAAACTTGTTATGTGGTTATGTGGTAGAACAGGTGTTTTAACACATAGTTTATGTTACTTTATTTATTTGCAATTATTTAATAAAAATTAACTAAAATAAAATTTTTCTTTGTTGACCTAAGAAGGAATTGACTTTAAAAATATTTTTGTTTATATTAATTGTTTTTATAAAATTGCTTAAGACTGTTTAAAAACATTTCTTCAGTTTTATAAATTCAGTACAACTTCAAAAATTATTTACTCACTATCATTTTTTAAAGCAGTAAACATTCCAAAACTTAAGTGTTTAGTTTGTATATTATGCTATCTTTATTTCAAAAACTGTGAAAAATCTAAACAAATATTTATTTATAAGTTTTTCCACATTACAAAACCTTAATTGTTATAGTTGGAGGAGGTCCAAGATTTGAAAGACCTGGTAACCAATCTAAGCAAGCCTTATCGAACATGTTGCGAATGAGGATGCCAACCAATCAGTATATGCCAGGAGCCCAACCTCAGCCAGGCGCTATGCAAAATTTCCAGAGGCAGCAGTTTATAAGGTTAATAAAACTAGATGATTAAATTATGCTTTTTGTAATGGTGATATTTTCTAAATGTAGACACTTAGTATCTAAACAAGTGTATGTCGTCATCAGAAACTATAGTTGACTGATAGTATCACCAGTATAAGTATTAGATTATAATAGACCTCAACCATTATTACTTGATCCATGATTTTCTTCGTCACGTTTGTCATTCAAATTTACCACTCCTAATGAAATGCCTTGCAAAGCAATGAATATTTTCCCCATTAGTTGTTTGTTGATATTTTAAATTTTATATCTTAAATTTTAATTTGTAATGTTTTAAATCAAAAAACATTATAGATCAGATTCTGTATTAACACATTCGCTACCGAGCGGTGCATATTTGCGCCGTTTGGTTTCTCTACACAGACTGGCAGTAATAATTCGATCTTTCCACACAGACCGTGTGTGGGTCCTACCTTCGTTACAGACCAAAAGTGGAATGTTGTTGTAAGAAGTTATACTATATAAAAAGCCTAGAAGTATGTTTGTTGAATGTATATTTTTGTTGTTTTTAGTGTTTTTTTGGGATAGCGCATATATGAGCCAGTCGGTCTATAGCACGAAAATCCTATCGTAGACCGAGCCTTCCATGTAAGAGCCACTCCACAGGCTTACATCAACCAACTCGTCTTAGCTTGTCATGCTAGACAGATTGTTTATATAGGCTTATATATTGAAAAAATACAGACGATATAAATATTATTGTAACAGAGCCAAAATATGCTTACATTTGATTTCCAAACACAATACAGAATATTTACAAACCCACCAAAGACTTGTGACACATTTACATCTTATGTATAAATGTCATGTAGCATGTAGAGTAAACCTAGTAAAACGTGATCATTCAAAACAAAAACTGCCTTAGTGGCACGAAGGAATAAACATGCGTGTCATTCTGATGTCATTGACCTTAATAAGTGAGAGACCAAATGTCCCACATTAACGTCAGACATGTCTACATACAGATACGAATATATCAAGCCGTTAAAATAAACCACTGATTTGTCAGAGGAATAAAAGTAACGTGCAAACAGTGTCCCAAATATGAGCCATCAGTCCATTTGAACTACCCCGAGCGGTGCATATGTGGGACGTCAGTCCAGGAAGAAAGACTGTACGGCGTGTATGTGAGTCGACTGGACTATACAAATAGTTATTTCGTTAACATTGCAGTAGCTAGTATGTTAAAAACCATCTCCATAGCTCATGTTAATTTAAAATCTATTTAGACCTATTTAAAATCTATCATCTTTGACTATATGTTTCAAAAAATTCTCCATTTTTGAATTTTTATTCACTAAGATTAAAATAAATTAGAAAGGAATTTAGTTAAATTTCATTATTATGCCTCATTAGTATAATTATCTTCAGAATTTCATGTGCTTAGTTTTAATAGTTTTGGATTTGTGTTGATCAGTGAGTCAGTCAGGACATGTTGATATGGAAAAACACAGTACTTAATTTTAGATGTATTATTCAAAATAATTAGATTTTTAGCATTTAAAATGAAAATTTAGCAAAGCCGGACTTCAGTAAAATAAATTGAAGGATAAATTGCTGTCTTAAAGGTTCTTACAGTACAGAAAATGTGTGTGAGTGTGTGTGTGTGTGTGTGTGTGTGTGTGTGTTAGTTCTGGTAGAACTTGAAGCTTATTTGAGATATTTGGACTAGCCAGGAGACTGACAAATACATTTACAATTTTTTTTTTACCCTAGACCACTAACATTATTTTGTGTACTGTTCCACTAACCATACTTAAATTTGGCGTACACTTATAATTATATCAAATAATGATGAAAATCAAATCACAGTTATCTATAAAAGTGTTTCTTTCAAATTCCAACTAAAGAAGTATTTAGAACCAAATTTTTTCTAAGTATTTACTCAACTAAAATTTTACTAATTTTAGACTAATTCTGATTTGAATTTCTTTGTTAGCATAAAGCAAAAATTCATCAATTATTTCCCCTTTTATATTTATAAACCGTTTAAAACATTCACCAACATCTGGATCGACTTTTAACTTAGGGCCAGGTATAATGTGAATGATAATTTTGCTTTGTATTCTATTATGCAGGTGAACAGGTTTAGTTTTCCAACAATATCCATTTTTTCCCAAGAATATCTCTTTCATTAGGTATTTTTATAACTGTTTTAGAAGGCTGGGAAGGTTGTGGATGAGAATCTTGATCAGCATTGAGAAGAAACTCTTGGGATAATTTAGATAAATTAGACTAAAATAAATAGACTAAAACAATTGTTTGTAGTTGGAATAAATTAAAACTATCCGGCTTGGTCGAGGACCAATGTTTAATCCGCAGATCAAAAGTTAGAATTAAAACCACGAGGTGCGGTAAGCCCTATTGTTAACAAGGTTACTCTGGATTGCGTAATTTACGTTAATATTTAACATAGCAAGTTTAAGCACTGTTTTAAGCAAAATAGAGTCATTTAACACTGACAACGCAACGACACTGAATTTAATACAAATAAATTATAAATTGTTCATATTCCTTAACTACGCACTTACCATAGGTAAGAAGTGATGCAATGTTGGAATCGAGGTGAAGTCTCCACAGTACTGTGGTCGTCTCAGGCAGCGTAGAATTCTTGAAGGCGTTCACGCAACTAAAAAACTCAATTTAAATATGAGTAAACGTAAAAGTTAAGCTTACAAGCACTTAGTTTATTACCGTGAGTACACGCACTAAAATTGCGCAACCGGCGAAATCGGGCGACACTTTTACTAACACGGCGAAAATATACAGTTAAAATATTCATTAAAAGTTCATTAAAAGTTCATTAACGCGGTCCGCACTATAAGCACATTAACGAACGAAAGCGGTACTTTAAATTGTCTGAAACAAAGCCATGCGGAAATAGGCTACGAGGTTTAACGTAGAACTGCACTGTTCGAGGGTCGGAACGATTCTACTTTGTCTTGACGCGGAAGAAAGCTTAGAAAATAAGAAGGAGTGGGGGTGCAGCGTTCATCCAGAGAAAAAATCAATAATTTCGGATATCGATTAGCGGGTCAGAGATCACATGACCAATACGTCACGGTACAGCTGTTATGCAGCAAAGCAACTTGAACTTCGAGCGCTGACTCGAACATACCGCCCACCAAAACGAATGTTTTTAATCCGCCAGGTGGGTGGGGGGCGAAGAACCATAAAGCACCGGGACCCGAGGGTGCCGAAGAAGAAAGTGGCAAAGGAAAACTAAGACAAACAAAGAAACAACAGGGGCGAGAGCGCCGAAGAAAGAAGCTGTAGACAAGCGGTGAAAACTAAGGATGAAGCGGAAAGCCGACGAGCTTGTTGACTGGTCGTCTCAGCTGTCCGTGAGCGGTCTGGATGGTGGCTACTCTAGAGACGTGGTCCTTTCCAGGATGCAGACTGATGATCCTTCCCATAGGCCAATGAAGGGGGCTTGAGTGTTCTCCAGTTATGAAGACAAGTTGATTTTCCTGGAGTGGCGTCGAGTCCTTATTCCACTTGTGTCGTTGAATCTGAGTGTGTAGATACTGAGTGGACCAAATTTTCCAAAAGCGGTTGGACATCTGTTGGAGCATAGACCATCGAGATTTAAGCGGAGGCTCAGTATAACATTCTTCGGGAAGTGACAGTAGTGGACGGCCAATCAGAAAGTGTCCCGGAGTGAGAAAGGACGCTCCTTCACTGGGGTCTGGCGAAACTTCGAAAATAGGACGACTGTTCAAGATGGCTTCTATCCGGATGAACAGAGTAGATAGCTCTTCAGCGGTGAGAGTGGTGTTGCCTACAGTGCGTCGCAATAACAACTTAGCGGATTTAACAGCGGCTTCCCAAAGTCCTCCAAAATGAGGGGCAGCCGGAGGGTTGAAATGCCAACTGATGCGTTGGTCAGCTAGTTTGCGTTCAATAAGTGAGCTAGAGCGGTCCAGAAACTTGTAGACATCGTTAAGTCGGTTGGCAGCGCCAGTAAAATTCGTGCCGTTGTCGGAATAAATTTCTGAAGGTAAACCTCGTCTAGCGGTGAAGCGGTGTAATGCGGCGAGGAAGGCATCAGTAGATAAGTCGGTCACCAATTCCAAATGAACTGCTTTAGTAGTCATACATACAAATACGCAGAGGTAAGCTTTCAATAGCTTGGAGGTGCGCAAATGGTTGGCCTTTGTGTCAAAGGGTCCAGCGAAATCTACTCCGACTCTATAGAAAGGTGGAGAGGGCGTAACTCTTGATGAGGGCAAAGGTGCCATCATGGGCTGGCGTGGTTTAGTTTGCATGCGGAAACATCGAATACACGCATGGATGCGTTGGCGAAGTAATGATCGCAGAGCTATGACCCAAAATTCACTGTTGATCAAGGCTTGAGTGGTACGCGGTCCGGCATGCAAGGCCAGCTTGTGATAATGGTCACAAATGAGGTCAACGTAATGATGGCGCTTTGGTAACAGAAGCGGGTGCTTAGAATCGTAACTAAGAGACGAATGATCAAGTCTACCGCCCACCCTGAGCAGACCCTGGGTGTCGATGAATGGTGTTAGGTTGCGTAAATGGTCGCTGACGCGTTTACCAGTTTGAAGCTTTTGCAGAGCTTCACTAAAGGCAGAGGCTTGTACCAGCTTAACGCATACAGCCTTTGCGTTATCCAACTCCTGTACTGACAGCGGTCGTAGCGTAGATTTAACTGAGGCTGCTTTGGCCTTAAAGCGCGTGTTGTGATGATGGACGATCGCTAGGCTCTTGTTGCGACAGCGGTCGATGAAGCGCAATACGTACGCGAAGACATGATGAAGAGTAGTTAAGCTCGAATGCTGTTCAATGATTTCCATAAGACGGTTGGGCTCTTGCACAGCGGCGCAATTAACCTTAGCCTCAACCTTTGTTTCAGTCTGATCCGGGTTAGTGCCTTTAGGCCTAGACAGATTCCAAGTGGTAGAACAATGTAATAACCAAGGAGGTCCATGCCACCAGAGCGGGTGTGTAGCAAGTTGATCAGGCAAACAACCGCGAGACGCGACGTCTGCGGGGTTATCAAGAGTCGAAACATGAAACCAATGATCCATGGAGGTGATTGACACAATCTCAGTGATGCGGTTGGCTACGAAAGTTTTCAATTGATGAGGCGGGGTCTGAATCCAATAAAGTACTATCTCAGAATCAGTAAAGAGGAGGGTGTTAGCGATCGGAATGAAGTCAAGAGCTGGTTGAATTGATTTGTATAACTTAGCTAGCAGTACTGCGCCGCAAAGTTCCAACCGAGGTATGGTAAGTAATTTAACAGGGGCTACCTTACTTTTAGCTTTCAACAGGTTGACGTTGACGGACCCGTTAAGCTCAGATCTCAAATAGATAGAAGCAGCATAGCCTGCTTCAGAACCATCACAAAACCCAACGATGCGATGACTAGCTGATCGCGTGCCTACATGGCGAGGAATTTGAATATCGGACAAACAAGCGAAATGGACAATGAAGCTGTCCCATTGATCGAGTAGAGGGGTTGGCAGAGGCTGGTCCCAGTCCAGTTTCTCCAACCACAAGCGTTTAAGAAAAGCCTTAATCCAAAAGGTAATAGGCGCTAAGAAGCCAAGCGGGTCAAAAGTGCGAGCGACGTAGGATAAGATGGTGCGTTTGGTAGGCACCAGCGTGAAAGTTTGAGTTTGATATGAGAACGAGTCTGACGAGGGGTTCCATTGCAAACCCAATATTTTAATGGCAGCGGATTCGTCCTGAAACAACAGCGGATTTTCCAAGTGAGAGGCAGGTAGCGTTGCGAGTAGCGAGGGTTCATTCGACGACCATTTTCTGAGTTCTAGGCCGGCGCGAGCGAAAATGTCAATAAGTTCTTGTATTAGCGTCTTAGCGGCCTCAGGCGTGTCGGCGCCAGTGACGACGTCATCTACGTAGGTCTGATGAAGGATTGCTGCAGAGGCTGTAGGATAGCGAGTTCCCTCATCCTTTACTAGTTGTTCCAGCGTTCGCAGAGCTAAGTAAGCGGAAGGAGTTAGGCCATAGGTGACCGTAGCCAGCTCATACTCGATTAACGGTGATTGAGGCGAAGACCGATAAAGTATGTGCTGGTATGAACGATCCTCAGGTCGGACCAAAATTTGACGGTACATCATCTTGATGTCGGTGCAAACAGCGTATGTATATAAACGGAAAGAAATGATTAAATTAGCCAAGTCCTTTTGCAGTTTAGGACCGGATAACATTTGCTGATTCAGAGTGTTTGCGTGGCAATCGGGTGACGACGCGTTGAATACCACTCTAAGCTTAGTAGTAGAGCTGGTGGTCTTAAATACGCAATGGTGCGGAATAAGATAGTCAGAAGCCTTGAGGGCAGGGTACATGTGCCCTAGAGCGATATACTCGGCCATAAACTGGTGATATTGTATGGCTACCTCAGGCTGGCGGTTTAAACGCTTTTCTAACGCATGATAACTCGCAAGAACAGTGTTACGGTTAGACTTAAGCGAGATAGCTTCCGGCTTAAATGGAAGTGCTACAATGTATCTTCCCGTTGCGTCACGATCAGTAGTAGTTGCGAACAGTTCTTCACACAGTTTATCTTCAGGGCTGAGGTGATTTGCTGGTGCGACTTCCTCAACTTCCCAAAAGCGTCTAATGTTGTCATCGATTGACTTCAGAGTAGTGATGAATACACGTGGCTGCTGAGGCGTGCTATAAGGTATGGGACCCATGATGACCCAACCTAACCTGGTGTTGAGTGCCGAGGGTTGTCCGTGGATAATATTACAAGGTCCGTTCACAAGTATCTGCGTGAAAATGTCAGCACCTAGAATGATGTCAACACCGGACGGGGTGTCAAACTGAGGGTCAGCCAGCGGTAAGTGCTGATATTGAGCGCGTATGCAAGGCGCCAAAGCGGTAGATGGAAGCGGGTCAGTAATGCGGGGAAGCACAGCGGCTTCTGCTGTCAGCATGACACCTGGGTCATGTCTCGAGAAAATAAGCAAAGTGACGTACTCATGAATGCGGGTTGTCTTGGCTGCGACACCAATCAAAGAAAGATTTGATTTCCGAGCGGGTAAATTCAACAGAGTGCTCGCATGTTTAGTTATGACAGAGATTTGACTGCCTGGATCTATAAGTGCTCTAAATGGAAGCGGTCGGCCAAATTGGTCCTGAATGATGACCTGCGCGGTGCCTAACAGTGCGAGAGAAGTTTCAATATTACAAGAAAGAGCATGCGGTAGCGATTGAGTAACGAGGTCGGGTCTGGCTGTTGAACGAGGGTGTCGCGATGAAACTAGTCATTGTTGTTCAGGAGAGTTGTCGTGTAACAATGTGTGGTGTGACTCTCCACAATGCTTACACTGTTTCATAGATTTACATTTGGACTGAAAGTGTGATCCCAGACAGTTAAAACAACGTCGTAATTTTACAATGGCACTTTTACGTTCGGACACAGTTAATTCCAGAAACGACTGGCAATTAAAAACATTATGGTTTGAGCCGCAATAATAACACATCCCAGTATGAGTGGTTGAGATGTTGGCTTGAGCCAAGTGCAGCGGTGGCAACCGATGTCGGAAAACTGAAAGCCTAGGCGCGTTCATAATTGGTGGCACATTTCCTTGTCTCCCTCCCGCAGACGGCCGTATGGGGCTCTGTATCATAGGTCTGGGCGCATAAGTGCGTGGTAGCATTTGAGGCGTAGCCGTACTAACATAAGACGTCGACGGCTGGACCGTTGGACTATGTTCAGTTTCGAGGTTAGCTTCGACATGGTCAATATTTAAATTAGGGGCACCGCTGTTATTTGAGTCATTCAACGCAGAGACCATCACTCGAGGTTGCTGACCTAATCTTGAGTTAACTGCAGTCGCGGCAGAGGGTTGATTGAGCAACTCCATTGCTCTAGCCTGCTCAGTGACGAAATCATTTAGCAATCTGTACGTGGGCATTTGATTTGTTCCCAATCTGGTTTCAAAGTTAAGTCGAGTCTGTGCATCTAAGTTACCAACAGACATTTGAAAAAGTAAAAAGTCCGCTAAGTCGTCTAACTGGACAGCCTTTAGTGCGCACACAGCATTTGAATGTGCGGTTAAAAAACGATTAAGTTCGCTCTGAGACGCGTTCTTAATAGGCTTAAAGTCTTTAATAATTTGAAAATAATGATCGGCTAAACGACGAGGGTTAGCATAACGATTGCGTAAGGCTTGATAGGCGATATCATAATTATGTTCGGATATTGTGAGTCCCGTAACAATGGCTAAAGCGTCTCCTTTAAGCGCTGATTTTAAGTACTGAAATTTTTGTATGGCATTAATATTGCTATTGCAATGGACCATTGAGTCAAACATTGAAATAAAGTCATTCCATTCATTACTATTGCCTGAAAAGCTAGGCATTGTAAGGTTAGGTAAGTGAGGCGAATTCGCGCCGGGGTTGACCTGCGAGGTTACCTTCACCTCGGTCTTAATAATGTTCGGGTATTTAGCCAACATTGGCAAATACGTGTCCTGAAATTGTTTTTTAATCTTAAATGCACTTTCAGCAAGTTCGGCAACTTGACTGGCGAACGTTTTCTCTAATATCTCATACGTTTCGATAAAGTTAGATTGAATTCGTCGAATTTCCCGTGCGAGGCCTTCTGGTATTTCTTTATCGTGAAGTACACTCTTTACTTGTTCCAGCTCGCCTACAATATCTCTCAATTTAGACAAATAATACTCCGTATTAATTTCCATTTTAAATAAATTTCAAAACCACAAACAATTGAAATTAAAAAACCTCACTATAAGTTCAAACGCGATAATAAAGTGGACTGTATAAAATTTGTAAGTCGTAGCAAGCATAAACACTTCCTTGCTCGTAATCATGCAACTATGAGCCACGTGGCTTATTGCGCAATGTGGCACCGGTAATTATCGTTAAAGTTTTCCTGATTGTGACGTCGCGGTAAGCACATGCTTACGTTAGTTACAGCTTTAAAAATTTTAAAAATTTATAAATTTTTATCGTTGAAATAACTCAACAAATGTTTAATTTGGTTACAAAGGAACCACGTGGTCACTAATACATTATCGTGAAATTGAAAGAAAAACCCTAGGTCACTGAAATAATTCAATAATCCGGTCCGGTGGGGACCAATGTTTGTAGTTGGAATAAATTAAAACTATCCGGCTTGGTCGAGGACCAATGTTTAATCCGCAGATCAAAAGTTAGAATTAAAACCACGAGGTGCGGTAAGCCCTATTGTTAACAAGGTTACTCTGGATTGCGTAATTTACGTTAATATTTAACATAGCAAGTTTAAGCACTGTTTTAAGCAAAATAGAGTCATTTAACACTGACAACGCAACGACACTGAATTTAATACAAATAAATTATAAATTGTTCATATTCCTTAACTACGCACTTACCATAGGTAAGAAGTGATGCAATGTTGGAATCGAGGTGAAGTCTCCACAGTACTGTGGTCGTCTCAGGCAGCGTAGAATTCTTGAAGGCGTTCACGCAACTAAAAAACTCAATTTAAATATGAGTAAACGTAAAAGTTAAGCTTACAAGCACTTAGTTTATTACCGTGAGTACACGCACTAAAATTGCGCAACCGGCGAAATCGGGCGACACTTTTACTAACACGGCGAAAATATACAGTTAAAATATTCATTAAAAGTTCATTAAAAGTTCATTAACGCGGTCCGCACTATAAGCACATTAACGAACGAAAGCGGTACTTTAAATTGTCTGAAACAAAGCCATGCGGAAATAGGCTACGAGGTTTAACGTAGAACTGCACTGTTCGAGGGTCGGAACGATTCTACTTTGTCTTGACGCGGAAGAAAGCTTAGAAAATAAGAAGGAGTGGGGGTGCAGCGTTCATCCAGAGAAAAAATCAATAATTTCGGATATCGATTAGCGGGTCAGAGATCACATGACCAATACGTCACGGTACAGCTGTTATGCAGCAAAGCAACTTGAACTTCGAGCGCTGACTCGAACAACAATTGTCACTACCTCTCTTCCTTTTTCGGTTTTTATTTCCCTCAACTTCTCTCTTTTCAATTGAACTAATATATTCAAAATCAAGAGGACCCATCTCATCTTCAGGACGGAAATCTGGATCTGTGTCTGTATCATCTGAGTCAAAAAAATTTTCAACAGTTTCTTCAGATTCACTATCTTCTCCTTCATCATCAAATACCTCATCCATAAGTCTGGCAATTTCTCCTTCACCATCACATACCTCATCAATAAGTCTGGCGATTCTCTCATCATCATTAATTCTAGCCATGGAGTTGGAAAATGAAAATCTATGGTTTCAACAATAAATATTTATCACAATTTTGTTGTGTATGCCAGATTTACGTAGTTGTTCCAAATATATATTTAACCAATTATTTGTAAAATATATGTACTAAAACATAACTTAGAAAACTGCGTAAATACATGTACAAAACCCCTCTTAATACAAACAGTGCGTAAAATAAGTTTTGTGCCTTATCAAAAAACGAGTGTAATGTGCAGAAAAGAGCACAGCTTAACCTTATCTTTCACTGTTTCAACTAACATTAAACAAAAAAAGCACTGCAGGCGGGAAAGTTGTCTGGATTGTTTGGTATGGGTATGAAGAAGGGAAACATACCATAGGGTGTAAGATTTATGTATACTTAGGAATCTAGGGTTAATATAATACAAGTGGAATAAAATGTAAAATTAGTACCATATTTATAAAAAAATGCCATATTTATAAAAACACACACAATTTAATGAACCTACAGACAACATATGCAGACGACGTACTATTCAAAAACATTATACACGCGGAAATGTGTGTAATGTCAACAAATACCAACAACACGGACCTAACATCCACACCAGAAAAATAGAGAAACATTAGGCTGTGATTCGACAATGGTCAAGTGACCAAAAGGTGCCTCATCACACAAGGTAAAATTATTGCACTTAGTGGTAGAAAAAATTATTTACAAGTAATAATAATAACTTCATATATATATATATATATATATATATATATATATATATATATATACATATATATATATATATATATATATATATATATATATATATATATATATTTTTAGGTTAGTTTTGGTTGGTAAAGATTATTTAGATTTTTTGGACTAGGAGACTGACAGACTTACCTTGGTAAGAGTCCACTCTATAGTCTTGAAATAGAAACACATAAAAGCACTTAAACAATGATATATTTCAACCACACAGTGGTCTTTATCAATCAAAGAGAAAACACAAAAAAGATTCTCTCATATTTCTTTTTGTTTTCTCTTTGATTGATAAAGACCACTGTGTGGTTGAAATATATCATTGTTTAAGTGCTTTTATGTGTTTCTATTTCAAGACTACAGAGTGGACTCTTACCAAGGTAAGTCTGTCAGTCTCCTAGTCCAAAAAATCTATATATATATATATATATATATATATATATATATATATATATATATATATATATATATATATATATATATATATATATATATATATATATATATATCACTTTCACTATATATACTTGATCACTTTCACTATATATACTTGAAAAAGAATCTTACTTGGTATTTATGGGAGTTAACTTTCAAAGATTGGTAATATCTCTATGATCAAGCATCACTGACCGGGGGTTGTAGTAGACTATATATATATATATATATATATATATATATATATATATATATATATATATATATATATATATATATATATATATATATAAGGGGAGAGAGAGAGAGATTTTTTGGACTAGGAGACTGACAGACTTACCTTGGTAAGAGTCCACTCTGTAGTCTTGAAATAAAAACACATAAAAGCACTTAACCAATGATATATTTCAACCACACAGTGGTTTTTGTCAATCAAAGACAAAACACAAAAAGAAATATGAGAGAATGAAATAAAATAAATATAAGTTGTAATCACAGATTGTCACAAAAAAAAAAAAAAAATATATATATATATATATATATATATATATATATATATATATTTGTATTTTAAAACAACATAGGTTATTCAAATACAAGAATATTTATTAATTTATAAATTACACTTTTGCTATTACTTGCGACCAGACATTTGTTAACTAAAAGTTGTTAATTGTTATGTTAACTTACACTTGGAGGAAACGTTTTAGTTTTACAACTTCTTCAGCCTCGTATTTTTGCCGCTAGAAATGCTGCTGTTGTGCTTCCTTGGTACCATTTTTTTTTTTTTTTGAAAGTTAGTAGTGATGTGATCGAAAAGTATGTGTGATCTGTGCCGTGTTTGTTCATTTAAGATATCATTTTTATGTGTGTTGCTATGACTATATATTTCATACTGTTCTAGAATGTTTAATTTATGGCCTTTGTTGCATGTGTGGAGGATGCTCATGTTATTTTCCATACTTTTGCATGAGTGTTTAGTGTCCATGAGGTGATTTGCGAAGGTGGATTCAATAGTAGTGTGCAGTGCCCTTTTGTGTTCTTTATATCTTTCGGTGAAAGATCTGCCTGTTTGTCCAATATAGAACTTATTGCAGTTGTTGCATTTTAGTTTGTATACTCCTGGGTTATTGTATGTGTTGGTATTGTTTTTAATGCTGTGTCTGATAGCCGTTTTACTTTTATTTGTTGTTCTGTAAGCTACATTGTATCCTGCTTTTTTTGAATTGGTGCGCTATCTTATTTGTGAGTTTGTTTATGTATTTGAGGGTGATGAATTTGTTTGTGTTCATGGTTTTGTTGTTACTGTTTTTGTTGAGTATTTTTCTGTGTAGTTTGTCTATTAAATAATTGTCATATCCATTTTTGTGAGCTAAATATTTGTTTGTGTTTAGTTCCTCTGTGTAGTTAGTTGTGGACATAGATATTTTATTTAGTCTGTGTAGTAAATGTTTGAATGCTGCGTGTTTATGTTGTATTGGGTGGTTATATGAATTGTGTATCAATGTGTCTGTCATGGTTGGCTTGCGGTATATGTTGAATTCATGTTTGTTTTGATTTTTTGTTATGATGATGTCTAAGAAATTCAATGTTTTGTTGTTTTCAAATTCTGCAGTGAACTGGATATTTTTGTATATTTTGTTGGAGTTGCTGGCATTGTCTCATGTCATATACCGCAAGCCAACCATGACATATATATATATATATATATATATATATATACAGTCGGACCTCTATTTATCGAACTTGTATATTTAGAAATTCTCTATTTATCGAATTATTTCTGAGTCCCTTGAAATTTCAATGGAAAAATGTTTCTGTATATCGAAAAGAAATTCTATATATCAAACTTAATTTTAGAGAAAATAAAACTACTGCACATACCTATTTTTAAATATTGAAAATAAAATGTGTAACAAAACGTGTTATTGAATTTCATGTAGCCCTCCCGTAACACACTATTCATTCAGAAACATTGAAAGAGATAGAGAGAGCAACGTGACAATATGTTGACATCTGTTGAGACTTTTTCCGGATGGTTGGGCGTGACTAACATGATTAATGGCTCTCTCATACACTCTTACTCATTTCTTTCCGGGGCAGAGTGCAGTACTGTATTGTATTTCATGTGAACAAGTCTCGTCATTCGGTTATTGGTTAGTGCGGGTCTAGTTTGTTACGTTTAGTAACATTACTGTAGTTTTGTTGAGTTTGGTTTTGAGTTTTTGTTGACGTTATGTCCAAAAGAAAGTCCTTGAGTGTCACTTATTATTAAAAGACGTTGATAGTGGAGTACAAAAAAAAAAGATGTTGCGCAGAAGTTTGGCGTTCCACCCAGTACAGTCTCGACGATAATAAAAAATCGCGAATCTGTTTTAAAAAGTTATGAATCTGTAGAAGGGGACAGAAAACGTTCAAAAATATGTAAATACGATGATGTTTACGAAGCGGTTTTCAAGTTGGTGAAAATGGTACGAGATAAAAACATGCCTGTTCCAGGACCTCTCATAAAAGAAATGGCAATTGAATACGCAGAAAGATTAGGACACAAAGAGTTCCATGCAAGTTCGGGATAGCTAGACAAATTTAAGAAGCAGAATTAAAATCGTAGAAAAGGTTATTTCGGGAGAAAGCGAATGTGTATCCGAAGCAGATTGTAGTCAGTGGAAAGCTACAATTTTAAAATCAATTGTAGAAGAGTATGAGCCTGACAATATATTTAATATGGATGAAACTGGCCTTTTTTTCAAGTGTTTACCAAATAAGACGCTAACCTTTAAAAACAATAAATGCTTTGGAGGTAAACACAGCAAAGAGCGAGTTACTGTTGTGGTATGTGCTAATATGTCTGGAAAAGAAAAATGTAAAATTTTGGTCAATGGGAAAAGCAAGCAGCCAAGATGTTTTAAAGGAGTGAAGTCGTTAGAAGTTGACTATGAATACAAAAAAAAAAAAATCATGGATGACAAGTGAAATTTTTGTGAAGTGGATATTGGAATTTGATGAAGTAATGATTAAGCAAAAGAGAAAAGTCGTTCTTTTTGTGGACAATTGCCCTGCACATCCGTCTTCTGTCTCAAAAAAGTTGGTGAACGTGATGCTTGTTTTTCCCTCCAAATACCACCTCGAAACTACAACCGATGGACCGAGGCGTCATTAAAACTCTTAAAAATGTATTA
Organism: Prosapia bicincta; assembly: GCA_036971475.1. Lineage (NCBI taxonomy): Eukaryota > Metazoa > Arthropoda > Insecta > Hemiptera > Cercopidae > Prosapia > Prosapia bicincta. The sequence goes on along the minus strand of JBAIZL010000376.1, from coordinate 1,912,602 downwards.
TAGAAAACAGGTTCTTAAGAGACTTATTCTTGCATTGGAAAGTGACAAACCTATTGAAAATGTTATCAACCTCAGGCTGTGTATATCACAATTAGTAAAGGTGTGGCAAAATGACGTTGCGGAGTCGATGATAAGAAATTTTTTTTAAAAGGCGACTTCTCTGAAAGATCTGTTGTGGAAGAAAGTAATGTACTGCCGCAAATTGAGGAAGGTTGGGAGAATTTACAATTGGCAGGCACGATCAACGAATATGTTTCGCTAAACGAATTTTCAAGGGTGGATGAAGACGTTATTGTAGCTGAATATCCAGCAGATGATGATATTTTAAGTTCTTTAATAAATACTGAAGTTGAAGATGAGGGCATCGAGATAGATGATATAGAAGTTCCTAAATCTTCCTTCGAAACGAAACGATTCGTTGCGGGCTTCAATTCATAAAAAACATATCTGATGAAATTTTCCAGTCTCTTAACAAATATGAACATCTTTACGTAGAATCTACATCAAACTTTGTACAAAAGGATATTCGAAGTTATTTTACTACCCAACAATAAAATGCAATATTATTAATCCTTTGCATGCGTATTACGAGAAATCACGTATTTAAAATATGTTTTTTATGGAAGTCCTAGTTGTTTGTTTAAAGTCCATTAAAATGTGTGACAATGTTTGTTTGGTGTAAATAAACTCCTCTGCTATGTTTATTGTTCTTGGCCACATGCTACCGATCCACATTCTGTTGTTTTAGCCACCAGGCGCCATTACGTGATTTATGCATGCGAGTATGACGGGTATTCTCGACAGGACGCAGCGTCTGTCAACTGTCTTATATTGTGTTAGCATTGTGAATGATATAGTTAGTTGTTTACTGTTTACGTAAGTGACCTTTGTTTGTACTATAAGAATAATTTATTGTTTATGATTTAGTGAATAATAATATTAGTTACTTTAATTTTATTTTAAATGGATTTATTGATATCTTGAATTACCAAGTGTAAAAATATAAAAATAACTAGTTTATAATTTTTTTTGTTCAAATACATCTTTAGGAACTCCGAATGAAATAGAACTTTGGACATTTTGCAAAAAAGTTTTTTTATCTAATAGCACGTAATCTGTTACTTGCCCTTTATATGTCCCACGTGCTCAGGGTTAAGGTATGTACGGTAAGTTCAGTATTAGCTAAATGTGTGTTTTCATCACTGTTTGTATTTTATAATTTTCCAGCTCGTCATGAACAGCAACAAGATTTCGATATTTAAGTATAGTTCGTAGCCCTATAATACTGTAGAAGAGAACAAACTTTATTGTAAACAAATACAGTATTACTGTTTCTTAGTTATTATGGTTACGTTCGCGTAAACTTGTGTAATACTTCAATATGAGTTTTTACGGAAAAATCCATTTTCTCTTTATCAAAGTTTCCATATATCGAATTTTTTATAAGGAACCTACAATTTTGATATATGGAAGTCCGACTGTATATATATATATATATATATATATATGTGTGTGTGTGTGAGTGTGTATGTGTGTTTGTGTGTGTGTGTGTGTACATGCTCTTACTTTTTGTAAATTAAAACTACACTATTAAATAGTAATTTGCTGTTCTTATTTCAATTAATGTATTTATATATATTTCATGAATATACCTTTATAAATTACAGACAACAGATGCACGTTGACCAGACTCAACAGAATACTATGTTTCAACAACAAGCAGGAGGGCAGATGTATTCTAATATGCCTCAACAAGGTAAATAGAGTATTTTATTACATAAATTTACAATTTATTGCATAAATACTTATTCCATTGAATTCTGATATACATAATACAATAGAGTCTTGAAATTTTGATCTTCCGTTAAATTCAGGCCTATTTTATGTTTAAAAGAAAATGATGAGTTGGGCTTCCAGGAAATGTTTATAGCCATACTGTGTGCAAAGGAAATGAGTGGACTGCCAAGAAATGCTTATATCAATACGGTATGCAAAGGATATGAGTCTGGCTTCCAAGAAATGGTTATATAAAGTTCTATAAATTTATTTAGTGCATTTTTAATTATAGAATAAGGCTCATTAAAATTCTTATTTTTGCTAATCCACAGGAACGTATTTCTGTGTATTCCGAGTTTTCGGTAATTCAAGGGGGTCTGGTCCAATTTACCTCAAATTATCGAGACTCTACTGTGCAATAAAATTTTTTATTAATATTATTAAAAAGGCAGAACGAATGTTGATTTTGTTAGAGCAACTCTTTATTGAACTTCGTAACTAACACATATCAGTATTGCTGCTTTTGATTAAATTACTAGATTAGAGAAATAGATTTTGAAAATCCTGAGGTTTGTTTAAATTCTCATGTAAAATTTTTAGGCCTTAAATTAATTCAAAACATTTTGTAGAATTTGACATATGATTAAGTTAATTTACAAATTTGGTCAACTTGTGGAAGAGTTTGGGGTTTTACATGTGTCACTCTCATATGAGAATAGCCTCATTAGACGTCTCCAATCTCTTCATATTCTCTCTCCTAATCACTAACACATATTCTCTCTCAGATAAGTAATGCTTCAGATCAGATCCTATAAATATTCTAATTTATTAATTTTTAAAACTTAAACTTAAAAATTTAATTTATTATTTAAGGAATTTAGGTCCTAGTAAGGGTGAGTTTATCTAATTGTACCAATGTTTGACTTAACTTCAACCAAGTCCATTTTTAAGAATTATTTTACAACTTAATTTAATATTTCTGACTTATCTTTTTTGAGTTTTGTAAAATGTTGAAAACAATAGTAAAAATGTATATAATACATCATAATAAATTATTCATTTCATTATTAAACTTTATAAAGGTAAACGTCTTTCAATGAACCGACTTTTTTTGGTATTAACAACTCACAATAAAAAATTTAATTCATGTGTTTCACTAAAATTGTTAACGAATAAGTGTGTTGGGCTGTAGCTCCCGACAACTAGCTCCCAGAATAACACCATGTTTATAATGCTTGGGTATTCTTCTATTGAATAAACCATCGTAATTAGTTCTGTAAGTAGTATGAAGCTTGTTGTTTAGTACAGTGCCTTCATTTTCCCAAAAGTAGCAACACTAGTTGAGTAGTACGAATAAACAAAACGTTACTAGACAACAATGTGGGCTTAGTGGTCCAATGGCTTTTGGCTTTAAAGACTGTCATTTTAATCAGGGTAGATTTATTTTTATACACTATCTCTAGTCATGCTTTTAGAAAATTTAGTTCAACGCCTACATAATCTCTGTTTTAAATACAATCTTTTCTATTCTATTCCTTCTGTTAGAAAAAAACATGTTTAAAATGAAATTTGGAATTTCATTTAATAATTTATTAACACTCCATAGTGTAATATTTAGTATCCTGATTAAGGTGAATTCTTATTTGGTTAACAACATTGGTGTTTAGGGATGACACAGAACTATGGTGGGTATGGTGGACAGCCGCAGCAGATGACTCAGCAACAACAACAACACATAATGTCTCAACAGCAAGCCCAGAATCCTCAAGGTATGTTTACACAGCAAGCGGGAGGAAATGTGCCAACACAGTTTAATATGAGGCAAGACTATCAACAGAGAAACATCAGACCTACTTATTTACAAGTAAGCGTAAGTAAATTCTACTTACAAGAAAGGGTTTACTTTGTTATTTATTTCAAAATAATTTTAAAACTCGAGAAATTGTGCTACATTTTTGTAACAGGACAGTGGGCAAACTAGGGTTGTTTTAGCTGATATTTTTCCATATAATTTTTTAGAATTTATCCTTATTAAAACCTACCTTCAGTGTCACGCTGATGCTTTTGTTGTTCCGGCTATATTGCATGGGTTTGCAAAGATATCATTCAACAAATAATACCCACAACCTCCAACCACAAATATTTTTATTCTAGTCTTATGTACAAGTCAGTTAGAAAGTAACCCTCTTCAGAGACATGACAATACATACTCACTAGAGTACGTCTGTCTCTAAGGATGATTAGTTTGTAACTGAAATGTACATAAGACTAAATAAAAATCTTTCTGGTTAGAGGTTGTGTGTATTATTTATTATTTAGAGGTTGTGTGTATATTAAACCAGAGTAAATTATTCCAAGTAATTAGTGATTCATTAAATATCTGTAAATTTTAAATAGATATTCAAATATGACTGTACGGCGCACATGAGAGTCTGCTGGTATATACTAATAGTTAGTTTGCTAACATTGCAGTAGCGAATGTTTTAATTTTAAAAAAAAACATTAAATTAGAACTTAATTTTTTTTTAACCATGAAATGATATATCGGCTCTATCAATAGTAACTGAAAAAGACCAGGGCCAATATATCGGGCTGAAATTTTAAACTGTTGTAGTTCTCTTGAAACTTAACAGATCGTGTTACTATTTTTACCATGAGAAATCTCATGTAGAACAAAATGGTTCTTTTTTCACACATATTCAACGATGAAATAGGATGATATTTAGACAGCTGCAATCTTCTTAATGACAGTTTGTGCTTGTTTATGTTTTTGTTGTTCAAGTTGTCTGTTCTGTCGTGTATTACGGTGATCATGTGCAAATTTTCTGTACGCATTTCACAATTATTTAAAAGAATATCTTTTAATTTATTTAGTATTATTTCCATCAAATACTAATTGTTTTCTTATTTCGTTTTTCAATGTGTCTTTTAATTTATTTAGTATTATTTCCATCAAATACTAATTGTTTTCTTATTTCGTTTTTCAATGTGTTGTCTTTCCAGAAAATCATCACAGGCTGTATGTATAAGATGTGTTTAGGGACTTCTTGGTCAATGGATCTGAAAATATACTTATTTAATTTTCCTTTCACATAAATTGTAGGATATTTATAGATTTTAGGCAATAATATTCATTAATAGATAGACCGTAAATAGGGTTATAGTCTTAAAATTGAACAACGTAGGCATAGCAAAATTCAGACTCATAATAATGGTAGCGATTATTGACTACAATTTAAAAAAGTAAAGTTATCATAAGTATAGACAGTTCAGATTCACAGCATATAGAGAACCTTGTAGTGATGAATGTTTGCAAGTTTCAAAGTGCCAGGATTTTTTTTTGAAGAATTTATATCCTTGGAAACCAGGAATATGAAGAAAAACTGATAATAGTAATTAGGAAATATTGATTCTGTGCATGAAAATTTGAAAAAATGAATGATTTATAACATAAATATCTAATAACCTCGGTAATTATAAAACAAACAACAGATTTCTATTTGTATTTATATGGAATCTACACAACATTTAAAGAAGTACTACAAAAACCAGAAAATGGCATGGTCTATCTCATGTGCAATATGACAAAAATGGATGTTCTTAAAAGGTTTAACAAGAATTTAACCACTATCAACTATGGATAATCATAAAACGAAGTAAAAACAAACAATAATTACCAGAGTATTGATATGGCTGCTAGGACACTTACTTCACGTTGCTGCCAAGCACCCCATCCCAAGGCATTTAATACTGTATTAGTTACAATGGCGTAGCTCAAATTTGTCCTGCGACTTTTTTTCTGGCACTTCTGTTTTGATATTTCTTCAAGCTTGTCAACTCAAAACTAGTGCTAGATTGCTAAGAGTGTGAAACACAGTTTCTTCTAAACTTTTTATCTGTTTTTTTATTTAGTTTATATTATATTAATCATGAGTTCTTTAAACAAAAAGTGAAAACTGAAGTTGGGTAGTAAAAAAATTTAAAAAGAGATTAGGAAATTAATTTTGGTTTACAGATTTTGGAAGTAAGTTAGAAAGTTTAGTTTGTTGTAAGTGTTTTGGTAATAAAATACTACCTGTACTTTATTAGATAGTATTACAATAGTATATATTCATATAGTAGAACCTCGATCTACACACAAATCTCCAGATAACCTGGAATGGTTTTGGAGTACAATAAATAAGAAATAACAAATATCAGATAAGTATAGTACATACATAAAAAGTCCAACACAACAATAAAAACTTTTAAGACCTACAGATTAAACAAAATAATTTTTTGTGCTTCTTATGCTAAAAGACTACAAAAGGGCCTCACAAAATTTATGCAGCCAAAATTTACAGATTTGTTGGTCAAGAAATGAATTACAGTAGAGTTTACCTGTGTGTACAATATGTACGTTCAATTACTGCACATAATACTCTTTGTTTGATAAATATAAAGGTATTTTTCTGTAAGTACATCTACTTTTAATTGTTTTTTTGTCTCTGGCTAACCCTGATTTCAATAACCGCGATTGGCCACAGTCCCAGTTAGTCCGAATTATCGAGGTTTCACTGTAATATTATAAAAGTAACCATAGGGTGATATTCAGAATTGTTATTAGCAAGGTGCAACTAGGATTGATCAAGAACGTTGTTTAAACCAACACATGTGCAGAAATCTGCTCTTTAGACAGCTTACGAGGTTTGTACGATAATAGCCAAACATCAAATGCTACTTAAGTCGGATGTATTCATCAGTGTGCAATTGAAACTGTAAATTATTTTTATGATTATTTGTTTCAATTTTTTTTTAACAGGTAGAACAAACTCGCCAAAAAATTAAGTTTTGAAAAGTGTGCAGCCCATCCAAACTGGTTTTTTATTGCAGTAATAAACCAGCAATTAAGATAATTTTGTGTTTTTAAACCCTAGGCTTCTTAAACTTCCCAATAACAAGCAGGAGAAGCCTTTCTTTTAAAAACTTTATTTATTTCACGGTTTCATTTGATGCAGCCAGTTCTTTGTTTAGCAACATTTTATAGTTCAAGCCAGTCTCATCTATGTTATAGATTTGGCAAAGTAACAAACAGTTAATTTTCTTCAACAATTTCTTTAAAATTTACAGGAATCTCCTAGCACCCTCTCCATCAGCAGATAGTTTTCACCAAAATTTGAAACTATCTGGATGGTATGACAGATTTTCCAATTATCAATCCAGGCTTTATTAGCTAAGAACTCGCCTCCAGGTTCTAGTATATTGTGCAGAGTTATTGCCTTTTTTTATAATTGAGGTTTCTTTCATTCTTTCTTGGCAGTACCCCATCCAAAATGTGTTGTCAGCCATTTAAAGTTTAGGTTTTTTCAATGTTTAATGATTCTTAAGAGCGTTTTCACCATCTATTATCACTATATAACAGGGGTTCCCAAACATTTCAGTACCATACCCCTCAACTTTATACTATAAATAAATGATATGGGCATACAAATAGAAACAAATATTATATACATTAAAACAATTTATTTATTTATACATACTTTTACAAGAAACCTGATATAACATTTCAAGTTTTAATTTGCAAGGTAAATTTTAACTGATAAAAAAAAATCTGTTAGTGAAATGGATGAGCTTCCATTTTTTTTCACTAGCATGCTTATTTGAGGTTGTATTTTAGTAAGGGCACAAAGGAAGTCATTTGTAACATCAACTTTGTCCTATTTTATTTTTATTGCAAAAAGTGCTGAAAGTGCTTTTTTGCACAAGTAGGTGCTTGAAAAAGGGAAGTATAATCGAAGAGCTGCCTGCGATACTCTGGGATACACTTTAAGTATTTTATCCAAAATGAGGATTTGACCATTTTGTCAAAATTATATTTGGCAGAAGAACAATTTTTTATTTGCAAACTTTCATTTTGCAGTACTTCTGGCAGGGTCAGACATTGAATGGGTCAGTTGAAAATCTGTAAATACTCTCGTCACAAGTGTCGGGGAAGTATTTGCTGAAATCTCCAATTAAATTGTCCAAATGGTTTGATATTTGGCTTTTCAAATGGGATCCGTCAAAAATCTCTTTGAAGCATTTCTTCTTAGGTTGTCATTTTGGTTTGAAATTTGAATAACTGCATGGGTTTTCTGTAGTTTTCTGATAATTTACATCCCCACTGTTCCAATTTCTTAATATACATCTTGATGGCATCATGTTGAGTAACTATGTTTGAATCTCCACTTTGCAATTTTAAGTCAAGGGTGTTCAATGAATCGATGAAGTCTGACAAATAAGCCAACATTACTTGAACACTTAGTTTTTTTTAAATCCATGTTTAGCTCATTTTGCTTCTGATATTCCAAGAAAGTAATTTTTTCATCTCAGAGTTCAAATAGTCTTGTCAACATGTTACCTTTCGAAAGCCAGCATACTTCTGTATGAAATAACAGTGTTTTGTGATCACTTCCTAAATCTTCACACAGAACTTGAAACAGTTGAGTATTTAATGCACTATTTTTTATTAAATTAACTACTTTAATACATAATGTTTACACAACATTGAGCTTGTTTGGATGAGTTTCAGCTACCAAGGCCTGATGATGTATAAAACAATGAATCTCAGTCACATCAGCATTTTCCCCCTTAGCAATTTCATGAACCCTGAACAACATTGAGCTTGTTTGGATGAGTTTCAGCTACCAAGGCCTGATGATGTATAAAACAATGAATCTCAGTCACATCAGCATTTTCCCCCTTAGCAATTTCATGAACCCTGAACAACATTGAGCTTGTTTGGATGAGTTTCAGCTACCGAGGCCTGATGATGTATAAAACAATGAATCTCAGTCACATAAGCATTTTCCCCCTTACCAATTTCATGAACCCTGAACAACATTGAGCTTGTTTTGATGAGTTTCAGCTACCAAGGCCTGATGATGTATAAAACAATGAATCTCAGTCACATCAGCATTTTCCCCCTTAGCAATTTCATGAACCCTGAACAACATTGAGCTTGTTTGGATGAGTTTCAGCTACCAAGGCCTGATGATGTATAAAACAATGAATCTCAGTCACATCAGCATTTTCCCCCTTAGCAATTTCATGAACCCTGAACAACATTGAGCTTGTTTGGATGAGTTTCAGCTACCAAGGCCTGATGATGTATAAAACAATGAATCTCAGTCACATCAGCATTTTCCCCCTTAGCAATTTCATGAACCCTGAACAACATTGAGCTTGTTTGGATGAGTTTCAGCTACCAAGGCCTGATGATGTATAAAACAATGAATCTCAGTCACATCAGCATTTTCCCCCTTACCAATTTCATGAACCCTGAACAACATTGAGCTTGTTTGGATGAGTTTCAGCTACCAAGGCCTGATGATGTATAAAACAATGAATCTCAGTCACATCAGCATTTTCCCCCTTATTAATTTCATGAACCCTGAACAACATTGAGCTTGTTTGGATGAGTTTCAGCTACCAAGGCCTGATGATGTATAAAACAATGAATCTCAGTCACATCAGCATTTTCCCCCTTAGCAATTTCATGAACCCTGAACAACATTGAGCTTGTTTGGATGAGTTTCAGCTACCAAGGCCTGATGATGTATAAAACAATGAATCTCAGTCACATCAGCATTTTCCCCCTTACCAATTTCATGAACCCTGAACAACATTGAGCTTGTTTGGATGAGTTTCAGCTACCAAGGCCTGATGATGTATAAAACAATGAATCTCAGTCACATCAGCATTTTCATCCTTACCAATTTCATGAACCCTGAACGAGGTTCCATTGAAGGGACTTCATCTGTGCTAATGCCAATAAGTTTTTGCCACGAGAGTTCATATTTGCCATAAAAGACTAATACAGCTTTCATCACATCAAGAGCTTTTGTAGTGATCACCAATTCTGTTGAAAACAGCAGCTCACCAACTATTCTTTCATTTTCAATAAATCGAAGATATATAATTAAATAACAACATTGTGCTACTCTCATCTAGCTGAATAGCAAAGAACTGTGATTGTTTTATTGCATCTAATATTTGGATTTTTATATTTTCAACCATATCATCAATGCAATATTTTACAGTGTTGTCTGAAAGTGATATTTGAGAATAGGTTTGGCATACTGGCTGAATAATATCAGCTGCCTTCAACAGGCACAGTTTGACAAGCGTCTCTCCAATAATATGGCTTTTTTCCTTAGCAATGATCAGTGATAGTTCATATGAAGCTTCAAGCACTTTTTCAGATGATTGAGTGACAGATCCATTACCATCCAACTTCATTTGTTTCAAACTTTTAGAATTTAAACAAAAAAATTCCTTGGATTTGTCCTTTAAAGAGGTATGTTTAGTTAACAAATGTCTTTCAAGACAAGTAGGCATCATGGCTTCATTACTTAATAATTCATAGCAAGTAACACACTGAGGATGTTCAGAATTATCTTTAAGCATAGAAATAAACCAACATTTAATATAATCATCATTAAAATTACGTTTCTAGCTCATCTTGACCAATATCTTCTTCCACTCAAATCAATATGTGGTTTAATACAATAAATTAATAATAACAATAATAACAATGATTAAATTAGTAAAATAAAGAAATTAATTATAATAATTTATCACTGTTGACCACATTTTTGGAAGATAATATCAAACTATTCAAATTTCACAATATGTAACGACTCATATAACCCAACAACTCACCTAGACTAACTGATCTAACGTACAAACTCCACTAAGGAATGAGCTCAATGATGACCTTGGGTACACTTGGCTCCTATTCCCTGTCATAGCAGGAGATATTAAATGGACTGTTGCACATTGAAAGACAAACATTAGTTTCTTCTAGCTATTATTCCTTTCAAGCTGTTATGTTGGTATAATTTCAAGTTACAAAATTTGCACAACATTTACTTATATTTCTTTTATAAATGCATACATTTTATTTAAATTTTCTAAACATCATGATCAATAAAATTACCTACATAATAAAAAATCTGAGGTATAAATTTAGTTTTAAATTTTAATAAATTGTGTACTCAAGTTTTAACTAAATGAGAATTTATGTTATCATTTTCCAACTGGTCTTGCCTTCATGCCTCCAAGGGGGTGAAAACACAATTGTTCACACTTTGTAAAACACAAATATCTATTGAATATACTGTAAAAAGCACAGCAAAACACTGAATAACCAACAAATGTTTATACTAAAAACTCACGACAGAAGTGATATGAAGGTTTTCAGATCACTAAAGCAAAATTGATAACATTGCTGTAAGTATAACCCCCGGGACGTAACAAGATACCTGGCCGACCGTTGCATAGTTGCCTATTTTATATTTTGAGAGGGAGAGCCAGAAGACTCATTTTCAGTCAAACCTCCCTAGCTGCTACAGCAATCAGTTTTTCAAAACCACTGCTACCATGACGCAGTGAGTAGGCCTACCTAAAGGTGGGCCAAGAGAGATAGACCAACCGAGGACAGAGAAGAAAGATTTTTACTGTATGACTAAAACTAAAAAGTGAAATATCGTATACACGTAAGGAAAAGTAATCTTTTATTTTAATAATTAAAGACTTTAGAGAAAAATTTACAAAAAAATATCTGTAAAAAATTAAGTAATCCATGTTTTTCCTTGTTTAGGCACCAAATGTAACCATGAGCACTATGGGAGGACCTCTAAGTCAGTCGCAGTCCACGCCACCGTATACACGTCCTCAACAACAACAATTCCAGCAGGTAATTTAGTGTAATATTTTGTGTGAGTAATAGTTGTTCAAAACATCTGTATTAAAATATTGTTTCATTTTCAAGCAATCAGTTGATGAAGCTATCACTTGTGAAAGATTTAGGAAAGGATTGTGAACAATAGATAGGATTATAGTATGGTCATAAAATAACTTTACATACAGGCAGAATTATATCTTATTTACAGGGATGCTTATTTGATCTCTCCTACCCTAACGTGTTTTCCGATATCAGCGTCACAAAAAAAAAAATGCTTCATATATTACACCACCATTTAGTAGGAAGGATGAGGAGATTAAGAGAAATAAAGATAGGGAATAAATTCCCTGAGGAAAGGAATAAGTTATCGCTTTTGGTAGACCATTTAACAGACAATGGGCTACTCTCTTCTTTATTTGAGAAAGATGTATATCACTATCCAACCAATATTAACAAGAATTGCTTTAAGATACAGTAGAACTCCAATTATCCGAATTGCTTTCAAATATTCAGAAAAAAAAATTAAGAGTGAAACGTACTGCTATTTCCAAAATAATATGTTGGCTATAATTTTCTCTGTGAAGTTAATGTAAGCACATTGCAAGCGTTATTTGGATGCTGAGTCACCGTCTCAGTGCAGTTCTGTGTAATTGGCTGTCATCCATTTTCAGATCGCCAGCTCAGCCTACTGTATTTGTGTTAGTCAGTCAGTGTGTTTTTGATTTGCATCTATCTTTTTAAGCATTGACATGTACATAGGCTTAATGTGTAAATATTTATATATGAATATATGATTTTGATTTTTATGTTATATTTGTTAACCTAAGTGATAATAATTACATCGGCAGTTTTTTATGCTTCAATATAATTTGGTGGGTTTCTGTTTTACATGATTTTATTCTTTTGGTTATTGTGAACATTTTGGTATACGATATATTATACATCAGAGGTATTTTGTATTTTCTATTTAATTTAACATAAAATCCTGCGGTCTCACCATTAAAACACCTAGCACTACAGAGTGTTATAACCAGCACTTGAAGGGTTAACAAAATGTATTTTAAGTGATTGCATGAATAAAAACATATTTTAACTACTGAAAATTTTATTAACGATTGAAAATTTGTACACGATATATATCAGTAGATGATGAGCTAATAGAAGGAATTTTTAAAGAATGTATTTTATCTTGATTGGATGAATAAGAACATATTTTATTAACATCTGAAAATTCGTACAAGATATATATAAGGGGAGTGTGAGCCAATAGATGGAGTTGAATTACTTAAAAATGACCCATTTAATAAAAATCAAATTTTCTGAATTTTTGTTTATCCGAATGGGGTCTAGTCCCAATTGATTTGTATAGTTGAAGTTCTACTGTACTTATAAAACAACTTTTGTTACAAGTCGCAGTTGATAATTTTGATACTATACTGTACAGACATTGTATCACTCAACATTCTGTTCCATACTAGACTATTTTGATAGGTTAGTTTTTTTTTTTTAATGCATATTGAGAATTGTGATACTCATTTTATATTGTAAAGTAATCACAATATACTTACGTGTCTGTTTTTATAAATATCATGAGTTTGGTTAGCAGAACTTACGTCCTAGAAAACTAAACCTTAACCATAGTTAATAATTAAAATTGTTGTTCGACTAAGGAATTCGTAGTTAAGAAAACATAACACTTAAGAGACTACAAATTAACACCTCTTAGTTATAAAAATAAATAAATATTAATTTTTTTTATAGCCAAATGAAAAATACTAACCCCTAGCACTTATAAAAGTTATAAAAGAGGGTAATTATTTTGAGCTCGAAGATCCAGATTACTGACTTACCTTGTTTTTGACAAGCTAATTGATGTCTGCTATCATATTCATTGTAATTATTTTAAGAATTGATTCAAGATGTTCATTCATAAATCTTATGCGTTATTTGGTTTTATTTATTTTCATGGCGAAAAACTTCTGCTCACATACATAGGTACTACCAAAAATGCACAGAATGCGTGCTGCAGGCTTTTTTAATTCCAGGAAGTTAACCAAACTCTTGAAATATTCTGTATAAAATGTAAGATCGTTAACCTCTTTAAATGTTTCTTTCAAAATTCTGTCCGATTGAAGAACTATCAAATCCATTTGCAAAAGAACTGGTTCCTGTGAAGCTTAAAAATTGAATGGATTGTTGAATACTGAGAATTCCATTTCATTCATTTTGTGGAAGTCTTCAAAACTATTGTTGAATTCTGTGATCAGATATTGCAGAAGTTGAGAATATTGATCCAATTTTTTTTTGATCCACTGTTCCCAATGATTTGAAATGAGAGAAATGATCCAACGTTTGAGTTTTTACCTGATTTTGCCTATGTACTCCTTTTATATCGATAAGGAAGGTTCTAGTCTAGACTCGAAGCCTGTGGAAGATTCTATTGTACTCAACAAAATTAATAGGGTATTTCCTCTTTTTGCTAAGAGATGGCATTATTGTTTATGATTGAGTTGTTTACTAAAACTGCAGCCTGCATGTGTGGTGCGATTTCTCGTGGCGAATACTTTAGTTTTAGCTGTTCCAGCAAAACAGAAACCATCTTTGCGTACACGAGATAGAATAAAGGATAAAGAAATAGGTACCTAACTAACACTCTCTCACTTGTCTAGGCACACGCAGCCCTTGAAATTACTTATAAATATAGTGTGCTCATTTTAAAACTTCCATAGAGGAACCGAGTGAAGTCTAAAAGCTCTGAAAAACATGGTTCTTCTCTCTGTGACACATTGCGATCGCAGGCCGTATTGATATGGTCCGGGGGTTGGGCATGACTTTAATATGGCAGGGGGGCCATATTGATATTTATGACATGACTGCCTTAGCACATGTATTAAGTGATTTATCGATAAGTTAGATTTTCAGCAAATTTGTATAGAAAAATATCTTGTATTTACAAGTTTTACATCTATATCTTACTAAAGTTTGATACAATTTAAATAGAGTGATGTATAAATTTAGCATGATATAAACTGATATCTACACTGCCTATATCATAATCAGTGCCTTGGTACTTTGTCAGCAATTTGTTATCATAGCGACAGGCAGCCTTAATGGAACTTGAAACTACTCATTTGACAAAGATTCTCAGAACCCACAAAACACTCCCTATTGCCACTCGTGTTGTGACTTGGTTTTTGTATTTTGGGTGTTCTGATATCTGCTCAATTTAGACATTATTTGTTACACTGTCGTTACGATTGTAAAACTTGTGTATCTAACACTATGTTACACCTAGACAAAATGCTTTTAAATTTATCATATCAAAAAATTATTTTAAATCTTTTTAAGCTATAGAAAATATACAAACAACTGAAAAAAAATTTTAGTTGTTTTTATCCTTACATAGAAGTATTAATTTGAATTTAAATAGAGTTTTAAAGCAAAAGAAAATTTATCTTTACACACTAATTTCGTGGTAGTGGTAAATAATCTTTTTCATATAAAGTGTGCTTAGGGCTCATGTACTGCAGAAAATTGACTTGTATAAATTCATAATAATTTTTAAAGGCTGCTAAAATAAAAGATTTTTCTTAAAACACTTAGTATTTTTGCTAAACTGTTAGTTTTAAAGAACTTCAACAAGGAAGTTCACTTTTAAACATTTAATCAGGTAAGCACAAAGGAATAAAAATTTTATATACAATCTTAAATAATAATTATATTCACTAGCAACAGATGAATCAACAGAGAATGCGACAACAGATGATGGCACTGCAGCAACAGCAGCAACAAAACCAACAGCAACAACAGCCTTCAATGGTGCCACATTCATTACATCGGCAACTCCAAGCGAACAATCCTCAAGCATCAAATCCTTACTCACACCAACCACCTCCGTATTAGAAGTAAGCATCAGTAATTTGTTTT
This sequence comes from Prosapia bicincta, assembly GCA_036971475.1. Classification (NCBI taxonomy): domain Eukaryota; kingdom Metazoa; phylum Arthropoda; class Insecta; order Hemiptera; family Cercopidae; genus Prosapia; species Prosapia bicincta. The sequence goes on along the minus strand of JBAIZL010000376.1, from coordinate 1,897,193 downwards.
TATGAAAAGTCATTGCTATTTGTGACACAATTATATTTTATATATTCAAATGCAGTAGATTAATAACAAGAAAATGTTTGTACACAAAATTTAATTATAAACAAGTTTTATGGGTAAAATACAACAAAAAAATGTTTCTGGTACCGGGGGTCCCTACAAAATATAGCTAATAGTTTTGCAAAATTTTCAACAAAAATCACCGAAAATATTAATTGATACATTTTTCAATTTTTACATCTTTATTTGAGGAATGTATTTAATAAAGACCAATATTTATTGTAGTTGATAATAAACTAATGTGGGGAACAAAAAACATTTATTAGGTGTTTACTGAATACAAATATGTTTAACAAATTCAATTCAAATTAATTCTTTAAAAAGTATAAGACGCCTAAAAATTATTTCCTTTCAAAAATTGGATTAAAAATACATAACTTGTTATTATCATTACATTGAATTATTTGTATTTAGATTTATCAAAATTTAAATAAATAAAATTTAAATTTATTAACTGATCAAAACTATTTAATAATATTAATCACTTAAACAATAGTTTACGACTGTTTGAACTTTAATTTTGTAATTTTGTTAAAACTTACTGAGACATAACATGTCTTATGTTTTGTTCACCACGCGTAACGAAGTTATCATTTCAATAATTTTATTATAAAAGAAGCGATAAAATTTACAATTATCAATGTGGTAATTAAGTAATAACCCTCAGGCCTTTAGACACCTAACTGTCAAGTGAGAAATGAGCTTTTTTCAACAGATGTAGTACTAGACAGCAAAGGTTGTTCTTCGTATTCTAATTAGGAGCTTGTAATTTTGCTATTCAATCAGTGTTCTTTTTTCATCACACTATTGTTTAGTTTTCTTAGTTTATATACACACACACACACACACACACACACACACACATATATATATATATATATATATATATATGAAGTTAATATATTACTATTGTAAGTAATTTTATCCACCATTAAGTGCAATGATTTTACCTTGTGTAATGAGGCGCCTTTCGGTCACTTGACCATTGTCGAATCACTGCGTATTGTATTTTGTATTTTTATTTTTGAATGCTCTGTAATGTTCTTCAAATCTTATTTTAAATGATCTGGTTGTTTTTCCTATGTAAAATGTGTTGCAGTCGTTATATGTAAATTCCTGATAGGTTATGTTTTTCTGTATTTGTTTTGTGGTTTATGTTATTAAGATATTCTATTATTTTGTTGTTTAGTTTGTATGTTGGAGTGTAGTATTCTTTGTTGTATATATTTGTTAATTTTTCTATTTTGTTATTGGTGTATTTATATTTTAGGTAGATTTTTTAATTTTTATTATTTTTGTATTCAGGTTGTAGTGTTGTGTTGAGGTTAGGTTTTTTTGTAAATTTATTGTTATGTTTTTTATAAGGTGTTTGTTGTATCCATTTTCTATTTTTTTTTGTAATGTTATCTAATTCTTCATTTAATTTTTGTTTGTTATCTTGTGTGTATTTTATTGCTTTATTTATCATGTTGCTGTAAGTGTTAATTTTGTGTGTCCATGGGTGGTTAGATTTGTAGTGTATTGTGTTGTTGGAAGTTGGATTTCTGTGTACTGTAGTTTCTATTTTATTATTGTTTATATTTAATGTAATGTAAAGATAGTTAATTGTTCTGTTTGTTTCTGTTTCAAAGGTGAATTGTATGTTTTCATTGTATGTATTTAATTTGTTTAGTATTATGATATGTTCGTTGTGAATGGTAGGTTGGTATATTACAAGTATATCGTCTATGTATCTTGTCCATAGTAAAATATTATGTGTGTTTAGTATAGGTTTAATATTATTATTTGTTCTATGTGTTGTAGATATATTTCTGACATGACTGATGATATGGTTGATCCCATGTGGAGTCCAGTTATTTGTTGATAGCATTTATTGTTAAATTGGAAGTAATTTTGGTTACATATGTGTTTGGTTAGAGTAATAATACTATTCATTGTGTTTTCTTTTTCGTTATTGTGTATTAGTTTTTTATTATTTTTATGGTTTCTTCTATTGGAATACTAGGGTACATGTTAGTTATGTCATAACTAATTATTTTTGTGTTGCTCTTTGTCTCTTATGTTTTTTATTTGATTAATTAATTCGTATCCATTTGTTATATTATATGTGTTGTTGATATGTATTTTAGATCTTATTATTTTGTCTAGTATTTTTGCGATGGTGCTGTTTTGAAATTTATTAGTGGTCTAAATGGTGTGTTGGGTTTATGGATTTTAGGTATGCCTGTTAATATTGGTGCACATTCACAACAGGAAACTTAGCTAGTCAGTTGTTTTTTGATACTATTCATCAGAGAGTGAATGCAATTGATATATGAAAGCAGTGGAGTAGAATTGTCTCAAAATTTCAGTTAACTTAATTTTTAAATTTATAAAGTTAACCCTATGGTAAACAAGGTCGAGAGCTAGTCAAACTATTGTTGTCTAGAACAATTTATATTAAGCTGTGTAAGGCAGTGTTAATGATTGACTCATGGCAAAGTGGAAAGAAACCAATTGTAGTCCTTACACAAGGAAGCAAATATCATGGTAACTGGAAGATTTGGTCAAGATTATCATAGGAATATAGTAAGTCAGTATATACAGGTTGACAGCGAAGATAAGCTAGCAGAATTACAGAAACCTCTGCTGGAATACCATTTACAGTTGGTAAACGATTTGAAAAACATATGTAGAAGATAGCACTCGAATGTTGTAGCACTGAATTTAAAATCTAAAGTCTACTCTTAGAAGTATATAATTTATGTAGTTTGTGTGTAAATGGTTAAATAAAAACTTTCATAAACAAGAATACTGCTTTTTATTTTACATTATACGAGAGTGGTCCACAAAGTAACCGCCGTTTGGGCGTGGCGCGATAAGTAGTGGGGGTAGCGCCGCCATTCTCACATCGGTATGCACAGCTGTTCAGTACGCTTCTAGCTGTGCAAGGGAGAGTATCGCGCGTTCTTTTGTTGTAACGTAAAAACATGAGCGCCGCGATAGAAAATCCCGTCAAGTGTGAAGTGCGAGGTGTAATAAGATTTCTGTGGTCGAAAAGTTACACAGCAGTTGAAATTCATCGTGAATTGATTGCAGTGTATGGCCCAAACATTATGAGCGAAGGTGTAGTCCGTCAATGGGTTCGTTTTTTTTAAAATGGAAGAACGAACGTTCACGATGAAGACCGGAGTGGTAGGCCATCTCTCGTCAGTGATGACTTGGTGAACAAAATTAATGAGAAAATTCGCGAGAGCCGTTTTTGACCACACACACCCCTCCCCCTAAAGCCCGGACTTGGCTCCCACTGATTTCCATCTTTTCCCGTACATGAAGCTGTGGCTTGCATCACAGAGGTTTGCGAGTGATGAAGAGCTTCAAAACGCTGTGACAGGCTGGCTACGTTCTCAGGCGGCAGATTTTTTTAAAGACGGAATTTCAAAAACTGTTAAAAGATATGATAAATGCTTGAATTTTGTTGGTGAATATCTAGAAAAGTAGAGATAAGCTGTAGTTTTAACATGTAAATAATAAAATTTTTGTATCTGAACTGGTTTATTTTTTATTTCAAAACGGAGGTTACTTTATGGACCACCCTCGTACATTTATTTCAAGCTGAAGCTTTTCGGTGATGAACATTTAACTAAATCAGGACTCTAATTTTTTTTTAAATGAAGTTAGAAAAAAATGATTTTTGAACATTTTAATTAAGTATTTATAACAACTTTTACAATTTTGCATTTTGTTCACAGGTTGGATAAAATAGTATGAAACATTCATAATATATTCTACCAGTGGTTAACCTGCAACACATATGCTTTTAATTAAATACTGAAATGGATAAATATATACTTTTAGTTATGTAGTCAGTATTAACGTAAAAATGTTTTAATTTTATTATGATATTGTTCAGCTTTGTTGTTTTATATCATTGTCAAATATTTTATTTATTTTGTAATTTTTTACACAAATTCTATTTAATAATACAATGTTAAACTTATGTAAATAAAACATGTAAAAACTAGTTTGTTGTTAGGTTATTACATTCTTTCCTCAATATTATTTTATTATAAGTATTTTGAATTAAAAAAACCAATGACATATTAATTAGCATGTTTTCAAACAAATATACCATTAATTTTTAAAGTAAGTATCATTTTGGAATTCCACTGTAATGCTGGGGTTAGTAATAGGTTCATGCACGCTATGTACTGGTATCTGTTGGCGAGCCACAGCCACCATTTTAGATCCATTCGTCACAGTTAAAAGTTGTTTGTGTGTGTATAAAGTCCCTTCTCCAATCAAAACTGCAGGTGACTGCGAAATACGCAGTATGATACGTTTTCTTAATGTCAAAGGGGTGAAAGGAGCTGACATTCATCATGAGATCTGTGAAGGGTACGGAAAAAACGTCAAGAGCAATGGAATGGTAAGGAAGTGGGAGAGAGCTTTTAAAGATGGCTGTACAAATATGCATGTTGAGGAACGAAGTGGTTGACCTTCACTCATCACTGATGACTTAGTGCAAAAACTCTATGGAAAAGTTAAAGAGAATAGACGCGGTTTGATTTAATCGTTATTTTGTGAGTTTCCTCATGTCAAGAAGTGTGATTTCTGAGATTGTAACAGAATACTTGAAGTACCAAAAGTTTCTGGGCACCAAAAATTCTGACAGAAATTCACAAAAACAATTGTTTTGCCAGTTCCCTCACATTCCTCGAGCGGTATCATTTTCTTACCAACCCATCAGTTATGACGTTTTCTCCATACACTTCACATATCTCACGATGAATGTAAACTGATTTCATACCTTTAACATTAAGAAACTCTATATTTCACAGTTGGCAGTATTTTCGGTTGGAGGAGGCACTCTAAACACACAAACAACCGTTAACAGTGACAAATGGATCCAAAATAGGAGATGTGGCTTGTCATCTGATACTGACACAGTGCTAAAACGATGGAATTCCGAAAAAAGTACTTACTTTAAAAACAGGCCTTATATTTAATCTTTAATATGCTTATTACTAGATTTCTCAGCAAGTCATATTATCAGCAAATGGTCCAACAGTCAAACATTTTGGGTTTCTGAGCAGCAAATGAAAGTCATTCTATAAAAGTACTTGAAAATTCAGTAATTCTAACTTTATAAATACCAAAGAGAGTTTGAAGAGTTTATACAAACTCGAAGGTAAATTATGATTAAATGGAAGGATGTTATGTTAATTTAATGAAGAACAAATAAATATGCTTTTAAAAAAATTAAATATTCAAATTAATAATTAAAAGTCAGGATTAAAATGATAACATGATATGCTAAATTTAATACGTGTAAAATATTGTAAAGTAATAACATAAAAATCTGTTAATATCGGTAAAAAATATAAAAGAAAATTTTGAAAAAAGACTGGGATTTATAACGAGACAAAGTAATTAAAAAATCAAAATTCACATAGAACAATGATAAACATACTAAAGAATCAGCAAAACTACTGAAGGAAATAAAATGAGAAACTAAAAACTGCAAAATTTCCAGTCATTTTAAAAGACAAAAAGACCTAAAAACAGTTATACAATTAATTAAAATTGTATGCAGTGTTGAAATATAACTTAGGTTAATAGTTGAGTGGGACAGGAAATGGTGGAGGTCTACGTATTTCTGCTTAAGTTTTCTATTGGACGATGAACTGAGGGGGTAGTCTGTCTGGCATGGAATAAAATGATACGCAATGAGGGAAAGAAGCAGTTTGTACAAGACACAAATGCAATTGGACATGTTACCAGTTATCTGGTTCTAAATTAAATGGAAGGGGTGCCACCAAAATATATTCAGGTAGTTCTTTAAATCACCCTCTTAAGGAATATTTCCATAAGAAGGAAACTCATGATGCAGTTAACTTTATAACCTTTCAAAAGTGTTTAGAAATAAATAGATGAAATGTGTACTTGTTGGGTTTTCTCAAATTTTTAATTAACTATAGAACCTTCCAAGTGGAAAGTGATGTTCAACAGAAAAATTTTTTAATCTAAACTTTCAACAAGTAGTTTTTGTGAGAAAAGTAATTAAAATAAAAGTGCATTTAAAAGTAATTAAATAATTATAAAAATCCAAACATAAATAATGGTTAAGCTACAATTTCCTAAGCCTATATTAGTATAGAACTATGAAATTTGGAAATTAACTAAAATTCTGCTTGCGGGAAGATCTTGGAAGAGTGTCAGTTCTTCCATCCATCATGACAGTTAGTCAACCGAAAAATCAGAATTACGGTAGCTGAGAATTGGAGCTGTGATGAAAAGAGTTAACTTAGTCGCTTCCAGAACCCAGGCAATTGAGTGGAATGAAATCTCTCCAAAATTTTGTCAAGTTTGAAGAGAATTTTGTTTGTTTCTCTTTTGTTAAATTTTAATTTTCCTTTCAATGATTTTTGACGATTAAATTAACTTTAAATCCATATAAATTATACAAAGCAAATTTAAAAATTTTCAATTAAAGATTTAAATATAACAAATTTTTTGTTGATAAAATGATGTCTCAATTTAACTTACATAATGGCTTTACTAAAAGAATATTTTGTGTAACAGAAACTGCAGTGTAGTGCCACAAGCTGTTTGGCTACAGATATAATGGTCACTTTGTCAACAATCCTACAGTAATTTTATAATCTAATTCAGTGGTCTGAAAATCTTATTAATTAATTATTCCCGTGTGTATATGTGGACTATGTATCAAGTAAACATAAATAAAAAAACCAATACCCACAATAAAAAAGTTATTTAGGAAATAAATTATAGTATTATAATTATTGGATTTTATTTTTTGTGTTTAGTCTACTGAAAATGTTAGTTGGTTTTACTATGAGAATCAAGTTTATTTTGTATATTTTAGGGGTTTTAGGAAATTTTAAAATATAGTGAATACATGAAATTGATAATTAATTGTAGACAAAGTATAAAATGAAGTCAGCTCCTTTTAATATAAAAAAACCTGTAGTATGGGTTTTATTGATGTTTATTAATGTAATTGTTAATCCACACGATAAAATTTTATATTATATTAATAATATAATTAGAAGTCTAATGTCTAATTAGAATAACTCATGGTGAGGACCCGTCCTTATAGCAGTTCTGTGGAAATACCATCACAATCAATCATATACTGGTAGATTGTGGTGGTTTGAATCATGTTTGTGGCAGGTTTAATTTACAAGGGAGTTTAAAGGTGGTGTTAATGGAAGATGCCGCAGCCATCGACCGTGTCATCGCATTCCTTCACCACCTAAATATACTATTTAAAATCTATAATGAATTTTTTAAATTTATAATTTACATATTTATTTATTTATAGTATAGAGCTATTCATGTTAGTTTGTATTTAGAGTTTAATTGTTGTTAACTACTTTAAGTGTTATTTTTATTGTTATGTTGTGCTGTTTTGTTGTTAATTGCTATGTTGTTTTGTTATTAATTGTTATGTTGTTTAGTTAATTATTGTTATGTTCCTCTTTATTGGTATACAGAAAAACCTGTTTAAGCCAGTAGTTTAAAAGTGGTTTTAAGGGATGATGTCACTGCTACCGACCGTGTCATCGCTTTATTACGCTATTTGTAATTTAACAATATTTAAATTTTGTATAATTTTAATTTCTTTAGTTTTAGATAATTAAATGTTTTTTTTAATATTTATTTTATTTTGATTAGTTTAATTTATAGAACATTTATTTTAAATTTTAAATAATGCGAGGTAGGTGATGATATCCTTGATTGGTTTTTCGCCTGGAAAAAAATTCTTGGATTGTACTACGTATACAACATTACTATATACCTATAAAATATCCAGTTGGAGTGGATTTGGTTGTAATTTTATACAACATTACTGTTACATACTGTTCTTAAAATTAATGTTAAAAATGAATGTAAGTGCTCAGAGAGGGTAACTTCTCTTATCAGCCGATCTTTGCCCTGTATAAGATTGGCAAGGCGTGGATTGAACGACATTTCCTGTATGCTCGTGACGTGACGTATTTTGCGAGTTTTAACCCAAACTCGGTCTTAGACGCATTTTCTCCTGTTACGCTAGATGTAAAGTAGTTTTGTTCTTTTCATGAGTTCTCTGCAAGACTCGAATATAACGAATTCTCTCCCTGTAAGCAACTTGACGCAGTTTTTCTTTTTTTTCTCCTGTTGTGTGGCGAAGACATTATTAGCATGTAATATTGATTATTTTGAACTATGGGTAAACTATTTTCTTGTTTAGTGCGCGAACAGGGTGCACCCAAAACTCACAGAAGACCACAGTGAACGGGGTGTTTCAAGGTTCAGGTATGTGCGCGTTTATGTTCATCATTTATTGTGTATTGTAAATATATATGACATCGTTTGTGTTTTCACTGCTACCAGAAATTTAATATGATTTTATCTCAATGATCCGGAAAAATCATACATTCCATTACATATTTTGGTACGACATGCCGGAATAAGTAACAATTACTATACACCTATATTAAAATATACCTATAAAGTATCCAGTTAGGATGGATTTGGTTTTAACTTTATACAAGATGTAACCAAAAAAAATCATGTATGGCAGTGTGGACTCAACTCCTGAAAGCGATAGTAGCGTTCTTTCCTTGCCATTTAGAGCTCATTCTTACACGTTTTTTCATCCTTATTGATCTTACAAATCCTTTGCAAATAAGCATTGAGATCAATCTCGAAACAAAGAGTGGTAGGTTTTATCAAATTTAACTAATTAATAACTTCACTTGTCACATTAGTTTTTCATTAAACTTTTTTAACCACGAGATTGTTATCACATGGTAAACCTTTATTAGTGAATTAGTGAACATTTATATTATCCCTTTTAAAGAGAACAGTTTCTAGTGGAAAGGCAGAGTGCACACCAGACTTCATCCACTACACTTCGTAGAACATTTTTTCCAAGTAGAGTGTTTTTAGTTACTCCCTTTATTCCAATTGAGCTTAAACTCTTTGTTAGATTATAAACTGAAGTCAACCCACAGATTTGCAGTTTTTAAATTTATATGTGTGGTCCTCTAGTAATTTATTATTTTCTGTCTTTGCGTCAAACGTCAAAAGGGCTGAACGCCACAAAAATATTACAGTTCACAATCAACACTTTGTTTAAAAGTATTTATCCTTCACAAATACTTTCGCCTTGTGTCTCCGAGCAATGCCAACAGGTAGTAAAACTTTGGCGGTCAAAACGAAAGAGGACGACAAACATCATTCAGTTGTGCAACAAAGCAAATCCCCAACATCAGAAACAGCTGCCAAAAAACTATAGTCAAAGGAAGATGTGGTGAAACCACCCCTCCTATATCCAACACCTCCTCAATTTCCATCCCTTAGCAGGTGGATATGGAATTTGAGGATTCCAAACCTAAGACGTCTGTGAGTGTTACAGGTAAAAAAAAGAGCAGCAATGGGTGTCAGTTAAATCATTTGCTAAATTGATAAATGTCTACAATTAGCATGTCAGTGGATTGATGGAACGTCAATTGAGTTAAAAGTTACATAGAAGATCTAAAGGTTCTTGTGGGAGATGTGTATCCTACGTTCATATCTCTCCAAGTGATTGTCTCCATGAATGGTATAATTACCATTATTTATCGTGAGGAGGTTTTTTGCAGATTCATCGAACTCACCAATATACAGTGACTATTTTTACAGATGATTCAGAACTGGACAATCAGATGGGATGTGCATTTTATATGGATGGACAAACCTACTCCTTCGGATTACCCTCAGCTCGTAGTGTTTAAACTGCAGAACCTTATACCATTTTCCAAGCTTTAAAATCTTTTCCATCTGCAACATCAATTATCTTGTGTATTCTGATTTCAAAAGTGCTCTTCAGGTTACTCAGGAAATGTACACTAAGAACCCTTTAGTTGGAGACATCCTGTGCTCAATACACAGGCTCCAATTATTGGGTGTCAAGGTGTCATTTTGCTGGGTGCCTGAGCACTGTGGAATAACATGAAACACAAAATTGGTAACACGTATGGAGCTATTGACACAACATATCATGACATTTGAATGTATGCAAAACGAAGTAAGAAGTATTGCTTACCTGTAACGGAGCATTTAGTTTTTAGGTCGGACTTCGTTACAGAGGATCGATCTAGAAGTGGTGTAGCTATCCTAGCCTGTGACTATATCATTACTGTTTCTATAAACTTAAAATAACTCCTTTAAAAGCAGTAGCTGTTCAAACAGCTGTCCCATATATGTCCATTGTGTGTTGTATCTACTTGCCATCAAGTGACAACCTGCAACAGTGATTTAGTTGATTACATATACCAGTAACCAACTCCATTCTTATTGGAAGCAGATGTTAATGCACACCATTTTCTTGGGGATCTCCAACTTTCAATTCTCGAGGGCTACTTGTGGAGAGTGTAAGAAAGGAACTGGACTTATGTTTGCTATACAACGGCTCAGCTACTTAGCAGCATCTACTGGTGGATGGACAGCTGTAGATCTATCGATCTGCAGCCTTCAATTGGCTACTAGATTGGTTGGTAATTAACAGCCTGTATGGTAGCGATATATACCTATAAATATCAATTTATATGGCTCCTGTCCCTGTTATGTTCCACATCCTTGTTGAATTTTAGGAAAACCCAACTGGGGTGCCTACTCGAATTACCTTGTATCACCTGACATGGATTGTTTGACTTTCATTGATATTTTAAATAATTTTACTTAGTCCATTTTGAATGCACTAAGAAGACCATTCCGAAAACATGTGTGCTTTTACGCCACCCGCCATTGTCGTGTTGGAACGATTAATGCTCAGAAGTCCTCCGTTTACAACGAAGAGCTTTAAGGAGATTTAGGCGACACCCAACAAGTGGAAACCATCAGGAATTTACAATTCTCCCTGCGAAAGTACAGAGAATATTTAGGCTCAGTATAAAGAGTTCTTAGGAACAGTATTTTGGTTCAATTAAGCGAATAATTCCATCATCCACTGCATGAAGGAAAATAAGATCAGTTTGTGGTACATCCATTCTGTTGCCATTCATAAAATGGACTGAAGAGTCCGGAGGAAGGACTAATGACAAACAGTGCTGATATTGCTAATGTACTTGGAACGTCATTTTCTAACGTTTCTTCTACTGCAGTAGTTAAAAATTCCAAGTATATAAACTGAAGGGAGAAGCAATAATTTTTAATTTTGGGTTGTCTAGAGATTCTCTTTTGAAACTCCGTTCTCTGTAGATGGACTGTAGTCAATTCTCCTCCAGAATCACACGCTGATTCTATTGTATACTCCATGATTAAACATTCCGTTATCGGCAAACTAGTCCTCCTTCGGATATACAATAGTTTATTTAGGGAACAAAATCCCCCCCCCTGATTCATAGTTAGAAGCAATAGTAATTCCTTTTTTTTAAACCAGGTAAAGATATAACCAATCCCAGTAGTTACAGGCCTATATCTCCTACAAGTGAGTTGTACAATCTACTAAAGAAGGTGGTCAACCGCCATCTTGTCTGGGACCTAGAAACCAACGAGTTTCTTAGCAACAAACAGTGTGGTTTAAGACAAGAACATTCATCTGTTGACCAATTCGTTTTATTAAAACCTGCTATACAAAATGTCTTTCTCTTGCTCAAACATTTGTTGCTGTTTTCTTCGTCTTCTAGAAGGCATATGATAATAGCGTGGAAAAAAAATGTTTAACTCTTTAAAATAATGGGGTATACAAGGATATATATTATTCATCACAAACTTTCTGTCAAATATTTCTTTCTGCGCATGTCTTGGAGGCACATATTCAAACAGTTATAAACAGTAGAATGGTATTAATCACTTAAACAAAAGTTATGACTAACCGAACTTTAAATTTTGTAAATTTGTTAAAACTGACTTAGACAGAACGTTTTTCATCGCTCAGATGAGAAGACACTGATGAAGATCGGCACATAGCGATTGAATACGTTCTGTCCCAGTAAGTTTTAACAAATTTACAAAATTTAAAGTTCAGATAGTCATAAACTATTGTTTAAGTGATTAATAAGATTCACCGAACATAATGGACTACAAAATTCAAGTAGAATGGTGTTCTGCAGGACAGCGTGCTGAGTATCACTCTATTTTTTAATTTACTATGCTGATATTATTAGTAAAATAAAGGGGATTGCAACAACCAACTTTCCTCCGCAGGAGGGACAGGGACTAGCCGTACCTATTAAGAGAGGTTTGGCGTCCCTTGTAGTATACTATTCTAATAACACACTGCTGATAACACTTTCATACACACACACACAAACACAACAACCTCAATAAACAACACAATCTATACACACTAATACTATAAAATCTTCTCTTCTCTTAGAGGTTTTACCTGGTCAGAACCGTTGTGCGTTGGGAGTGCTGAATATAGCAGACTTTGACAAATTCTAGTACAGGATGCTGATTTGAACTCACCCTGCCAAAGACGTATGCGCGGTTGCTGGTCCACTAGCCACTTTGGCCCTTAGTCCGGGAGTGTCAGCGGTGTACAGATGTCGGATCTTTGCACAGTATTACAAGTTCTCGACTGATGCCCATCCAGTCTTACTAAGGTAGAAACTATGAACCCTAGAGTACGGGGGGGTTGGAAGTGATTGAAAGTGATCCATGGGTGTACCCGTTCTTATAGTCTCGCGCCTAACGCCTGCTACAATGATTAGCTTAAAGCAATTTATGGAAAACCAATAAAAGTCAACCATTTGAGGGGAAAGAGGCACCGTGAGGTTTCTCTGATCATGCTTAGTGAAGTAGATGTTGGGGAGAAAGACATGATAGCTACATCACCTAAACTACCGCCTACATTTTTAATTGTGACTTACAATGCAGAAGGAAAGATGTGTCGTTCCTGGTTTAAACGGTGGTGCAGCAGCTCTTGTCTCTTCCATTAGAAAGTTGCGGAATGGAACACTGTTGTTAGAGTCTAGTAATTTATAGCAACCTTTACTGAAGATAAGCTCCTTATTTGATCAGGTCAAGGTTCTGTGGCTCCCCACAAAACTTTGAACTCGCCAAAGGGAGTTATAACATGTAGGGACTTCTTGTATATTCGGGATAAGTTCGGATAATGAGGACGGAAAAGGGTCAGAGGATCCCAACAGCCTCTCTGATTCTCACTTTTGTAAAACCATCCATCCCGGATTATCTATATGCGGGCTACAAAGACTTTTTCTCTGGCCCTATGTTCCCAATCCTCGTTGATGCTATAAATTCCAAGGCTTTCGATACGAAGGCTCTTCATGTTCTAAGCCAGAGGTATGGGGCCAGTGTGGATCTGAAGGTCATACAGAGAAAGATTGCACAAATGCTGTAAAGTGCCCTAATTCTGCTGTAAGTGATCACCCTGCTCGCTTTTCCATTTATCCAAAGTTTACGGATGAGAAAAAGATCCTCACCACAATGGCCAAGGAAAAGACATCTTTCCTAGAAGCAAAGAAGAAATTCCTAGGCTTGATGTAAAATTTATGCTTCAGTAAGATGCTTTGTGTTCAAATTGTGTGGAGTTGACTAAAAAAATTGAAGTTCTCACAGAACAAGTTAGTTTAGGACTAGCTTTAGTGACTAAAAATTCTAAAGGTCTCCTTGTCTATGCCTCTTATAAAATCGTCTGATATAGCTTCGTTGCCATGTATTTCCTCCGGAAACCTTGGGAGATGTAAGTCACATTAAGAGGTAAAAGGTAAATCGTCAGCATTTATAAATAAAAAAGTGGCTAAAATAAATGCATGCGCCTAATTGAGTGCAAAACCACAACTGGCCAAGAAGAAGAATAACTCCTCTCCTCCTAAACCAACAAATTCCTCGGGTTCCACCACTGGAATAGTAGTGATAGATTCCGATGAATCATTGACGTTCCGCCAAACCATTAAACAGTCTCCTGACGTTCCAGGCAAATTATTATCTAACGACAATAATGAGAGATAGGTGAATTTGTTTCACTAAAACAATGTCCACACTCAAACAATCCGTGATTCATTGGAACATCAATGGTGTTAGAAGTCATATTGAGGATCTCTAAGTAATTGTCAGAGGTGTCTCTATTATATACATCTATATTCAAGAGACACATCTCCATGAATGGCACAATATATATCTGAGGGAGTATTCAGTTTACACATCAGACTTTGTTACAGAAAAGCGAGATAGAGGTGTAGTAGCTATTCTAGCGAGTTACTGTGTCGACGTTGTTTCTTAGAACTAAATTACTCCCTTACAAGCAGTAGCAATTCAAACAGCTGTTCTGCACAAACTCACTCTCTGTTGTGTCTACTTTCCACCAAGTGTTAACCGGCAACAGAGAGACCTTGTAGACCTTATAAACCAGTTACTGACTCTGTTGTTATTAGTGGGCGATTTCAACGCCTACCACGTTTCATGGGGTTCACCACAATGCAAATTACGAGGCCACCTGATTGACAGTGTCAGATAGGAACTGCATTTATACCTGCTAAATGACAGTTCTCCGACACATTTTGCAGCGTCTGTAGACTGATGGACAGCTGTTGACTTGTCATTGTGCAGCCCTGCTTTGGCTACAATGCTAACCTGATCTACACAGTAGCAATCACATTCCTATTAGATCTCTTTGTGTGACTCCTCACCCTGTTGTGTTCGAAATCTCTGTTGAATCGTGAATAAACCAAACTTGGAACAACTTTCACAAGATCTGGAAACATTGAACGTATATGACTTGGCTGCCATTAATGATGCTGTTAATTCACTGTTTTGATTACCTCCGGAAAGGCAATTCCAAAAATCCCATCAAAACCACGACAACCACCTGTTCCTTTGGTGAAATGATGAGTACTCGGAAATCCTTCGTTTATGAAGAAAAGCTTTAAATAGATTTAAAAGACATCCAACGAGTAAAAACCTGGAAACCTATAGAATCCTCCGTGCGAAAACACGGAGGATACTTCGGCAGAGTAGACGTTAATCATTGTCGCAGTATATTAGTACTGTTTCAAGAACAACAGCTCAATCCATAGCAGGGAAGAAATTACGATCAATTTGTGATACTTCTATTTCGATGCTATTAATTTCATTAAGGCGTCCGGATGGAGATTTTACCACAGACAGTACAGAAATTGCGAATGTACTAAGCTCATCGTTCTCAAAATTTTCTTCCTCTACTGCATATAAAGATGCTTTCCAGGTTTACAAGCATAAACAGGAAGCTTTACTTTTCAACATTGGATTGTCTGAAGACTCTTGTTTGAATATTCATTTATCTCTTGACGAACTAGAATCAGCTCTCTCTCGTCAATGCAGGATGCCGCTCCAGGCCCAGATGATATTGTTTACTCCATGATTAAGAATCTACCACCATCGGCAAAACTAGTTCTCCTTCGAATATACGACCGTATATTCAAGGAGCTTAGTTTTACCGATGCTTGGTTAGAAGCGACAGTAATTCCAATTTTGAAACAAGGAAAGGACAAAACTAATCCCAGTAGTTAAAGCCCCATCTCTCTGACCAGCTGCTTATGCAAACTACTGGAGAAGATGGTCAAACGACGTCTTGTCCGGTACCTAGAAACATACTTCTATCTATCGATCAGTGTTGTTCCTGACAAGGATGGTCATCAGTTCAACAATTGGTTTTCGAGTCAGCTATACAGAATGCCTTAATCTTGCGACAAACACTCATCGCTGTTTTCTTTGATTTTGAGAAGGCTTATGATATGGCATATTAAAGAGGAATTCTGAACATCTTCAAATCGTGGAGTATACAAGGTAACATTCATGGGAGAATTATTTGAACAACAGGTTTTGATGCGTACGCCTTGGAGGCACATATTCTAATCACTTTGAACTACAGACTAGTGTACCGGAGGGGGGGTTCTGAGTGTGACACTGTTTGCTGTTGTCATTAACAGTGTCACGTCATGCTTACGTCGTTGGTCCGCTGTTCCCTGTTTGTGGACGATTTTTTTATATATGTTGCTGCTCGATGTATGGCTACAGCGGAAAGGTCCCTTCAATTAATTATTAAAAGTCTGCACGAATGGACAAATTCTATGAGCTTGACCTTGTTCAGCTTCAAAGGTCCAGTGTATAGCTTTTAGTCGTTGCAGGCAACACCAGAAGCCTGTAATTTTTCTTGATGATATACGACTTCAAGCCGCGGATAGTGTATATTTTTGGGACTTTTACTTGATTAAAGACTCTCATGGATCCAACATGTTCGTGATTTGACGATTCGATGCATAAAGATATTGGATATGATAAAAAGTCCTTAGAGGTACTAATTGGGGAGCAGACAGAACCTGTATGCTCCGTTTCTATCGCGTTGTCGTAAGACCACGCATAGAATACGGTTGTATAACCTATTTATCTGCTTGACCTATAATTCTGAAACTTTTCTATTCAGTACATCATTCTGGACTTAGACCTGCTACTGGTGCTTTTAGATCAAGCCTAATCTCCAGTCTTCTCGTTGAGGCTGGAGAATCATCTCTTTTACTGCGATGACAAATGCTTCAAATATCATATTACACTAGTCTTTGAAGCAAACCTTAAAATCCGGCATTTAAAATAGTTTTCTATAACTCCTTTAACGGTCGTTACGATAAACGTCAAAGCTCGACTGTTCCCTTTGGCACGAGAACGTTGCGCATTCTTAACAACCCGAATTTGCAACTCACCTTATATTCGAACTAACATTGTGCTACATTCCGCCATGGATAATCAAAATGTAAAATTTTATTTTCTCATTGTCTAGTCATTTAAAACATAATACTCCCAACGTTATATATCGTCAAGAGTTTTTGAAGATCCATAGAAACCAGCAACACGGTGTGAATATATTAACACATGGTACAAAACTGAACAATGGGATAGGATGTGCATTTTACATGTGATGAAACTCCAATTTCTACGGATTGCCCTCAGCCTGTAGTTTTTTTTACTGCAGAATTTTATGTCATTTTCATGTTTTAAGATCTATTTCATCTGAAACACCAAATTATCTTGTGTGTTCCTATTCCGAAAGTGCTCTTCAGGCTATATATGAAATTTGCACTAAAAACCCTTTAGTTGAAGACATCCTGTGCTCAATACACAGGCTCCAATAACGGGTTGTCGAGGTTTTATTTTGCCTGGTGCCAGGTCTCAGCGGAATAGTCGGGAACACAAAAACAGATGAAGGGGCAAAGTTGGCTACAAGTATGGTGTCATCGACACAACGTGTCAAGGCATCTGACTGCTTGCAAAGCTAAGTATGAAGTATTGCTTGCCTGGGAGGATAAATGGGAAGCTTCAAGTGGAAACAAGCTAAGGGATATCAAGAACACCGTCCGTCCATAGAAATCTTCACCTCGTTCGAATCGTAGAGAGGAAGTGGTGGACACTGTTCTTCCAGTCCGTATCGACACTCATTGTTAACGCATGCTACACGAACATCCACCACTATGTCAGTTTTGTGGAGTTATCATCACAGTCAAGCATGTTCTGCTTAAGTGTGAAAAGTTGACTGAAATTCGAGGGTCTTTACAGGTAATGTTAGGAGACGATATCACGGCAGTTGCCCGTGTCATCTCCTATACTACCTAAATTTATTTACAAAAATTTAATAATAATACGTTTAGTTTTAGTTTAAGTTAGTCTAAATCAAATTTAGTTAAATTTAATTTTTTTAAATTTATTTTTAGTCTTCATCTAGTCTAGTGTAACCGTTAGTCGTAAGTGTGTAGTAGTAGGCATTAGTTTTTAGATATTTATTTTCAGTTAACCTAATTTAAGATTCTTTGTGGAAAACGATAGTAACTTAAAATATAAAGACAATGATGAGTTCAATTCTTTATAGGCCCAAGTGTAAAATTTTCGAAATGTTCACGCATTATGTTAAAATACCTGTTGTGTACGGCCTAATACCAAATCTAAATCTATGGTACTGTATCTATGTAGCAATCTGTTGATGGAACGTAGTAATCTAGATTAGAAGTGTGTGTTCTTATGCAAGCTATTAATATTCAATTAAAATTGTTTTTCATATGTATTAAGTAAGTTATCAGCTGTAATTATATCATTTTAATAAGTTATCTTAATAAACACGCTTAGGCAGGCTTAGTAATTTGAGAGTTTATGCTAATTTTATATTTCATGTATTTAAGATTATAGCGTCCAAGTTCTTGGCATCATGGCGTCTTTTCAATAACTTAAACAATAGCTTATGACTATCCGAACTTTAAATTTTGTAAATTTTTTAAAACTAACTGAGACAGAACGTTTTCGATCGCTATGTGGCGATCTTAAAGGCTACAAAGTTATGATAGTAGTAAACTATTGTTTAAGTGATTAATAAGATTTACCCAACGTAATGGACTACAAAATGGCGTCTTTGTTTTAGCATGATTTGCTTGAAGTTAATACAAAACGTTGAGTATGTAATGTTTTAGGTGTACCGTGAAGGGGGATAAATTGCTGTTTTCCAAAATTTTAATTTTTGTGGCTTGAGAGAAAGTTTTTATAATTTTTCTCGTATTCCTGATGACTTTCTGTATCTCCAGGTATAAATTGTTTTTGCTAAAAACGATATAGTTGCATCGTCGTAAGAACGTCAATTAATACCGTTTATTTGGTAAAAACTTACATTCGGCAACTAATTAGACTATTAAAGTAACATTCCTAATTGCATCAGGGATATTAAGTTGTTATAAAACTATTACTTATAAATATAATTAGTTAAACCAAAATAATTACAACCAACATTAACCCTTTTGATCCCGGGAATTTCTGCACTGGTATCTGCTCCAGTCCTGGCCATGAAAATGTAGTGTTTTGAATAAACTTACACCAAATTTTTATTTATCAAAGGATTTTCATGATTCTTTTTTAAATTTACCTCAAAGACCCTACTATAACATACACTTGCATAGAAGTATAATAAACATGCACACAAAAAAATGTTGCTAAAAAATTTTCCAAAATTTTCCGTTTTTAACCCTGGAACACTAGCGCTATTTGTGAGCGCATTTCACTAGTGCCACGTAAAATTGACGTGTTTGAATAAAGAGTGTATACAATTAAAACCAAATCTAACCTGACTGGACACTTTTTAGGTATATTTTAATATAGGTATACAGTAATGTATAAATTTAAAACCAAATCTATTCTGACTGGATACTTCATAGGTTTATTTCTATATAAATATATAAAATTCACCTTCTTTGGCAGTAACAAAAATAATAGTTATCAATATAGCTTAAATATATACTTTATAAGTATATTTAAATATGTGTATAAAAATTAAGCTTAAAGGTTGTTTCTCGAATATCTACACACGTAAGGTTGCGTGACGTACCGCGGCCGATGCGTACAACCTTATGTGCAGCACTGTGATGTCAAGAAACATTTGTATCACTCCGCACCCATTCACAATTTATGCCTCCGCTGAGAATTTTTTACCCTACTTTAAATTTAAAAAAAAGTAACTTTCCTCAAAGAAATGAAAAAATTACTTGTGGATATTGTCCTTTTTCGTGGTTTTGAACAATTATCAAAAATATCGTAGGTGTCCGCACTTGCAAACATTTACCATTTTTTAAAAATATAATTGGTGGTTAAAATGCTGAAGCTCGGCCACCCACGATATTTTGGGAAATTGTTTAACACCACCAAATAGGATGATACCCACAAGAATTTTTTTTTATTGACCTAGGAAAGATACTTTTTTCAATTTAAAGTAGAGTAAAAAATTCTCAGTGGCAGCATAAGTTGTGAATGGGCGCGGAGTGATACAAATGCTTCGTGATGTCACAACTGTATTTTGTATTTTAGAAACCGAAACTTTATGTAACAAAAACATGTCTTTAAGCTATATTGATAACTATTATTTTTGTTACTACCAAAGAAGGTGAATTTTATATATTTATATAGAAATAAACTTATGAAGTATCCAGTCAGGATAGATTTGGTTTTAAATTTATACTTTACTGTATACCTATATTAAAATATACCTAAAAAGTGTCCAGTCAGGTTAGATTTGGTTTTAATTTTATACATTACCTAAATGGTTACATTTATACAATTAGAACCAAATCTATCCTGACTGGATAAGATGGTAATTATTTATATTGGGGAACTATTTAGATATCTGTTTCCTCAGAGAAATACCTTTGCCATGTGCTCTCAATTCTTGTTACATGTGTAGATTTGATAGTAATATTGTACAAAATTAAAACCAAATCTATCCTGATTGGATGCTTTAGAGGTATATTTTATACACGTATATAGTTATGTATAAAATTACAGCCACATCTGTAGTCCCAACTAAAATGTGATAAAAAAAAAACCTGTGTCAAAAAATTTAAATTAATTATCAATATTACTTCAGGACACGTTTAGCAATGTTTTTATGCATGTTACATTAAGTAATTACCAAAAATACTACAAAAAGACCATAATGAAAATGACATAATAAAAATGAAGAAATAACTTGTGCTGCATACATGTATAAATTATATTTGATATTAGCTACTTTCAATGAATACTAATAAAGTAGCACAAAATATTTTTATAGTTCAATATATTTACATAAGTGGTTTCAAAAGAAAATATTTAATTTTTGCCAAATATTAATTTTTCTGATTTTGATATTAGTCATTTGAAACCTGTTATAAAAAAAATGTGCTTAAAAATTTTGGTAGTAATTTACAAATGGCCCCTTCAATGTTTTTTTCATTTTCACATATGTTTAAAAAGTATTTATCTTCCATTCCCACGTAATTAAATTTAGCAAGAAAAATTATGCTGGGCGACAGAAAGTTATTAGGGATTTTAAAAAATTATAAAAACTTGCGCTCAAGCACAAAAAATTTTAAATTTTGGTAAATTACGGCACAACTAAAACGTTATGTCAATGTTTTGGCGTTATTTTTTTTATGTAACTCGCAAAATGGCTCAAAATGTAATTAAACTGGCCGTTGACTCAAAAAAATTACAAAATTTGAAAAATATCGAAAATAAATATTTTAACTTCAACGGAACATTGTTAGCACCACATTTCACCCTGCACACAAACTTTATAGAACTTGAAACTCTAACATACATCTTATTTTTGTGTGATAGTAAGTCGCAAAATTACTCAAAAGGACAAAACCTACACTTACAGACACTATTCCATGCACAAAACAAAAAATATTGTATGAAACATTTACACACCTTTTATTTCTAACTTTGGCCTTAAAAGGATAGGACTTTTCAGAATCGTCCAAAGCAGTGTGACGATTTATTAATGTTTTAGGTATGCCGTGAAAGGGAGAAGAAATAGTTAATTTTAAATTTTTTATGTGCGGAAGTTTTCATAATTTTGTTCGTATTCCTGATGGCTTCCTGCATCGCCCGATATAATTATTTTTTGTCTAAAATCTATTTTGTGGGAACAGGAAGTAAATACCGTTTAAAAATATATTTAAAAGGTTGTTTATAAGAGCGACCACCTACAATATTTTGGAAAATTGTTCAAAACGACCAAATAGGACGATATCAACAAGAATTTTTTTTTGACTGAGGAAAGTTACTTTTTTAAATTTAAAGTAGGCCAAAAAATTCAGTGCCGGAGGTATAAGTTGTGAATGGGCGCGGAGTAATACAAATGATTAGTGACGTCACAGTGGGATTCAGCCGCGAAGTGATACAGTGACATCACCCAACCTGTAGATATTTGAGAAACAAGGTTTTAGCTTAATTTTTATGGTTTTTGCATACATATATTTCAATATATTTATAAAGTCTCCAATTAGGATATATTTTGTTTTAAATTTATATATTGCTACATTAACTAAATGGTTAAATGTATAAAATTAGAACCAAATCTATCCTTATTGGATACTTCGTAGGTATATTTCAATATAGATATATAAAATTCACTTTCCCTGGCAATAACAAAAATTATAGTTATCAATATAGCTTCAAGACATATTTATCTTTCATAAAGTTTAGATCGCTAAAACACCAACTACAGTTGTGACGTCATGAAACATTTTATCACTTCGTGCCCATTCACAACCTATACCTCCATACTGAATTTTTTACCCTACTTTTAAGTTGAAAAAAGTAACTTTCCTCAATGAAAAAAATTTTTTGTGGATATCGTCCTATTTGGTGGTTTTGAACAACTTTCAAAATATCGTAGGTGGCAGCTAAAATAAACAATTACCATTTAAAACAAGTAATACATTATCTATTTCATAATATTTAAATTTTGTATAATTTTAGGTTCTTTAGTTTTAGACAGTTACAATTAGTTTTAAACATTTATTTTATTTTTATTTTGTTTTATTTTGATTAGTTTTATTTATGTAACATGTATTTTAAAATTTAACTTTAGTTAGGCGATGATAACCTTAATAGGTTTTTCGCCTGGAAAAAAAATTGTGGGCCAAATATTTGATTATGTTTAGTTCCTCTGTGTAGTTAGTTGTGGACATAGGTATTTTATTTAGTCTGTGTAGTAAATGTTTAAATGCTGCGTGTTTATGTTGTATTGGGTGGCTCGATGAATTGTGTATCAGTGTGTCTGTCATGGTTGGCTTGCAGTATATGTTGAAATCATGTTTGTTTTGATTTTTTGTTATGGTGAAGTCTAAGAAATTCAATGTTTTGTTTTCAAACTCTGCAGTGAACTGGATATTTTTGTGTATTTTGTTTATATGTGTTTGGAGTTGTTGGCATTGTCTTATGTTTCCTCATAATAGGAGGAAACCTTACAGATATGTAGGTGACAATAATATTTAAATTCAGTATTATTTTATTTTGATTTGTTTTATTTATGGAAATTTCATTTTAAATCATATTTTTAAATAACACTTGCATTAGGCGATAATAACCTTGATTGTTGTTTCATCTAGAAACAAAATTAATTTTGATATTTGTAGATTATTTTATAAAAAGGTCAAGGTGATGATAACCGTAATTGTTTTTTTGGCAGGAAAAAGTTTTATTTTCAATTGAATTTAGTTTAATTTGGATAAGCTGAAACTTATCATTTAAATATTATCATTACTTTATTTTTAGAATTTGGTATTGAGTTTTAACTTATTGTTAATAACCTAGTTTAAGTTGTACTTTGAGTCTGGTAATTTATCATACTACGATTTGGTTTTTAGCCAGGGTATAAATGCATTAATAATAAATGTTAATAAACTGTCACATACAATCACATTGAATTGTTGCTCAACACTAAAAAAAATAAAATTTTCTGTTTTCAGGAATAGTAAGCTGCTGGTCCAAGAGATACAAAAACTACTGCTTCAGACAATATTATATTGTTACCTGGAAAAAAACTACTCACAACAACTGATACTAAAGAAGGTACTATAGCTGCGTACAAAGTATAAAGGGCTGCTGCAAAATGTATTTTTTCATTACTTCAGAAGTTTTCAAGCTAATGCACCAGAAGATATACTACTAAGCCATTTCGGAAGATAATAAACTACTATGCTACTCCAGAAGATGATAAACTATTATTACAGAAAACATGAAACGGCTTCTCTTTAAGATATTGAACTGCTACTCCAGAAGATATACTACATTATAATATGAGTAGTTGTACCCGCTCTTGTAGTCCAGCCCGTAACATCTGATATGGTGGTTGCCTTAAAAGCATATATGAACTCAATAAGAACGATTAAATTGGACTAGTTTGAAGAGGATAGGCCAGGATTAACCTGACAAGCCTAATGTTGATGGTGGGAGAAGCTGTTGGTGTCAGCATTACCAGCATTGCCATCACCAAAGTATCTTGATATTTTTAATGCCATATAAGGGAAAGATATGTCTGGCTCCCCATAGTTCCTTGAATTCCTCAAAGGAGATCATCACATACAGGAGCATGGGCATCACCTGTTATGTGATCCAAGGGTGTACTAGCATCGCTCTAATGCCTGGCATGATGGCTGTTTTTTAAAACATGGATATTTAAAAAAAAGTCAGTGTTAGTCTAAAGAGGGCATGTCAGGATTCCGTTGACGAGCCTAAAGTTGAGGAAGAAGTTCATGGTAGCAACTTCACCGCCATTGCCATTACCAAAATATTTAATATTTTGTAGTGATAAAGAAAGAAAGGATTTGTCTAGAATCTCCTTTCCCTCTAAATAAGGCCACTACTGTCTGCTAGAGGTCCCGTCTCATCGATCAAGAAATTGAGGAATGGAACACTGATATTTGCAACCAGTAGTGAGAAACTAACGCGTTTTCTTTTATAAACGTCCTTTGACCAGGTCAAGGTCTCTGTTTTCTCATAGATCCTAGAATTTCACAGAGGGATCATCACATGTAGGGATTTGATGTAAGATCTATAAATAAAATCAACTCCGAACTGTAGTCACAGTCCATTACAGATGTGGCTGTAATGAAATCGAGAAAAGACGAGACAATTGCGACAGCTTTTATTCTAAGAAATCGAAGATACCTTAGTATATACAAGCAGGTTGACAAAGGTTAGTGAGCGTATGCAATAAATGTAGCACAGACCATGATAAAAGCATTGGGTTTATTTCCCAGATTACATCAACTATTGGTGATCAACCAGCGCGATTTTGTAACTGTCCTTATTTTAAGAAGTCAATTATGAGCAGCATGGTCAACCAGATATTATTTGCAAAGGTGAAGATCATTAAAGCTACTCAACCAAAGTTTTTGTCGGTAAATATGCTTCAAGCAATTGAAACAGCTGTTCCGTACAAACTAACCCTTTTGTGTCTACTTTCCACCAAGTGATAATCTACAACAGAGAGACCTAGTAGACCTTAAAAACAGGTTACCGACTCCGTTTTTATTAGTGGGCGATTTCAACGCCAGAATACAACACGAGGGCATCTGGTTATGAATATCAGATAGGAACTGGATTTATACCGGCTACATGACGGTTTTTGCGACGCATTTAGCAGCGTTTACAGCCGGATGAACAACTGTTCACTTGTCATTGGGCAGTCCGGCTTTGGCTACTAGGCTACAACGGTCAGCATTGTCAGGCGATCTACATAGTAGCGATCACATTTCTGTTCTGTTCGTCATCTCCGCTGCATCTTGAAAAAACCCAACTTGGAAACATTATTCTCAAGATCTGGAACCACTGGACGTGGATGACTTGGCTCCCATTGATAACTTTGTGAATTCATTTACAAAAACTATTTTGAAAGCCGCCGGAAAGGCAATTCCGAAAACCTCTCATCGAAACCACGACGACCACTTGTTCCGAAGTAAAATCATAAGTTCTGAAATCCTTCGTTTACGAAAAAAAGCAGTGAACAAGAAGTGAAAACCTAAATTACTATTAAATCCTTGTGAATCGTGGTAAATCCTCGTACATTAGCACTATTTAAAAACAGCGCCTTCTACAATATGGAAGAAATTACAATCAGTTTGTGATGCTTCTATGCCAATGCCATTAATTTCATTAAGGCATTCGGATGAATATTTGACCAGTGTAACAACGGACCGGACATATGTACGAAAATTCCGGTTGCACGGTACTAGAGTGACATTCAACTTTAACCCCGTACCAGCGACGGAAAACGAGCTGATGTTAGTCAGACGAGGACTAGAGGAAATCTTAGAGACTATGAAGAACAACGCTACCGAAGACATACAATTGGGTTTCACCATGCATAGCCTAAATCTCCGAAACCACGCCCCTGGATATATCGCTTTTAGAGCGGCCTCTTCGATAACTGTGGACGCCTTGTTTAACATCTTTGGTTCCATAATCCAGAGCAACGGAGCTACTTTTAAAGCCGACGACACCTTCAGAGTGACCTGTACAAAGGTTAAAGTACCTATAATGCGTGGGCGTGTAAGACCCGGACTGTATAATAACTTCATAGAAGAATCGCACCAAAGAAGAGGAATTGTTACGATTAAAAATACAGACACCCTCTGTTTACCCCGTGCTCTGGTTGTAGCTATAGCGCATGCGTTAAGAGACCCCGAGTACAAGCTTGTGTGTATGGACAGGTGCAAACGTCAAACCAACAGAGCAAACCAGCTAATGACGGACGCCGGGGTGCAGATAGGAGATGGCGGTGCCGGGATTCGAGAATTGCAACAGTTTCAAGATTTACTCTCCGATTATAAAATCACCGTCTACAATTACAGCAGCAAAGGTCGTGATATCTACTTTGAAGGCGACGTTCAGAACCCCAAGCACAAGCTAAACTTGTTATATCACGCCAACCACTTCAACGTTGTTACAAATTTGACAGGTGCGTTCGCGTGTAGTTACTATTGCGAATTGTGTCATGTTCCATACGATGATCGCATGCGACATAGATGCTCCGCCCAATGCAGCTCTTGCAGGAGGTCTCCGCCATGTGTGCTTGAAGACGACGGCATCCTGTGCGGCGATTGCAATAGACAATTTCAAAATAGAGCCTGTTTTAAGGCGCACATGAAAAGCTTATGCCAGGCTATAAGAATGTGCCCAGACTGTAATAGATACATTCTAACGAAAAAAAGAAAAGCTCCTCACGTATGCGGCGAGAACTATTGTAAAGTGTGTAAGGATTACATGCCTGCAGGCCATCTGTGCTACATGAGAATCGATACACGTCGCCCGCTATCAACCAACTTCCTGTTTGTCTTCTTTGATCTTGAAACTCGACAAGACGAAGTCATTAACGACGCACGTGTGCATCGAGTCAACTTGTGCGTATCCCAGCAATACTGTTGGATGTGTATGAACGGGGGAGGCGCCTGCCTACAGTGCACGGATAGAACCCGAGTGTTCAGAGGATCCCGTCAACGGGTTCATGGCGTATCTTATGGAAGTGCGAAAGGCGTACAAAAAGGTGATTGTAATCGCTCACAACGGCCAGGCCTTTGACTTTCAGTTTATCCTAAAGTACGTGATAGAAGAGACTCAGTTTACACCCGAACTGATTATGCGAGGCACCAAGGTCATCCTGATGGAGATTGACAATACAAAGTTCATTGACTCTCTAAACTACATGCCCATGGCTTTGTCTAAACTGCCTAAGGCCTTCTATCTGCCCCCGGAAAAGAAAAAGGGATATTTTCCGCACCTCTTCAACACGCTGGCAAACCAATCGTATGTTGGCCCCATGCCTGCCAAAGAGTACTATTGCCCCGATTCTATGTTTGACAAGAATCACGAAGAGTTCTCACGATGGTACGACGAGCAGGTGCGCAACGAGTACGTCTTTGACTTTCAAAAGGAGATATTTGAATACTGCCTATCGGACGTGGAGATCTTGGCACAGGCGTGCCTGAAATTCAGGGCCTGTTTCCTACAAGAGTGTAATGTTGATCCGTTTCTAGAGGCTGTGACCATCGCTAGCGCCTGTAACCTTGCGTTTAGAAGAAACTTTCTAAAACCAAACACCATAGCCATACTTCCGAAAGCCTCCCGCAGGGGGGTGCGGACTAGCCGCACCTACGAGGGGTTTGGCGTCCCTCGCGGTACCCTAGCCTAACACTACACCACTCACAAAAACATACACACACACATACACACACCAACACAATCTATACACATTTCAACACTTACATCTTCGCTTAGGGAATTTTGACTGGTCAGAACCGTTGCGCGTTGGGAGTGCTGAAAAGTCCAGAGCGTGACAAACTCTGGTCTGGGACGCTGATGTGAGCTTGCTCTGCCGAAGACGTAAGCGCGGTTTCTGGTCTACCAGCCGCTTCGGTCCTTGGTCAGGGAGTGTCCGCGGTGCATGGGTGTCGGAGCCTGTGCACAGTATTACGAGTTCTCGACTGATGCCCATCCAGTCGAGCTAAGGAGAAAAGCTATAGGCCTCAGAGTTCTGAGGATTGGAAATGATCTTAATGTGATCCAAGGGTGTACCCGTTCCTATAGTCTCGCCCGTAACGCTTGACACGATGGCTGGCAAAAAATATTTATGGATTCAAAAACCCCGTCAAATACGACTAGTTTAAAGAGAACACGCCAGGATTCTCCTGATGATCATATTCAAAAGGATTTGAGTAAAAAGTTGATGGTGGCAACGTCGCAGACATTGCCATCAGCAAAATATTTAGTTGTTTCTAGTGCCGAAGAAGGGAAAGATCTTTCAAAAGTTTCTCCTTTCCTAATTAACAAGGCTATTACTGCGTGTGCTGGAGGCCCAGTAGCCTCTATTAAGAAACTTCGAAACGGAACATTGTTAGTTGCGACTTCCACCGACAGACAAACCCGCTCTCTATCAAAAATGACCTCCTTCTTTGACCAGGTCATGGTATCTGTGGCTCCCCACAGATCCTTGAATTACTCAAAGGGGGTCATCACATGTAGGGATTTAATGCACCTTCCAATCGATGAAATAAAGTCCGAACTGTCTTCTCAGTTAGTTACGGACGTTATTCCTATAATGAAAATGGACAAAGGAGAAAAGGTAGCAACAGCGTCTTTTATCGTGACATTTGGAAAGCCGGAAATACCCGAATACTTGCATGCAGGTTACCAAAGGCTCTCAGTGAGACCATACGTGGCTAACCCTAGGCGCTGCTTCAAGTGCCAGCGATTTGGGCATATCAGCTCTACGTGTTCGAAGCAGAACGTATGCGGTATATGTAGCGTCGAAGGCCATGATGATAAGGATTGTGTTAATTCTCCGAAATGCGCCAACTGTGGTGGTGACCACCCAGCGCGATCCTACAACTGTCCCACGTTCAAGGAAGAGAAAGCTATCCTAGGCATCATGGCGAAAGACAAGCTGTCGTTTCCAGAGGCTAAAAAACTCTATCGTTCCACTCAGCCAAAGACAGACAGTAAGACTTATGCCGCTACTCTGACCGCTTCCAAATCGTCCTGTAACAACTGTGCCGAGCTGTCGAAAAAAATTGAAGTTCTAACTGAACAAGTTTCTCGCCTTTTGTCCATAGTCACGAATTGTCCTCCTACTTTGAACTTAGTACAACCTGCAGCGACGGATAGTGATTTACCTCTTGTACCAATCCCTTCCACTGGGGGGATTGGAGCACGAAATAAATCACTAAGTGAGCCTTGTGTTTCGGTGCAGAAGAAATTATCAACGGGTAGTAAACCATCTGTGCAGAAGACGTTGGAAAAATCCAAACCACGTAGACCGGAGTTACGACAGACCACATCGTCACAGTCGTTACCGGGTATTAAGAAAAATGCAAACAAAGGAGGGAATGTGAAAACTACCCCTCCTAAACCCAAAACTTCCTCAGATTCCATCCCTGAACGGGTGGATATGGAATCTGAGAAATGTAAGCCTGAGACGTCCCAAAACGTCCCAGGCAAGAAAGGAGAGAGCACCAATGGGTGTCAAATAAACCCTTTGCTAAGCTAATAAATGTCTTTGCTTAGGAAGTCAGTGATACAATGGAACGTCAACGGTGTTAGGAGTCACATAGAAGAACTTAAACTACTCGTGCGAGATGTGTACCCAATGTTTGTATGTCTACAGGAGACACATCTCCACGAATCGCATAATTTCCATTTAAGGGAGTATTCAGTTTTTAGATCGGACTTCGTTACAGAAGATCGAGCTAGAGGTGGCGTAGCCATCCTAGCCCGTGACTGTATCGATGCTGTTTCTATAAACTTAATAACTCCTTTACAAGCAGTAGCCGTTCAAACAGCTGTCCCGTATAAAATCACTGTGTGTTGTGTCTACTTGCCACCACAGGAAAACCTGCATCACAGTGATTTAGTAAATTTGATAAGCCAGTTACCAACTCCGTTCTTATTGGTAGGGGATTTTAATGCCCACCATTCGTCTTGGGGATCTCCGACTAGGAACTCTCGAGGTGATATTGTTGAAAGTGTAAGAACGGAACTAGACTTATGTCTGCTAAATGACGGCACTCCTACTCATTTAGCAGCATCTACTGGTGGATGGACAGCTGTTGATCTATCGATTTGCAGCCCTCAATTAGCTACTAGATGCACATGGTCGGTACTCAATGATTTGTATGGAAGCGACCATGTGCCTATTAAGATCAGTTTATGTGACTCCCAAACCTGTTATGTTCGAAATTCCAGTTGGATTTTGCGAAAAGCCAACTGGGACTCCTACTCGAATTACCTTGTATCACTTGACATGGATTATCTGACACCCATTGATGAAAATATAGAAAATTTTACAAAAGCAATTTTAAATGCCGCTGAAAAGACCATTCCGAAAACCTCTGCGCATCCACGCCGACCGCCTGTGCCGTGGTGGAACGATGAATGCACAGAAATCCTCCGTTTACGACGAAGAGCTCTTAGGAGATTTAAACGACACCCAACGAATGGAAACCTTCAGGAATATAAAATACTCCGTGCGAAAGCACGGAGGATATTTAGGCTGAGTAGAAAGAACTCTTGGGAACAGTACATTAGCACAATTAGACGAACAACTCCGTCCTCCACAGTGTGGAGGAAACTAAGATCAGTTTGTGGTACTTCCATTTCGTTGCCAGCCATTGCGCTGAAGCAACCTGATGGGAGATTAATCACAAACAGTGATGACATTGCTAATGTGCTTGGAACATCTTTTTCTAACTTTTCTGCTACTACAGCCTATAATAGATTATTCCAGATTTATAAACTGAAGGAAGAAGCAATACCGTTTACTGTTGGGTCGTCTGAGGACTCTCCTTTAAACACTCCTTTCTCTATAGGGGAATTGGAGTCAGCTCTTGCGTCAACGAAGGATTCTGCACCAGGTCCTGATTCCATTGTGTACTCCATGCTAAAACATCTACCATCATCGGCGAAACTTGTCCTCCTTCGAGTATACAATCGTTTATTCGAGGAGCGCTCTTTCCCCGATGCATGGTTAGAATCAACTGTAATTCCTCTTTTGAAGCCAGGTAAGGACAAAACCAACCCCAGTAGTTACAGGCCTATATCACTTACAAGCGTCTTGTGCAAACTACTGGAGAAGATGGTCAACCGCCGTCTTGTCTGGTACCTAGAAACCAACAACCTTCTTAGCAACGAACAATGTGGTTTCAGACTAGGACGCTCATCAGTTGACCAATTGGTTTTGTTAGAATCCGCTATTCAAGATGCCTTTCTCTTGCGTCAAACGCTCGTTGCGGTTTTCTTTGACCTTGAAAAGGCATATGATATGGCATGGAAAAGAGGAATTCTGAACACTCTGAAATCATGGAGTATACAAGGGAATATCCTAGCATTCATCGCTAACTTTCTTTCAAACAGATCTTTCCGCGTTCGACTTGGAGGCACGTATTCAAACAGCTATACACAAGAGAATGGTGTACCGCAGGGCAGCGTGCTGAGCGTCACGCTGTTTGCCCTTGCAATAAATAGTATCACCAGTAATATACGATCTCCGGTACACTGTTCCCTTTTTGTGGATGACTTTTGTATATATGTGCCTGCTCGTAGTATGGCAACTGCGGAAAGATCTTTGCAGTTAGCAATATACAGATTGGAGGAATGGTCAAAATCTACAGGTTTCAAATTCTCTGCTTCGAAGACCCAATGTGTAGCATTTAGTCGTCGTAGGCAACACCAGGAGCCGATCCTTTTTCTTGACGGGGTTCAGCTTCAAACCACGGATAGTGTTCGATTTCTAGGTCTTTTATTTGATAAAAGACTCTCATGGATCCCACATGTTCGTGATTTGAAGGTGAGATGCAATAAGAAATTGGATATGTTAAGAGTCCTTAGTGGTACGAATTGGGGAGCAGACAGAACTAGTATGCTTCGATTTTATCGCGCGGTCGTTAGATCGCGCATTGATTATGGCTGTCAAGCCTATTCATCCGCACGACTTACAGTTCTGAAAACTCTCGATGCTGTCCACCACTCTGGACTTAGACTGGCTACTGGTGCATTTAGAACTAGCCCAATCCCTAGTCTTCTTGTCGAGGCTGGGGAACCCGCTCTTTCAAGACGACGTCAGATGCTACAAATATCTTACGTTTCTGTTCTTCGAAGCAAACCCAACCACCCGGCATTTGAAAGAGTCTTTTATAATACGCTAAATCAAGTGTACAATACACGTCAACGTTCGACCGCTCCCTTTGGCATACGAACGTTAAGAATATTGGATGACCTTGAGTTGCAACTTCCAACTATGTTTGAACGACAAATGTGCTATCTACCTCCATGGATAATAAAAACGCCGCACTTCGATTTCTCATTGTCCAGTTATATAAAACACGATACTCCTGTTGTGGTCTACCACCAGGAATTTTTATCCATTTATAAATCTCACCAACACAGTGAAATTATTTTCTCTGATGGATCTAAACTGGACAATGGCGTTGGATGTGCGTTTTATGCATCTGGATATACCTACACGTACGGATTGCCCTCAGCTTGCAGTGTTTTCACGGCAGAACTATTTGCTATTTTTAAAGCTTTGACCGTCATTCAATCTCAATCCTCGCATTATCTTTTGTGTTCGGATTCCAAAAGTGCTCTTCAGGCTCTTCAGGATGTTTTCTCTAGCAACCCTTTAGTTGGGGACATTTTGTGTGCTGTACACAGGCTTCAATTGAGGGGTGTGGGGGTAACTTTCTGTTGGGTTCCTGGACATTGCGGAATACTTGGAAACACAAAAGCGGATGAAGCGGCGAAGAAAGCTACAAGTTTGGTGCCTATTACTCAACTGGTTATGGCATCTGATTATGTGTGTTTCGCGAAACATTTATTGCTCGCTGCTTGGAATGACGAGTGGCATACCGTGATTCAGAATAAGCTGAGGGAAATTAAAGATACCGTCCGTCCATGGAGGTCTTCAATTCGTTCAAAACGTAGGGAGGAAGTGGTGGTCACACGCCTTCGCGTTGGCCACTCTTTTGCAACTCATGGATATTTGATGAGTCGTGAAGATCCACCAATATGCCAATATTGCGGTGATATCTTCACAATAAAACATATTTTGGTAGATTGTGTTAGTGTAGTTAATGTTCGTGCCCTTTTTAATTTAAAAGGGAGTTTAAAGGTGGTGTTAAGGGACGATGACTCGGCCATTGACCGAGTCATCGCTTTCTTGCACCACTTGAAAATATATTTTAAAATTTAATACATAAATATATATATATATTTTTTTTTTTTTTAATTTTATTTATACATATAATTCTGTGTGTTTCTTTTATTTATTTTAATTAAATTTATTTTCTGTTCTTGTTATTGTTATTGAGATTTATTTATTGGTAAATTGTTACCCATTATTTTTTTACATATTATTTATTTACTGTTATATTGTTCTTTGTTGTTATTTTGTTATTTAGTTTTTAAGGATTTTTTCATTGTTATATTGTTGTTTTTTGTTTTTTATTGTTGGTGTTTTATTTTGTTTTGTAATTTTTGTTGTATTTATTTATTTGTTTATTTATTTGATTTTATTTAAAACATCGCGTTCTTTGTTAGATTTTGTTTGGCGATGATAACCACAATTGGTTTTTCGCCAGGAAAAAAAAAAAAAAAAAAAAAAAAAAAAAAAAAAAAAAAACTTCCGAAAGCCGGCTACCGTCTGGCCGATAAACAATCGTTTATCGCTCTGCAATGGTTGCTGTGGCTCGAAACAGAGGGCAACATGCGAATAAGTCATGCGGGTAACGGCCGAGAGATGAAGGTCGACGGCTTAAAAGTCGACGGACTGTGCATGGAGACAAACACCGTGTACGAATTCCAAGGATGCTGGTTCCACGGCTGCCCCAAGTGCTTCCCCAACGGACGTGACGATGCTCTGGAGGATGATCCGGCGGACACGCACAACGCACGCTTCGAAAGGACAAAAGCCAAGAACGCTAAAATCTCACGGGCCGGCTACGAAGTCGTCGAGATGCGGGAGTGTGTATTCAGGCAGCAGAAGAAAAACGACAAGTCCTTATATTACCTCGACAACCACCCTGTCCTCAACGCAGCCCCTCTCAACCCCCATTTGCTGATGGATCTTCACGACTCATCAAATATCCATGAGTTGCAAAAGAGTGGCCAACGCGAAGGCGTGTAACCACCACTTCCTCCCTACGTTTTGAACGAATTGAAGACCTCCATGGACGGACGGTATCTTTAATTTCCCTCAGCTTATTCTCAATCACGGTATGCCAAGCAGCGAGCAATAAATGTTTCGCGACACACATAATCAGATGCCATAACTAGTTGAGTAATAGGCACCAAACTTGTAGCTTTCTTCGCCGCTTCATCCGCTTTTGTGTTTCCAAGTATTCCGCAATGTCCAGGAACCCAACAGAAAGTTACCCCCACACCCCTCAATTGAAGCCTGTGTACAGCACACAAAATGTCCCCAACTAAAGGGTTGCTAGAGAAAACATCTTGAAGAAGATTTTTGGGTCTTTTATTGGATAAAAGACTTTCATGGAGTCCACATGTTCGTGATTTGAAGGTGAGATGCAGCAAGATATTGGATATGTTGAGAGTTCCAAGTGGTACAAATTGGGGAGCAGACAGAACCTGTATGCTCCGTTTCTATCGCGCCGTTGTAAGATCGCGCATAGATTACGGCTGTATAGCCTATTCATCTGCTCGACCTACGGTTCTGAAACTCCTGGATTCAATACATCACGCTGGTCTTAGACTTTCTACTGGTGCTTTTAGATCAAGCCCAATCTCCAGCCTTCTAGTTGAAGCTGGAGAACCATCTCTCTCTATGCGACGTCAAATGCTACAAATTTCTTATTACACTGGTCTTCACCCGCAGGGGGGTGCGGACTAGCCGCACCTACGAGGGATTTGGCGTCCCTGGCGGTACCCTAGCCTAACACAACACCACTCACAAAGCATACACATACACCCATACACACACCAACACAATCCATACACATTTCAACACTTACAACTTCACATAGGGAATTTTGACTGGTCAGAACCGTTGCGCGTTGGGAGTGCTGAAAAGTCCAGAGCGTGACAAACTCTGGTCTGGGACGCTGATGTGAGCTTGCTCTGCCGAAGACGTAAGCGCGGTTTCTGGTCTACCAGCCGCTTCGGTCCTTGGTCAGGGAGTGTCCGCGGTGCATGGGTGTCGGAGCCTGTGCACAGTATTACGAGTCCTCGACTGATGCCCATCCAGTCGAGCTAAGGAGAAAAGCTATAGGCCTCAGAGTTCTGAGGGTTGGAAATGATCTTAATGTGATCCAAGGGTGTACCCGTTCCTATAGTCTCGCCCGTAACGCTTGACACGATGGCTGGCAAAAAATATTTATGGATTCCAAAACCACGTCAAATATGACTAGTCTGAAGAGGACACGCCAGGATTCTCCTGACGATAGTCAAGATCTGAGTAAAAAGTTGATGGTGGCAACGTCGCAGACATTGCCATCAGCAAAGTATTTAGTTGTTTCTAGTGCCGAAGAAGGGAAAGATCTTTCCAAAGTTTCTCCCTTCCTTATTAACAAGGCTATTACTGCTTGTGCTGGAGGCCCAGTAGCCTCTATTAAGAAACTCAGAAACGGAACACTGTTAGTTGCGACTTCCACCGAGAGACAAACCCGTGCTCTATCTAAAATGACCTCTTTCTTTGACCAGGTCAAGGTATCTGTGGCTCCCCACAGATCCTTGAATTACTCAAAGGGGGTCATCACATGTAGGGACTTAATGTACATTTCAGTTGATGAAATTAAATCCGAACTGTCGTCTCAGTTAGTTACGGAGGTTATCCCCATAATGAAAATGGACAAAGGAGAAAAAGTAGCAACAGCGTCTTTTATTGTAACCTTTGGAAAGCCGAAAATACCCGAATACTTGCATGCAGGTTATCAAAGGATCTCAGTGAGACCATACGTGGCTAACCCTAGGCGCTGCTTCAAGTGCCAGCGATTTGGGCATATCAGCTCTACGTGTTCGAAGCAGAACGTATGCGGTATATGTAGCGCTGAAGGCCATGATGACAAGGAATGTATTAATTCTCCGAAATGCGCCAACTGTGGTGGTGACCACCCAGCGCGATCCTACAACTGCCCTACATTTAAGGAAGAGAAAGCTATCCTAGGCATCATGGCGAAAGACAAGCTGTCGTTTCCAGAGGCCAAAAAACTCTATAGATCCACTCAGCCAAAGGCAGACAGTAAGACTTATGCCGCTACCCTGACCGCTTCGAAATCGTCTTGTACCAACTGTGCTGAGCTGTCCAAGAAGATTGAAGCTCTAACTGAACAAGTGTCTCGCCTTTTGTGCTTAGTCACAAATGGATCGTCTCTAAATTTGGTACAACCTGCAGCAACTGATAGTGTTTTACCTCGTGTACCTATCCCTTCCACTGGGGGGATTGGAGCACGAAATAAATCACTAAGTGAGCCTTGTGTTTCGGTGCAGAAGAAATTATCAACGGGTAGTAAACCATCTGTGCAGAAGACGTTGAAAAAATCCAAACCGCGTAGACCGGAGTTACGACAGACCACATCGTCACAGTCGTTACAGATTAAGAAAAATGCAAACAAAGGAGGGAATGTGAAAACTACCCCTCCTAAACCCAAAACTTCCTCGGATTCCATCCCTGAACGGGTGGATATGGAATCTGAGAAATGTAAGCCTGAGACGTCCCAAAACGTCCCAGGCAAGAAAGGAGAGAGCACCAATGGGTGTCAAATAAACCCTTTGCTAAGCTAATAAATGTCTTTGCTTAGGAAGTCAGTGATACAATGGAACGTCAACGGTGTTAGGAGTCACATAGAAGAACTTAAAGTACTCGTGCGAGATGTGTACCCAATGTTTGTATGTCTACAGGAGACACATCTCCACGAATCGCATAATTTCCATTTAAGGGAGTATTCAGTTTTTAGATCGGACTTCGTTACAGAAGATCGAGCTAGAGGTGGCGTAGCCATCCTAGCCCGTGACTGTATCGATGCTGTTTCTCTAAACTTAATAACTCCTTTACAAGCAGTAGCCGTTCAAACAGCTGTCCCGTATAAAATCACTGTGTGTTGTGTCTACTTGCCACCACAAGAAAACCTGCATCACAGTGATTTAGTGAATTTAATAAGCCAGTTACCAACTCCGTTCTTATTGGTAGGGGATTTTAATGCCCACCATTCGTCTTGGGGATCTCCGACTAGGAACTCTCGAGGTGACCTTGTTGAGAGTGTGAGAACGGAACTGGACTTATATCTGCTAAATGACGGTTCGCCTACCCATTTAGCAGCATCTACTGGCGGATGGACAGCTGTTGACCTATCGATTTGCAGCCCACAATTAGCTACTAGATGCACATGGTCGGTACTCAACGATTTGTATGGTAGCGACCATGTGCCTATTAAGATCAGTTTATGTGACTCCCAACCCTGTTATGCTCGAAATCCCAGTTGGATTTTGCGAAAAGCCAACTGGGACTCATACTCGAATTACCTTGTATCACTTGACATGGATTATTTGACACCCATTGATGAAAATATAGAAAATATTACGAAAGCAATTTTAAATGCCGCTGAAAAGACCATTCCGAAAACCTCTACGCATCCACGCCGACCGCCTGTGCCGTGGTGGAACGATGAATGCACAGAAATCCTCCGTTTACGACGAAGAGCTCTTAGGAGATTTAAACGACACCCAACGAATGGAAACCTTCAGGAATATAAAATACTCCGTGCGAAAGCACGGAGGATATTTAGGCTGAGTAGAAAGAACTCTTGGGAACAGTACATTAGCACAATTAGACGAACAACTCCGTCCTCCACAGTGTGGAGGAAACTAAGATCAGTTTGTGGTACTTCCATTCCGTTGCCAGCCATTGCGCTGAAGCAACCAGATGGGAGTTTAATCACAAACAGTGATGACATTGCTAATGTACTTGGAACATCTTTTTCTAACTTTTCTGCTACTACAGCCTATAATAGATTATTCCAGATTTATAAACTGAAGGAAGAAGCAATACCGTTTACTGTTGGGTCGTCTGGGGACTCTCCTTTAAACACTCCTTTCTCTATAGGGGAATTGGAATCAGCTCTTGCGTCAACGAAGGATTCTGCACCAGGTCCTGATTCCATTGTGTACTCCATGCTAAAACATCTACCATCATCGGCGGAACTTGTCCTCCTTCGAGTATACAATCGTTTATTCGAGGAGCGCTCTTTCCCCGATGCATGGTTAGAATCGACTGTAATTCCTCTTTTGAAGCCAGGTAAAGACAAAACCAATCCCAGTAGTTATAGACCTATATCCCTTACAAGCGTCTTATGCAAACTACTGGAGAAGATGGTCAACCGCCGTCTTGTCTGGTACCTAGAAACCAATGACCTTATTTGCAACGAACAGTGTGGTTTCAGGCAAGGACGATCATCCGTTGACCAATTGGTTTTGTTAGAATCCGCTATTCAAGATGCCTTTCTCTTGCGTCAAACACTCGTTGCTGTTTTCTTCGACCTTGAGAAGGCATACGATATGGCATGGAAAAGAGGAATTCTGAACACTTTAAAATCATGGGGTATACAAGGGAATATCCTAGCATTCATCGCTAACTTTCTTTCTAATAGATCTTTCCGCGTTCGACTTGGAGGCACGTATTCAAACAGCTATACACAGGAGAATGGTGTACCGCAGGGCAGCGTGCTGAGCGTCACGCTATTTGCCGTTGCAATAAATAGTATCATCAGCAATATACGATCTCCGGTACACTGTTCCCTTTTTGTGGATGACTTTTGTATATATGTGCCTGCTCGTAGCATGGCAACTGCGGAAAGATCTTTGCAGTTAGCAATAGGTAGATTAGAGGAATGGTCAAGAACTACAGGTTTTAAATTCTCTGCTTCGAAGACCCAGTGTGTAGCATTTAGTCGTCGTAGGCAACACCAGGAGCCGATCCTTTATCTTGACGGGGTTCAGCTTCAAACCACGGATAGTGTTCGATTTTTGGGTCTTTTATTTGATAAGAGACTCTCATGGGGTCCACATGTTCGTGATTTGAAGGTGAGATGCAGCAAGAAATTGGATATGTTAAGAGTCCTTAGTGGTACGAATTGGGGAGCAGACAGAACTAGTATGCTTCGATTTTATCGCGCAGTCGTTAGATCGCGCATAGATTATGGTTGTCAAGTCTACTCATCTGCACGACCTACAGTTCTGAAAACTCTTGATACCATCCACCACTCTGGACTTAGACTGGCTACTGGTGCATTTAGAACTAGCCCAATCCCTAGTCTTCTTGTCGAAGCTGGGGAACCTGCCCTTTCTAGACGACGTCAGATGCTACAAATATCTTACGTTTCTGTTCTTCGAAGCAAACCCAACCACCCGGCATTTGAAATAGTCTTTAATAATAAGCTAAATCAAGTGTACAATACACGTCAACGTTCGACCGCTCCATTTGGCATACGAACATTAAGAATATTGGATGACCTTGAGTTGCAACTTCCAACTATGTTTGAACGACAAATGTGCTATCTACCTCCATGGATAATAAAAACGCCGCACTTCGATTTCTCATTGTCCAGTTATATAAAACACGATACTCCTGTTGTGGTCTACCACCAGGAATTTTCATCCATTTATAAATCTCACCAACACAGTGAAATTATTTTCACTGATGGATCTAAACTGGACAATGGCGTTGGGTGCGCGTTTTATGCATCTGGTTGTACCTACACGTACGGATTGCCCTCAGCTTGCAGTGTTTTCACGGCAGAACTATTTGCTATTTTTAAAGCTTTGACCGTCATTCAATCACGATCTTCGCATTATCTTTTGTGTTCGGATTCCAAAAGTGCTCTTCAGGCTCTTCAGGATGTTTTCTCTAACAACCCTTTAGTTGGGGACATTTTGTGTGCTGTACACAGGCTTCAATTGAGGGGTGTAGGGGTAACTTTCTGTTGGGTTCCTGGACATTGCGGAATACTTGGAAACACAAAAGCGGATGAAGCGGCGAAGAAAGCTACAAGTTTGGTGCCTCTTACTCAACTGGTTATGGCATCTGATTATGTGTGTTTCGCGAAACATTTATTGCTCGCTGCTTGGAATGACGAGTGGCATACCGTGATTCATAATAAGCTGAGGGAAATTAAAGATACCGTCCGTCCATCGAGGTCTTCAATTCGTTCAAAACGTAGGGAGGAAGTGGTGGTTACACGCCTTCGCGTTGGCCACTCTTTTGCAACTCATGGATATTTGATGCGTCGTGAAGATCCACCAATATGCCAATACTGCGGGGGTATCTTCACAATAAAACATATTTTGGTAGATTGTGTTAGTGTAAGTAATGTTCGTGCCCTTTTTAATTTAAAAGGGAGTTTAAAGGTGGTGCTAAGGGACGATGCCTCGACCATTGACCGAGTCATCGCTTTCTTGCACCACTTGAAAATATTTTTTAAAATTTAATACATAAATATATATATATATTTTTTTAAAAATTTATTTATACATATAATTCTCTGTGTTTCTTTAATTTATTTTAATTAAATTTATTTTCTGTTCTTGTTATTGTTAGGGTCAATCCATTTGAAATCACCCAATATAAACAAAATTTGTTGCTCAACATTTTTAATTTTCCTAATTATTTTATCATGGATACCCTATGGGTAGATATTCACAAAAATGCAATTTAAAAAATTTTGTTAGCCATATTTTTTTTTTGGCGGCCGTTTTTAAAGTGACGGATTAGTGAATTTCATGAAAAAATGGGGTTTACGGAATATGTAATTGCTAAGTTAGTTTTAAAGATATCAAAATAATTTCAAAACCAGTGTGTTCAGCATGAAATGATCTTCAAAATGAATGTATTTTGTTTTATTTATCATGCAAGAAAGTCAGTCAAATTTTTTCTCTAAAAACTCGTAAAAAAATGAAAAATTTGTAATGTTTAAGACTAAAAATTTTTAGGAAGGAAAAGAGACTCACTATTAATATTTTATTTCTGTGTTCAGTACTCATAATACTACCAGCAACATAAGTTTTAGTCTTGAGAATGAACTACTTTTTTTTCTACGACTTTTCAAAAATGGCTGAAAGCCCGTTAATGCCAAATTTCATGGGTCAATATCTGAAAAGGGACAACATGCAAATAAGTGAAAATTTAATAAAATGTTCTTTATACAAATAAGAATATCTCACAAAAAAATTATGACTGAGACTCAACTACATTTTGAGTTATAGAGGTGTGAATTTCAATAAAAATGCTATTTTTTTAATACACACGTGCAATGCTAAATAACTAACAATAGGCTTTAAATTATCTTAATTGACAAAGTTAAATGATAATCTCTATTTAGTGTTTATTGTTAAATTAAATTAACAATAGATACACTGTTTATTACTTCTATTAAATAAGAATGGACAATATTTAATAATAGTACCCACAGGTAAAATTCTTGAACTTTACATACCCATGATATGTTTCATGTCCTACACTGACGTAAACTTGGCAGCTGTAATTTTGATTAAGGAGTTGAACATACATGATATTTCATTGCACAGTTTATCAGTTATGTTGTGTGTTCTTCCAGACACTGTTGTGAGTTCCAACGGAGTCACTTTACGTACTATTTTCTTTGCTGGTACCCAAGCAGTATCATTTTTTGACAGTTGAAAGGCAGTTTTTGGTCCAGAAGGATGAAAGAAATGCACCAAAACATCATTGTTATCTTCACTTTTGTCTGCAACTTTTCCAAGCCACCACTTCTCATCATATACACAGGCAACAAAGTCATTATTTGTGAAAGCTGACACATTTGTAAATAATATTGAAGTCTGATGATCATCAAAGCTCGAGCCTTTGGAAGTAACAAAACACCTTATTTGATTGTTACTTAAGGGAACATATCTGTGATAGCCTCTTGTACCTTTCACTGGTAAACAATATTCAAATCTCTCAGTCAGTGTTGTTTCCATTCGCTCAATTTCAGCTGAAGAAACATGTATATATTTCACTCCAGTGATGTTGTCCCGACAGTATTTAAACATGTCTTGTGTAGTCAAAATTTGATCTGTATAAGGCCTTTGAAGGGATGCGCGTCTTACTTCTCGCTTTGTTGTTCCACCAATCCCATCGCAAGAATTCTTCCCATGCGATGAGGCAAAGAAATTCCACTCTGCTTCCACACCATAATCGTTTCTGTGTTGGCAGATATTAACAAAATTTTTCTTATTTTTGTATTGGCTGCTTGCGCCATCGCTGAAGTACACAACCATTTCAATATTTGGTATAATATTCTTAATTTCCCGGATGAGGCGCTGTTGAAATGTGTACACAGTTGTTGTATTATGATGTAGGTGGTCACTAATAACGCAAATAGATTTGCAACACACTTTTCCTTCTTTTTTGTAGTATATTACAAACGGATGCAGAGTTGCTTGTGTATTAGTCCAATGAAAACTTTGTATTTCATCCTGCACTGTGAATGTGAAGTTTTCTGCAAAATCACCGATCACTAAACAGTGGTTATCTACCAAGTTTTCTTTAGTTTCCTTGAAATATTGAGCTTGAGCTTTTGATATAAAATGATGGGATTTTAAAAGCATAAGCCTATCAACAAGAAGATGCAGAAAATCATCACTGGGCGTTACTTGTGTTATGAGCTCAGCTCTATCGGTTTGCACCCACTGTTTGAAAACTACTTCATCAGGCAGATTGTCAATTTCATTTTGTAAGACATGAAGCAGGCTATCTGGTCCAGGACATTCTGAACAGGTGTGAAGCATACATTTTTCATTTTCAATATCACATACCATGAAAGCTATGAGGTCTTTATAATTTGCATTAAGCTTTGCTCCTTCTATCATAAGCTTTGGGTTTTGGTGATGTTTGCAAACACATACACTATGAGTTCCTGATGAACCCGGAAGAACGCACCACTTTGGTCGTAGAGCGCAAAACATAGAGCGACCAATTTTGTGATCTTGATATTTCTGTTTATATATGCTGTAGAGTTCGTTTAGTGAAAGAAGAATTAACCTTTTCTGTTTCTGCACCTTGACATTGTCAATCACAGTTGAAACATATTCCTTTTTACCAGGACATAAGCGACTATTATCGTCATCTTCGTAAAACTCTTTAACACAGTTAATAATAGCTTCACTTATTTTGTTGTTCTGTCTTTTTGAAAGATGTGGTAAGATACCTTGATCCTTTACTAGCTGCCTAGTTAACTTTACCATGTATTCGGATGCACCAAAGTACTCCACTATTTGTGTCTTTGACCATGAGTTTGGCAATAGACTAATTATCTTAATTTTATCATCTTTACTAGACTCTTTAAATTTTTCTTTAAGTTTAGTAATGAGTATGTCGTACTCATTAATTGAAGTTTCTGTAACATTTAAATTATTAGTTTGTGAGTCATTACAGAAAGATTCATCCAATTTTCGCTTGATTGCGGTTGTAATTTTATCACTTTTTCTTTGCAAAGCTAACAGTCGTTGTTCTGTGTTAAGCTTTGTTAGTTT
Source organism: Prosapia bicincta (assembly GCA_036971475.1). Lineage (NCBI taxonomy): Eukaryota > Metazoa > Arthropoda > Insecta > Hemiptera > Cercopidae > Prosapia > Prosapia bicincta. The sequence goes on along the minus strand of JBAIZL010000376.1, from coordinate 1,853,819 downwards.
ACATAAAGGAGACATTTCCAAAGTTTCACAAATAGATTCCACTTGATGCAACGGGTTCTCCTCTACTATTTCAAAAGGACCAGGAAGAAATTCAGGATCATTCTCCACATTATTTATTTCATCTTCGGGCAGTTTTTCTATAAATAGTTTGGATGCGCAAGTTGGACATAGAGCCTTTCCAGGAATTAGCTTAATGTTCACATTTTTACTCTTGGAAATGTGTTCAATTAGTATTTTACGCAAACCATTTTTGATTGGCCTTTTATGACGACGAAATGGGTCACAACATTTTTTCCCAAAAATGTGGCTGTACTTCTCTATATATTTCTGTCTGTGGTAATGGCAAATATTAGTAATTTCATTAGAAATTCTTAATTTTAACAAACATTGTTCTTCAGTTGGCAAGTCACTCATCTTAATCAAATCTTGAGGCACTTCATTCTTGTAGTGTTGTTTATGACACTGTTCACTTATTAGTTCACCCACAAAACAACTCATACTGAATACTTAAACAATGAATTATTCTGGAAAAAAAATAAACTTATTTATAGTTAATGAAGGTTTTAGGTTACAAACATACAATACAAGAACATGAACTTGGGTCAATCCATTTCAAATCACCCAATATAAATATTATTTGTTGTTGTTGCTAAACATTTTTAAGTTTCCTGATTCATTTATCATGGATACCTTATGGGTAGATATTCACAGAAATGCAATTTAAAAAATTTTGTTAGCCATATTTTTTTTTGGCGGCCATTTTTAAAGTGACGGATTAGTGAATTTCATGAAAAAATGGGGTTTACGGAATATGTAATTGCTAAGTTAGTTTTAAAGATATCAAAATAATTTCAAAACCAGTGTGTTCAGCATGAAATGATCTTCAAAATGAATGTATTTTATTTTATTTATCATGCAAGAAAGTCAGTCAAATTTTTTCTCTAAAAACTCGTAAAAAAATTAAAAATTGTTCATGTTAATAAATGTAAATTTATATAAATTTAAATATAGACTAAGTTAATTAAATTTTAAAACTCTAAATAATAATTTATAGATTTAAACATCAGTTAACTTTGTCAAATAAGATAATTTAAAGCTTATTGTTAGTTATTTAGCATTGCATGTGTGTATAAAAAAAATAGCATTTTTATTGAAATTCACACCTCTATAACTCAAAATGTAGTTGAGTCTTAGTCATAATTTTTTTGTGAGATATTCTTATTTGTATAAAGAACATTTTATTAAATTTTCACTTATTTGCATGTTGTCCCTTTTCAGATATTGACCCATGAAATTTGGCATTAACGGGCTTTCAGCCATTTTTGAAAAGTCGTAGAAAAAAAAGTAGTTCATTCTCAAGACTAAAACTTATGTTGCTGGTAGTATTATGAGTACTGAACACAGAAATAAAATATTAATAGTGAGTCTCTTTTCCCTCCTAAAAATTTTTAGTCTTAAACATTACAAATTTTTCATTTTTTTACGAGTTTTTAGAGAAAAAATTTGACTGACTTTCTTGCATGATAAATAAATTAAAATACATTCATTTTGAAGATCATTTCATGCTGAACACACTGGTTTTGAAATTATTTTGATATCTTTAAAACTAACTTAGCAATTACATATTCCGTAAACCACATTTTTTCATGAAATTCACTAATCCGTCACTTTAAAAATGGCCGCCAAAAAAAAAATATGGCTAACAAAATTTTTTAAATTGCATTTTTGTGAATATCTACCCATAGGGTATCCATGATAAAAGAATCAGGAAAATTAAAAATATTGAGCAACACGGACTGGGTGATTTCAAATGGATTGACCCGTTATTGAGATTTATTTATTGGTAAATTGTTACCTATTATTGTTTTACATATTATTTATTTACTGTTATATTGTTCTTTGTTGTTATTTTGTTATTTAGTTTTTATGGATTTTTTAATTGTTATATTGTTGTTTTTTGTTTTTTATTGTTGGTGTTTTATTTTGTTTTGTAATTTTTGTTGTATTTATTTATTTGTTTATTTATTAATTTATTTGATTTTATTTAAAATATTGAGTGCTGTGTTAGATTTTGTTTGGCGATGATAACCACAATTGGTTTTTCGCCAGGAAAAAAGGAAAAAAAAAAAAAAAAAAAAAAAAAAATACACTGGTCTTCGAAGTAAACCTAAACATCCGGCATTCAAAGCAGTTTTTGATAACCACCTCGAAGATCGTTACAATGTGCGTCAATGTTCAACTGCTCCCTTCGGAATAAGAACGTTGCGCATTTTTAATAATCTAAATTTAGAACATCCACCTATATTCGAACGAACATCATGCTACATCCCTCCATGGACAATACAAAAGCCAAAATGTGACTTCTCATTGTCCATGTACCTAAAACACAATACTCCTGACGTTATTTATCGTCAGGAGTTTTTGCAGATTCAACAAACTCACCAACACACTGTGACTATATTCACAGACGGTTCAAAACTGGATAATGGGATAGGTTGCGCATTTTATATGGAAGGACAAACTTTCACTTATGGATTGCCCTCAGCCTGTAGCGTTTTTACTGCAGAACTTTATGCAATTTTCCAAGCTTTAAGATCAATTCCGTCTGCAAAATCTAAATATCTTGTGTGTTGTGATTCCAAAAGTGCTCTCCAGGATATTCAGGAAATGTACACTAAGAACCCTTTAGTTGGAGACATCTTGTGCTCTATACACAGGCTCCAATTACGAGGTGTCGAGGTGTCATTTCTCTGGGTGCCTGGTCACTGTGGAATATTCGGAAACACTAAAGCAGATGAAGGTGCAAAATTAGCTACAGGTATGTTGCCATCGACACAACGTGTGATGGCATCAGATTTTGTATGCAAAGTTAAAACTACACTATTCTCTGTTTGGAATGAAGAATGGCAAAATGTAAATAGAAACAAGCTGAGGGACATCAAAAATACCGTCCGACCATGGAGGACATCTGTTCGTTCGAATCGTAGGGAGGAAGTGGTGGTAACTCGACTTCGCATCGGCCACTCTTTGTTAACGCATGGGTGGTTGATGCGACATGAGGATCCACCACTATGTCCGTTTTGTAGAAATAATATTACAATCAAGCATATCCTACTTGATTGTGATAAGTTGGAAAATTTGTATATACGTTACGATCTTCGAGGTAGTTTAAAGGTGGTTTTAGGGGACGATGTCACGGCTATCGACCGTGTCATCGCTTTCTTACGCCACCTGAATCTATTTAATAATATTTAAATTATATATAATTTTAGTTTCTTTCTTTTTAGTTACATTTAGTATTAAACATTTATTTTATTTTGTTAAGTTGGTTAGTTCTATTTTGAAATAATTATTTAAAATAAAATTTTAGTTAGGCGATGATAACCTCAATAGGTTTTTCGCCTGGAAAAAAAAAAAAAAAAAAAAAAAAAAAAAAAAAAAAAAAATGGAATCCGAACACAAAAGATAATGCGAGGATCGAGATTGAATGACGGTCAAAGCTTTAAAAATAGCAAATAGTTCTGCCGTGAAAACACTGCAAGCTGAGGGCAATCCGTACGTGTAGGTACATCCAGATGCATAAAACGCACACCCAACGCCATTGTCCAGTTTAGATCCATCAGAGAAAATATTTTCACTGTGTTGGTGAGATTTATAAATGGATAAAAATTCCTGGTGGTAGACCACAACAGGAGTATCGTGTTTTATATAACTGGACAATGAGAAATCGAAGTGCGGCGTTTTTATTATCCATGGAGGTAGATAGCACATTTGTCGTTCAAACATAGTTGGAAGTTGCAACTCAAGGTCATCCAATATTCTTAACGTTCGTATGCCAAAGGGAGCGGTCGAACGTTGACGTGTATTGTACACTTGATTTAGCGTATTATAAAAGACTCTTTCAAAAGCCGGGTGGTTGGGTTTGCTTCGAAGAACAGAAACGTAAGATATTTGTAGCATCTGACGTCGTCTTGAAAGAGCGGGTTCCCCAGCCTCGACAAGAAGACTAGGGATTGGGCTAGTTCTAAATGCACCAGTAGCCAGTCTAAGTCCAGAGTGGTGGACAGCATCGAGAGTTTTCAAAACTGTAAGTCGTGCGGATGAATAGGCTTGACAGCCATAATCAATGCGCGATCTAACGACCGCGCGATAAAATCGAAGCATACTAGTTCTGTCTGCTCCCCAATTCGTACCACTAAGGACTCTTAACATATCCAATTTCTTATTGCATCTCACCTTCAAATCACGAACATGTGGGATCCATGAGAGTCTTTTATCAAATAAAAGACCTAGAAATCGAACACTATCCGTGGTTTGAAGCTGAACCCCGTCAAGAAAAAGGATCGGCTCCTGGTGTTGCCTACGACGACTAAATGCTACACATTGGGTCTTCGAAGCAGAGAATTTGAAACCTGTAGATTTTGACCATTCCTCCAATCTGTATATTGCTAACTGCAAAGATCTTTCCGCAGTTGCCATACTACGAGCAGGCACATATATACAAAAGTCATCCACAAAAAGGGAACAGTGTACCGGAGATCGTATATTACTGGTGATACTATTTATTGCAACGGCAAACAGCGTGACTTGGCCGTTGGCCCTTGACCTGGCACTTGGCCACGTTCACCTTAACTCTCCAGTAGCTCAGCCATGATTCTAGTACTGTAAGGTGGTCCTGTAAATGTAAGTGTATTAGATGTGGTTTCCATGACTGAGCGGATAACGCGGTGTCATCTGCAAATATGGCCACTTGTGTGTTGAGTGTTGTCGGTATGTCGTTGATGTAGATGTTGAACAATACGGGCCCAATAATTGAGCCCTGAGGGACTCCAGCCCGTATAGTCCGTAGTGTAGATTGAGATTGATCTACATCAACCCTAAACTTACGGTTGGACAGGTATGAGCTAACTAGGTGTATGAGCCCGTCTGGAAAGCCATAGTGACGAAGTTTCGCTAAGAGCCCGTTGTGCCAGACCCGGTCAAAGGCCTTTTCAATGTCCAGGAAGACTACCCCAGTCGAGCAGTAATTGTTGAAACCCTTGGTTGCATGCTCCACCACTCTCATCAGCTGATGCGTAGCCGAGTGTTTTGTCCTAAAGCCAAATTGCTCTGGCCTCAGTATGTTGTGTGTGTGGATTTTTTTTTTCCTGGCGTTTGTGGTTATCATCGCCAAACTAAATCTAAACGGAACAACGAATATTTTAAATAAAACCAAATAAATTTAATTACAACAAAAATTCCAAAACAAAAAACAACAACAATAAATAACAAAAAACAACAATAAATCTATAACAATATTAAATAACAAAATTACAAAAAAAAACAATATAACAGTAAATAAATAATAACAATATGTAAAACAATAATAGGTAACAATTTATCAATAAATAAATCTCAATAACAATAACAAGAACACAAAATAAATTAAATTAAAATAAATAAAAGAAACAGAGAATTATATGTAAAAAAAAAAAAAAAAAAAAAAAAAAAAAAAAAAAAAAAAAAAAATATATATATATATATATATATATATATATTTACCAACAATATACAATATACACCAACAATAAGGAACAAAAAACAACAATATATCAATGAAAAAATCCTTAAAAACTAAATAACAAAATAACAACAAAGAACAATATAACAGTAAATAAATAATATGTAAAACAATAATAGGTAACAATTTACCAATAAATAAATCTCAATAACAATAACAAGAACAGAAAATAAATTTAATTAAAATAAATAAAAGAAACACAGAGAATTATATGTATAAATAAAATTTAAAAAATATATATATTTATGTATTAAATTTTAAAAAATATTTTCAAGTGGTGCAAGAAAGCGATGACTCGGTCAATGGCCGAGGCATCGTCCCTTAGCACCTCCTTTAAACTCCCTTTTAAATTAAAAAGGGCACGAACATTGCCTACACTAACACAATCTACCAAAATATGTTTTATTGTGAAGATACCCCCGCAGTATTGGCATATTGGTGGATCTTCACGACGCATCAAATATCCATGAGTTGCAAAAGAGTGGCCAACGCGAAGGCGTGTAACCACCACTTCCTCCCTACGTTTTGAACGAATTGAAGACCTCCATGGACGGACCGTATCTTTAATTTCCCTCAGCTTATTCTCAATCACAGTATGCCACTCGTCATTCCAAGCAGCGAGCAATAAATGTTTCGCGAAACACACATAATCAGATGCCATAACCAGTTGAGTAATAGGCACCAAACTTGTAGCTTTCTTCGCCGCTTCATCCGCTTTTGTGTTTCCAAGTATTCCGTAATGTCCAGGAACCCAACAGAAAGTTACCCCCACACCCCTCAATTGAAGCCTGTGTACAGCACACAAAATGTCCCCAACTAAAGGGGGTCAGCATTGCCTGATCTTTACAGTAGTGACCACATCCCTATTGAGATCTCTTTGTGTGACTCCTCTCCCTGTTGTGTTCGACATCCCCGTTGGATCCTGAAAAAAGCCAATTGGGAACAATTTTCACAAGATCTAGAATCACTGGACGTGGATTACTTGGCTCCCATTGATGACATTGTAAATTCCTTTACAAAAACCGTTTTGAATGCCGCCGGAAAGGCAATTCCGAAAACCTCATCCAAACCACGACGACCACCTGTTCCGTGGTGGAATGATGAGTGCACTGTGATCCTTCGTCAACGGAGAAAAGCTTTGAACCAGTTCAAGAGACATCCAACGAGTGAAAACCTGGAAAAATATAAAATCTTCCGTGCGAAAGCACGGAGAATATTTAGGCAAAGTAAACAAGAATCATGGTCGCAGTACATTGGCTCAATTACAAGAACTACAGCTCCATCCACAGTATGGAAGAAATTACGATCAGTCTGTGGCATTTCCGTTCCGATGCCATTAATTTCATTAAGGCATTCGGATGGTGTTTTGACCACGGACTCTGAGGAAATTGCCAATGTGCTAGCGTTATCATTTTCAAAACATTCTTCATCTTCTGCATACAAGGACACTTTCCAGATGTTCAAACGTAAACAGGAAGCCTTACCTTTCACCGTTGGATTGTCTGGAGATTCTTGTTTGAATATCGATTTCTCTATCGACGAACTAGAGTCAGCTCTCTCGTCAACGAAGGATTCAGCTCCAGGCCCGGATGATATTGTATACTCCATGATTAAAAATCTACCACCGTCGGCAAAACTAATTCTCCTTCGGATATACAACCGTATATTCGAGGAGCAGGGTTTTCCCGATGCATGGTTAGAAGCGACAATAATTCCTCTTCTAAAACAAGGAAAGAATAAAACTAATCCCAGTAGTTACAGACCCATCTCTCTGATCAGCTGCTTATGCAAACTACTGGAGAAGATGGTCAACTGTCGTCTTGTCTGGTATCTAGAAACAAACAAACTTCTTTCTAACGTTCAGTGCGGTTCCAGACAAGGACGTTCATCAGTTGACCAATTGGTTTTGTTGGAGTCAGCTATACAGAATGCCTTCATCTTACGACAAACACTGGTAGCTGTTTTCTTTGACCTTGAGAAGGCATATGACATGGCATGGAGAAGAGGAATTTTGAACGTATTGAAATCATGGGGTATACAAGGTAACATTCTTGCTTTTATAAAAAATTATTTGAATAACAGGACTTTCCGTGTACGTCTAGGAGGCATATATTCTGATCGTTGCGAACTAGAGAATGGTGTACCACAGGGTGGCGTTTTGAGTGTGACGCTGTTTGCTGTTGCCATTAACAGCGTCACTTCAAACGTACAGTCACCGGTCCACTGTTCCTTGTTTGTAGACGATTTTTGTATATATATGGCTGCTAGAAGTATGGCAACAGCGGAAAGATCCTTACAATTGGTAATTAATAAATTGCAAGAATGGACCAAATCTACGGGCTTCAAGTTTTCGGCTTCGAAGACCCAGTGTATAGCTTTTAGTCGTCGCAGGCAACACCAGGAACCTATTCTTTATCTTGATGGTACGCGGCTTCAAACCGCGGATAATGTGAGATTTTTGGGTCTTTTATTGGATAAAAGACTTTCATGGAGTCCACATGTTCGTGATTTGAAGGTGAGATGCAGCAAGATATTGGATATGTTGAGAGTTCTAAGTGGTACAAATTGGGGAGCAGACAGAACCTGTATGCTCCGTTTCTATCGCGCCGTTGTAAGATCGCGCATAGATTACGGCTGTATAGCCTATTCATCTGCTCGACCTACGGTTCTGAAACTCCTGGATTCAATACATCACGCTGGTCTTAGACTTTCTACTGGTGCTTTTAGATCAAGTCCAATCTCCAGCCTTCTAGTTGAAGCTGGAGAACCATCTCTCTCTATGCGACGTCAAATGCTACAAATTTCATATTACACTGGTCTTCGAAGTAAACCTAAACATCCGGCATTCAAAGCAGTTTTTGACAACCACCTCGAGGATCGTTACAATGTGCGTCAACGTTCAACTGCTCCCTTCGGAATAAGAACGTTGCGCATTTTTAGGAATCTAAATTTAGAACAGCCACCTATATTCGAACGAACATCATGCTACATCCCTCCATGGACAATACAAAAGCCAAAATGTGACTTCTCATTGTCCATGTACCTAAAACACAATACTCCTGACGCTATTTATCGTCAGGAGTTTTTGCAGATTCAACAAACTCATTATGTATAATTTTAGTTTCTTTCGTTTTAGTTACATTTAGAATTAAACATTTATTTTATTTTATTTTGTTTAGTTGGTTAGTTTCATTTTGAAATAATTATTTAAAATAAAATTTTAGTTAGGCGATGATAACCTTGATAGGTTTTTCGCCTGGAAAAAAAAAAAATATATGCAATTTTCCAAGCTTTAAGATCAATTCCGTCTGCAAAATCTAAATACCTTGTATGTTGTGATTCCAAAAGGTCTCTCCAGGCTATTCAGGAAATGTACACTAAGAATCCTTTAGTTGGAGACATCTTGTGCTCTATACACAGGCTCCAATTACGAGGTGTCGAGGTGTCATTTCTCTGGGTGCCTGGTCACTGTGGAATATTCGGAAACACTAAAGCAGATGAAGGTGCAAAACATCTGAAGGTATGTTGCCATCGACACAACGTGTGATGGCATCAGATTTTGTATGCAAAGTTAAATCTACACTATTCTCTGTTTGGAACGAAGAATGGCAAAATGTAAATAGAAACAAGCTGAGGGACATCAAAAATACCGTCTGACCATGGAGGACATCTGTTCGTTCGAATCGTAGCTAGGAAGTGGTGGTTACTCGACTTCGCATCGGCCACTCTTTGTTAACGCATGGATGGTTGATGCGACATGAAGATCCACCACTATGTCAGTTTTGTAGAAATAATATTACAATCAAGCATATACTGCTTGATTGTAATGAGTTAACAAATTTGTATATACGTTACGATCTTCGAGGTAGTTTAAAGGTGGTTTTAAGAGACGATGTCACGGCTATCGACCGTGTCCTCGCTTTCTTACGCCACCTTAATCTATTTAACAATATTTAAATTTTATATAATTTTAGGTTCTTTAATTTTAGATAATTATAATCACAATTAGTTTTAAACTTTTATTTTGTTTTATTTTGATTAGTTTTAGGTAATATTTATTTTAAAATCTTATTATTTAAAATAACTTTAGTTAGGCGATGATAACCTTGATAGGTTTTTCGCCTGGATAAAAAAAAAAAAAAAAAAAAAAAAATGGACAATTGTATAAAGTTAAATTTCACTTTAATAACCCAAAAGTGCTTATTTTTTTATGACTTATTTTTATTTGTAATATTACACAACTATTAAACCAAAAATTAAAATAAAAAAAATTTATGTTTATGGAAGAAAGTGAAATTTACTTACATTTTGACGTTTTTTTACAGAATTTCAGTTCTACATATCCATATATTCACTCATACTAGAAAAAAAGAAAAAAAACTAGGCTAAAACTGTACATAATTCCGAAACTCCTTTTTGTATCATATATTCTGCCGTTTACGTACCATAGGATAGGCAGACAACATCTGATCGACCCTGTTGACGCCGCCCATATTTTTGTTATAGCCATGAACTATTTCAGGTATTACGACTTCTTTTCCTCTTCTTATAACCGGAACATAGCTAATTTCATGTCTAGTTGATAAAAGGTGAACGTCCCTTTTGTCAGCCCACTTGACATAGATAATCTTCCCTTATCATGCTACATCCCTCCATGGACAATACAAAAGCCAAAATGTGACTTCTCATTGTCCATGTACCTAAAACACAATACTCCTGACGTTATTTATCGTCAGGAGTTTTTGCAGATTCAACAAACTCACCAACATACTGTGACTATATTCACAGACGGTTCAAAACTGGACAATGGGATAGGTTGTGCATTTTATATGGAAGGACAAACTTTCACTTACGGATTGCCCTCAGCCTGTAGCGTTTTTACTGCAGAACTTTATGCAATTTTCCAAGCTTTAAGATCAATTCCGTCTGTAAAATCTAAATATCTTGTGTGTTGTGATTCCAAAAGTGCTCTCCAGGCTATGTCCAGGTCGCAAGTGTCCTTAGAATATTGGATGGAAATAAACCAATCAGGTCGCAAGTGTTCTTAGAATATTGGATGGAAATAAACCAATCAGGTCGCAAGTGTCCTTAGAATATTGGATGGAAATAAACCAACCAGGTCGCAAGTGTCCTTAGAATATTGGATGGAAATAAACCAATCAGGTCGCAAGTGTCCTTAGAATATTGGATGGAAATAAACCAATCAGGTCGCAAGTGTCCTTAGAATATTGGATGGAAATAAACCATTAAAAATCGACCATTACAAGAAAATACATTTACTTTAAATTCATTTTCCCCGCAGGGGGGTGCGGACTAGCCGCACCTACGAGGGATTTGGCGTTCCTCGCGGAACCGTAGCCTAACACTACACCACTCACAAAAACCTACACACACACATACACACACCAACACAATCTATACACATTTCAACACTTACATCTTCGCTTAGAGAATTTTGACTGGTCAGAACCGTTGCGCGTTGGGAGTGCTGAAAAGTCCAGAGCGTGACAAACTCTGGTCTGGGACGCTGATGTGAGCTTGAGAGTTCTAAGTGGTACAAATTGGGGAGCAGACAGAACCTGTATGCTCCGTTTCTATCGCGCCGTTGTAAGATCGCGCATAGATTACGGCTGTATAGCCTATTCATCTGCTCGACCTACGGTTCTGAAACTCCTGGATTCAATACATCACGCTGGCCTTAGACTTTCTACTGGTGCTTTTAGATCAAGCCCAATCTCCAGCCTTCTAGTTGAAGCTGGAGAACCATCTCTCTCAATGCGACGTCAAATGCTACAAATATCATATTACACTGGTCTTCGAAGTAAACCTAATCATCCGGCATTCAAAGCGGTTTTTGATAACTACCTCGTGGATCGTTACAATGTGCGTCAACGTCCAACTGCTCCCTTCGGAATAAGAACGTTGCGCATTTTAAATAATCTAAATTTAGAACATCCGCCTATATTCGAACGAACATCATGCTACATCCCTCCATGGACAATACAAAAGCCAAAATGTGACTTCTCATTGTCCATGTACCTAAAACACAATACTTCTGACGTTATTTATCGTCAGGAGTTTTTGCAGATTCAACAAACTCACCAACACACTGTGAATATATTCACAGACGGTTCAAAACTGGACAATGGGATAGGTTGTGCATTTTATATGGAAGGACAAACTTTCACTTACGGATTGCCCTCAGCCTGTAGTGTTTTTACTGCAGAACTTTATGCAATTTTCCAAGCTTTAAGATCAATTCCGTCTGCAAAATCTAAATATCTTGTGTGTTGTGATTCCAAAAGTGCTCTCCAGGCTATTCAGGAAATGTACACTAAGAACCCTTTGGTTGGAGACATCTTGTGCTCTATACACAGGCTCCAATTACGAGGTGTCGAGGTGTCATTTCTCTGGGTGCCTGGTCACTGTGGAATATTCGGAAACACTAAAGCAGATGAAGGTGCAAAATTAGCTACAGGTATGTCGCCATCGACACAACGTGTGATGGCATCAGATTTTGTATGCAAAGTTAAATCTACACTATTCTCTGTTTGGAACGAAGAATGGCAAAATGTAAATAGAAACAAGCTGAGGGACATCAAAAATACCGTCCGACCATGGAGGACATCTGTTCGTTCGAATCGTAGGGAGGAAGTGGTGGTTACTCGACTTCGCATCGGCCACTCTTTGTTAACGCATGGATGGTTGATGCGACATGAGGATCCACCACTATGTCAGTTTTGTAGAAATAATATTACAATCAAGCATATACTGCTTGATTGTAATGAGTTAACAAATTTGTATATACGTTACGATCTTCGAGGTAGTTTAAAGGTGGTTTTAAGAGACGATGTCACGGCTATCGACCGTGTTCTCGCTTTCTTACGCCACCTGAATCTATTTAATAATATTTAAACTATGTATAATTTTATTGTCTTTAGTTTTAGTTACAATTTGTATTAAACTTTTATTTTATTTTATTTTGTTTAGTTGGTAAGTTTTATTTTAAAATAATCATTTAAAATAACTTTAGTTAGGCGATGATAACCTTATAGGTTTTTCGCCTGGGGAAAAAAAAAAAAAAAAAAAAAAAAAAAAAAAAAAAAAAAAAAAAATGCTCTGCCGAAGACGTAAGCGCGGTTTCTGGTCTACCAGCCGCATCGGTCCTTGGTCAGGGAATGTCCGCGGTGCATGGGTGTCGGAGCCTGTGCACAGTATTACGAGTCCTCGACTGATGCCCATCCAGTCGAGCTAAGGAGAAAAGCTATAGGCCTCAGAGTTCTGAGGGTTGGAAATGATCTTAATGTGATCCAAGGGTGTACCCGTTCCTATAGTCTCGCCCGTAACGCTTGACACGATGGCTGGAAACAAATATTTATGGATTCAAAAACCACGTCAAATATGACTAGTCTGAAGAGGACACGCCAGGATTCTCCTGACGACATAATTAGCAAAGATTTGAGTAAAAAGTTGATGGTGGCAACGTCACAGACATTGCCATCAGCAAAGTACTTAGTTGTATCTAGTGCCGAAGAAGGGAAAGATCTTTCCAAAGTTTCTCCTTTCCTGATCAACAAGGCTATTACTGCCTGTGCTGGAGGTCCAGTAGCCTCTATTAAGAAACTCAGAAACGGAACACTGTTAGTTGCGACTTCCACCGAGAGACAAACCCGTGCTCTATCTAAAATGACCTCTTTCTTTGACCAGGTCAAGGTATCTGTGGCTCCCCACAGATCCTTGAATTACTCAAAGGGGGTCATCACATGTAGGGACTTAATGTACATTTCAGTTGATGAAATTAAATCCGAACTGTCGTCTCAGTTAGTTACGGAGGTTATCCCCATAATGAAAATGGACAAAGGAGAAAAAGTAGCAACAGCGTCTTTTATTGTAACCTTTGGAAAGCCGGAAATACCCGAATACTTGCATGCAGGTTATCAAAGGATCTCAGTGAGACCATACGTGGCTAACCCTAGGCGCTGCTTCAAGTGCCAGCGATTTGGGCATATCAGCTCTACGTGTTCGAAGCAGAACGTATGCGGTACATGTAGCGTTGAAGGCCATGATGATAAGGATTGTGTTAATTCTCCGAAATGCGCCAACTGTGGTGGTGACCACCCAGCGCGATCCTACAATTGTCCTACCTTTAAGGAAGAGAAAGCTATCCTAGGCATCATGGCGAAAGACAAGCTGTCGTTTCCAGAGGCCAACCCCGCAGGGGGGTGCGGACTAGCCGCACCTACGAGGGATTTGGCGTCCCTCGCGGTACCCTAGCCTAACACTACACCACTCACAAAGCATACACATACACGTACACACACCAACACAATATATATACACATTTCAACACTTACATCTTCTCTTTGGGAATTTGACTGGTCAGAACCGTTGCGCGTTGGGAGTGCTGAAAGGTCCAGAGCTTGACTAACTCTGGTCTGGGACGCTGCTGTGAGCTTGCTCTGCCGAAGACGTATGCGCGGTTGCTGGTCCGCTAGCCACTTCGGTCCTTGGTCAGGGAGTGTCCGCGGTGCACAGGTGTCGGAGCCTGTGCACAGTATTACGAGTTCTCGACTGATGCCCATCCAGTCGAGCTAAGGAGGAAACTATGGGCCCCAGAGTTCCGGGGGTTGGAAATGATCGAAAGTGATCCATGGGTGTACCCGTTCTCATAGTCTCGCCCGTAACGCCTGACACGATGGTTAGCTTAAATCAAATTCATGGAAAACCAACAAAAGTCCAACAAACCAACCAACCAGAGTAATGTGAAGAGGCGTCGTGAGGTTTCTCCGAAGATGCCTAGTGAAGTTAGTGACACGAGGAATGAAATGGATTCAGCATCAACCAAACTACCTCCTAAATTTTTAATTGTCTCTAGCGCAGAAGAAGGAAAAGATCTTTCTAAGGTATCGCCTTTTCTGATCCATAAGGCTATAATTGGATGTGCAGCAGGACCTCTCGCTTCCATAAAAAAGTTGCGAAATGGAACACTGCTGTTAGAAACAATTAGTTCGAAGCAATCACAATATTTGTTAAAAATGACCTCCTTCTTTGATCAGGTCAAGGTTTCGGTGGCCCCCCACAAAACCTTGAACTCATCAAAGGGAGTAATATCATGCAGGGATCTTTTGTATGTCTGTGAGGATGAAATAAGATCTGAACTGGAATCGGAAGGTGTAACAGAAGTCGTACGAATTATGAGAATGGAAAACGGTCAGAGAGTTCCAACAACATCATTAATCCTGACATTCGGGAAACCATCTATCCCGGAATATTTACATGCTGGCTATCAACGGCTTCCTGTTAGGCCCTACGTTCCCAATCCACGGCGGTGCTTTAAATGCCAACGTTTTGGACACGTAAGTTCTTCTTGCTCCAAGCCAGAGGTATGCGGACAGTGTGCATCTGAAGGCCATACTGAGAAGGTTTGCACAAGTGCTCCGAAATGCCCCAACTGTGCTGGTGATCACCCTGCTCGCTCCTTTAACTGCCCAAAGTTCAAGGAGGAGAAAGCGATCCTCAGCATAATGGCAAAGGATAAAACATCTTTCCACGAAGCGAAAAAGAAGTTCAAGTTAACTCAACCTAGACTTGAAACGAAATCTTATGCCTCAGCTACCACCACTGAGAAGTCGTGTTCCAACTGCGTTGAGCTAAACAAAAAAATTGAAGTTCTCACCGAGCAAGTTAGCCAGTTATTAGCATTGGTGACGAAAAATTCTGTTTCCAACCTAAAGAATAATGTTGAATGTGCGGGAAAATCTCCATTGCCAGTTACCTCTGCGAAAATTAAAAGAAATAAAACACTATTAGAGACAAGTGATAAAATCGTAAAAACTACTCCTAATACGAGTAACAAAAATAATAACAAAGCTGCACCTGTGAAAGTAGGGGCAAAACCACAAGCGACCCAAAAGAGGACCATTTCAAACTCCTCTTCTGAGTCAAAAAACTCTTCAGATTCCACCACTACAATAGTGGTGATGGAATCAGATGACTCTCTGCCTGGAACGTCCAACATTCCAGGCCAGCGAATTTGCAATGACAACAGTGAGAGCCAGGTGAATCCATTTCACTAAAACACGATGTCCACACCTAAACAATCCGTGATTCAGTGGAACATTAACGGTGTTAAAAGTCACATTCAGGATCTCAAATTAATTGTAAGGGATGTGTCCCCTCTGTACATTTGTATTCAGGAAACACATCTTCATGAATCGCACAATTTCCATCTAAGGGAGTATTCAGTTTACAGATCGGACTTCGTTACAGAAAATCGAGCTAGAGGTGGCGTAGCCATTCTAGCCCGTGACTGTGTCGACGCCGTTTCTCTTAACTTAATAACTCCCTTACAAGCAGTAGCAATTCAAACAGCTGTTGCATACAAACTCACTCTCTGTTGTGTCTACCTCCCACCAAGTGACAACCTGCAACAGAGAGATCTTGTAGACCTTATAAATCAGTTACCGACTCCGTTTTTATTAGTGGGCGATTTCAATGCCCACCATGTTTCATGGGGTTCCCCAGAATGCAACCCGCGAGGAAATCTGATCGAAAGCATCAGATCGGAACTGGATTTATACCTGCTAAATGACGGTTCTCCGACACATTTAGCAGCGTCAACAGGTGGATGGACAGCTGTAGACTTGTCATTATGCAGTCCTGCCTTGGCTACAAGGCTAAAATGGTCAGCATTGCCTGATCTTTACAGTAGCGACCACATTCCTATTGAGATCTCTTTGTGTGACTCCTCACCCTGTTGTGTTCGACATCCCCGTTGGATCCTGAAAAAAGCCAACTGGGAACAATTTTCACAAGATCTAGAATCACTGGACGTGGATTACTTGGCTCCCATTGATGACATTGTCAATTCATTTACAAAAACCGTTTTGAATGCCGCCGGAAAGGCAATTCCAAAAACCTCATCCAAACCACGACGACCACCTGTTCCGTGGTGGAATGATGAGTGCACTGTGATCCTTCGTCAACGGAGAAAAGCTCTGAACCAGTTCAAAAGACATCCAACGAGTGAAAACCTGGAAAAATATAAAATCTTCCGTGCGAAAGCACGGAGAATATTTAGGCAAAGTAAACGAGAATCATGGTCCCAATACATTGGGACTATTACAAGAACTACAGCTCCATCTACAGTATGGAAGAAATTACGATCAGTCTGTGGCATCTCCGTTCCGATGCCATTAATTTCATTAAGGCATTCGGATGGTGTTTTGACCACGGACTGTGAGGAAATTGCCAATGTGCTAGCGTTATCGTTTTCAAAACATTCTTCATCTTCTGCATACAAGGACGCTTTCCAGGTTTTCAAACGTAAACAGGAAGCCTTACCTTTCACCGTTGGATTGTCTGGAGATTCTTGTTTGAATATCCATTTCTCTATCGATGAACTAGAGTCGGCTCTCTCGTCAACGAAGGATTCAGCTCCAGGCCCGGATGATATTGTATACTCTATGATCAAAAATCTACCACCGTCGGCAAAACTAGTTCTCCTTCGGATATACAACCGTATATTCGAGGAGCACGGTTTTCCCGATGCATGGTTAGAAGCGACAATAATTCCTCTTCTAAAACAAGGAAAGGACAAAACTAATCCCAGTAGTTACAGACCCATCTCTCTGACCAGCTGCTTATGCAAACTACTGGAGAAGATGGTCAACCGTCGTCTTGTCTGGTATCTAGAAACAAACAAACTTCTTACTAACGTTCAGTGTGGTTCCAGGCAAGGACGTTCATCAGTTGACCAATTGGTTTTGTTGGAGTCAGCTATACAGAATGCCTTCATCTTACGACAAACACTGGTAGCTGTTTTCTTCGACCTCGAGAAGGCATATGACATGGCATGGAGAAGAGGAATTTTGAACATACTGAAATCATGGGGTATACAAGGTAACATTCTTGCTTTTATAAAAAATTATTTGAATAACAGGACTTTCCGTGTACGTCTAGGAGGCATGTATTCTGATCGTAAGCGCGGTTTCTGGTCTACCAGCCGCTTCGGTCCTTGGTCAGGGAGTGTCCGCGGTGCATGGGTGTCGGAGCCTGTGCACAGTATTACGAGTCCTCGACTGATGCCCATCCAGTCGAGCTAAGGAGAA
This sequence comes from Prosapia bicincta, assembly GCA_036971475.1. Classification (NCBI taxonomy): domain Eukaryota; kingdom Metazoa; phylum Arthropoda; class Insecta; order Hemiptera; family Cercopidae; genus Prosapia; species Prosapia bicincta. Next base: position 1,836,149 of record JBAIZL010000376.1, on the reverse strand, counting down.
AAGCTATAGGCCTCAGAGTTCTGAGGGTTGGAAATGATCTTAATGTGATCCAAGGGTGTACCCGTTCCTATAGTCTCGCCCGTAACGCTTGACACGATGGCTGGCTTAAAAAATTTATGGATTCAAAAACCCCGTCAAATATGACTAGTTTGAAAAGAACGCGCCAGGATTCTCCTGACGAATATATAAACAAGGATTTGAGTAAAAAGTTGATGGTGGCAACGTCGCAGACATTGCCATCAGCAAAATATTTAGTTGTTTCTAGTGCCGAAGAAGGGAAAGATCTTTCAAAAGTTTCTCCTTTCCTAATTAACAAGGCTATTACTGCGTGTGCTGGAGGCCCAGTAGCCTCTATTAAGAAACTTCGAAACGGAACACTTTTAGTTGCGACTTCCACCGACAGACAAACCCGCTCTCTATCAAAAATGACCTCCTTCTTTGACCAGGTCATGGTATCTGTGGCTCCCCACAGATCCTTGAATTACTCAAAGGGGGTCATCACATGTAGGGATTTAATGCACCTTCCAATCGATGAAATAAAGTCCGAACTGTCTTCTCAGTTAGTTACGGACGTTATTCCTATAATGAAAATGGACAAAGGAGAAAAGGTAGCAACAGCGTCTTTCATCGTGACATTTGGAAAGCCGGAAATACCCGAATACTTGCATGCAGGTTACCAAAGGCTCTCAGTGAGACCATACGTGGCTAACCCTAGGCGCTGCTTCAAGTGCCAGCGATTTGGGCATATCAGCTCTACGTGTTCGAAGCAGAACGTATGCGGTATATGTAGCGTCGAAGGCCATGATGACAAGGAATGTGTTAATTCTCCGAAATGCGCCAACTGTGGTGGTGACCACCCAGCGCGATCCTACAACTGTCCCACGTTCAAGGAAGAGAAAGCTATCCTAGGCATCATGGCGAAAGACAAGCTGTCGTTTCCAGAGGCCAAAAAACTCTATCGTTCCACTCAGCCAAAGACAGACAGTAAGACTTATGCCGCTACTCTGACCGCTTCCAAATCGTCCTGTAACAACTGTGCCGAGCTGTCGAAAAAAATTGAAGTTCTAACTGAACAAGTTTCTCGCCTTTTGTCCATAGTCACGAATGGTCCTCCTACTTTGAACTTAGTACAACCTGCAGCGACAGATAGTGATTTACCTCTTGTACCAATCCCTTCCACTGGGGGGATTGGAGCACGAAACAAGTCATTAAGTGAGCCTTGTGTTTCTGTGCAGAAGATATTATCAACGGGTAATAAACCTTCTGTGCAGAAGACGTTGGAAAAATCCAAACCACGTAAACCAGTGTTACGTCAGACCACATCGCCTCCGTCATTACCGGGTATTAAGAAAAATGCTAACAAAGGAGGGAATGTAAAAACTACCCCTCCTAAACCCAAAACTTCCTCAGATTCCATCCCTGAACGGGTGGATATGGAATCTGAGACATGTAAGCCTGAGACGTCTAAAAACGTCCCAGGCAAGAAAGGAGAGAGCACCAATGGGTGTCAGATCAATCCATTGCTGAGTTAATAAATGTCTGCAATTAACAAGTCAGTGATACAATGGAACGTCAACGGTGTTAGGAGTCACATAGAAGAACTTAAAGTACTCGTGCGAGATGTGTACCCAATGTTTGTATGTCTACAGGAGACACATCTCCACGAATCGCATAATTTCCATTTAAGGGAGTATTCAGTTTTTAGATCGGACTTCGTTACAGAAGATCGAGCTAGAGGTGGCGTAGCCATCCTAGCCCGTGACTGTATCGATGCTGTTTCTCTAAACTTAATAACTCCTTTACAAGCAGTAGCCGTTCAAACAGCTGTCCCGTATAAAATCACTGTGTGTTGTGTCTACTTGCCACCACAAGAAAACCTGCATCACAGTGATTTAGTAAATTTGATAAGCCAGTTACCAACTCCGTTCTTATTGGTAGGGGATTTTAATGCCCACCATTCGTCTTGGGGATCTCCGACTAGGAACTCTCGAGGTGATATTGTTGAAAGTGTAAGAACGGAACTAGACTTATGTCTGCTAAATGACGGTTCTCCTACTCATTTAGCAGCATCTACTGGTGGATGGACAGCTGTTGATCTATCGATTTGCAGCCCTCAATTAGCTACTAGATGCACATGGTCGGTACTCAATGATTTGTATGGAAGCGACCATGTGCCTATTAAGATCAGTTTATGTGACTCCCAAACCTGTTATGCTCGAAATTCCAGTTGGATTTTGCGAAAAGCCAACTGGGACTCCTACTCGAATTACCTTGTATCACTTGACATGGATTATCTGACACCCATTGGTGAAAATGTAGAAAATTTTACGAAAGCAATTTTAAATGCCGCTGAAAAGACCATTCCGAAAACCTCTGCGCATCCACGCCGACCGCCTGTGCCGTGGTGGAACGATGAATGCACAGAAATCCTCCGTTTACGACGAAGAGCTCTTAGGAGATTTAAACGACACCCAACGAATGGAAACCTTCAGGAATATAAAATACTCCGTGCGAAAGCACGGAGGATATTTAGGCTGAGTAGAAAGAACTCTTGGGAACAGTACATTAGCACAATTAGACGAACAACTCCGTCCTACACAGTGTGGAGGAAACTAAGATCAGTTTGTGGTACTTCCATTCCGTTGCCAGCCATTGCGCTGAAGCAACCAGATGGGAGATTAATCACAAACAGTGATGATATTGCTAATGTACTTGGAACATCTTTTTCTAACTTTTCTGCTACTACAGCCTATAATAGATTATTCCAGATGTATAAACTGAAGGAAGAAGCAATACCGTTTACTGTTGGGTCGTCTGAGGACTCTCCTTTAAACACTCCTTTCTCTATAGGGGAATTGGAGTCAGCTCTTGCGTCAACGAAGGATTCTGCACCAGGTCCTGATTCCATTGTGTACTCCATGCTAAAACATCTACCATCATCGGCGAAACTTGTCCTCCTTCGGGTATACAATCGTTTATTCGAGGAGCGCTCTTTCCCCGATGCATGGTTAGAATCGACTGTAATTCCTCTTTTGAAGCCAGGTAAGGACAAAACCAACCCTAGTAGTTACAGGCCTATATCACTTACAAGCGTCTTGTGCAAACTACTGGAGAAGATGGTCAACCGCCGTCTTGTCTGGTACCTAGAAACCAACAACCTTCTTAGCAACGAACAATGTGGTTTCAGACTAGGACGCTCATCAGTTGACCAATTGGTTTTGTTAGAATCTGCTATTCAAGATGCCTTTCTCTTGCGTCAAACGCTCGTTGCGGTTTTCTTTGACCTTGAAAAGGCATATGATATGGCATGGAAAAGAGGAATTCTGAACACTCTGAAATCATGGAGTATACAAGGGAATATCCTAGCATTCATCGCTAACTTTCTTTCAAACAGATCTTTCCGCGTTCGACTTGGAGGCACGTATTCAAACAGCTATACACAAGAGAATGGTGTACCGCAGGGCAGCGTGCTGAGCGTCACGCTGTTTGCCGTTGCAATAAATAGTATCACCAGTAATATACGATCTCCGGTACACTGTTCCCTTTTTGTGGATGACTTTTGTATATATGTGCCTGCTCGTAGTATGGCAACTGCGGAAAGATCTTTGCAGTTAGCAATATACAGATTGGAGGAATGGTCAAAATCTACAGGTTTCAAATTCTCTGCTTCGAAGACCCAATGTGTAGCATTTAGTCGTCGTAGGCAACACCAGGAGCCGATCCTTTTTCTTGACGGGGTTCAGCTTCAAACCACGGATAGTGTTCGATTTCTAGGTCTTTTATTTGATAAAAGACTCTCATGGATCCCACATGTTCGTGATTTGAAGGTGAGATGCAATAAGAAATTGGATATGTTAAGAGTCCTTAGTGGTACGAATTGGGGAGCAGACAGAACTAGTATGCTTCGATTTTATCGCGCGGTCGTTAGATCGCGCATTGATTATGGCTGTCAAGCCTATTCATCTGCACGACCTACAGTTCTGAAAACTCTTGATACCATCCACCACTCTGGACTTAGACTGGCTACTGGTGCATTTAGAACTAGCCCAATCCCTAGTCTTCTTGTCGAAGCTGGGGAACCTACCCTTTCTAGACGACGTGAGATGCTACAAATATCTTACGTTTCTGTTCTTCGAAGCAAACCCAACCACCCGGCATTTGATATAGTCTTTCATAATACGTTAAATCAAGTGTACAATACACGTCAACGTTCGACCGCTCCATTTGGCATACGAACGATAAGAATATTGGATGACCTTGAGTTGCAACTTCCAACTATGTTTGAACGACAAATGTGCTATCTACCTCCATGGATAATAAAAACGCCGCACTTCGATTTCTCATTGTCCAGTTATATAAAACACGATACTCCTGTTGTGGTCTACCACCAGGAATTTTTATCCATTTATAAATCTCACCAACACAGTGAAATTATTTTCACTGATGGATCTAAACTGGACAATGGCGTTGGGTGTGCGTTTTATGCATCTGGTTGTACCTACACGTACGGATTGCCCTCAGCTTGCAGTGTTTTCACGGCAGAACTATTTGCTATTTTTAAAGCTTTGACCGTCATTCCATCTCGATCTTCGCATTATCTTTTGTGTTCGGATTCCAAAAGTGCTCTTCAGGCTCTTCAGGATGTTTTCTCTAACAACCCTTTAGTTGGGGACATTTTGTGTGCTGTACACAGGCTTCAATTGAGGGGTGTGGGGGTAACTTTCTGTTGGGTTCCTGGACATTGCGGAATACTTGGAAACACAAAAGCGGATGAAGCGGCGAAGAAAGCTACAAGTTTGGTGCCTATTACTCAACTAGTTATGGCATCCGATTATGTGTGTTTCGCGAAACATTTATTGCTCGCTGCTTGGAATGACGAGTGGCATACCGTGATTGAGAATAAGCTGAGGGAAATTAAAGATACCGTCCGTCCATGGAGGTCTTCAATTCGTTCAAAACGTAGGGAGGAAGTGGTGGTTACACGCCTTCGCGTTGGCCACTCGTTTGCAACTCATGGATATTTGATGAGGCGTGAAGATCCACCAATATGCCAATATTGCGGTGATATCTTCACAATAAAACATATTTTAGTAGACTGTGTTAATGTAAGCAATATTCGTGACCTTTTTAATTTAAAAGGGAGTTTGAAGGTGGTGCTAAGGGACGATGCCTCGGCCATTGACCGAGTCATCGCTTTCTTGCACCACTTGAAAATATTTTTTAAAATTTAATACATAAATATATATATATTTTTTTATACATATAATTCTCTGTTTCTTTTATTTATTTTACTTTAATTTATTTTGTGTTCTTGTTATTGTTATTGAGATTTATTTATTGATAAATTGTTACCTATTATTGTTTTACATATTGTTATTATTTATTTACTGTTATATTGTTTTTTGTTGTAATTTTGTTATTTAATATTGTTATAGATTTATTGTTTGTTATTTATTGTTGTTGTTTTTTGTTTTGGAATTTTTGTTGTATTTAAATTTATTTTGTTTTATTTAAAATATTCGTTGTCCGTGTTAGATTTAGTTTGGCGATGATAACCACAAATGGTTTTTCGCCAGGAAAAAAAAAAAAAAAAAAAAAAAAAAAAAAAAAAAAAAAAAAAATCCAACTATGTTTGAACGACAAATGTGCTATCTACCTCCATGCATAATAAAAACGCCGCACTTCGATTTCTCATTGTCCAGTTATATAAAACACGATACTCCTGTTGTGGTCTACCACCAGGAATTTTTATCCATTTATAAATCTCACCAACACAGTGAAAATATTTTCTCTGATGGATCTAAACTGGACAATGGCGTTGGGTGTGCGTTTTATGCATCTGGATGTACCTACACGTACGGATTGCCCTCAGCTTGCAGTGTTTTCACGGCAGAACTATTTGCTATTTTTAAAGCTTTGACCGTCATTCAATCTCGATCCTCGCATTATCTTTTGTGTTCGGATTCCAAAAGTGCTCTTCAGGCTCTTCAGGATGTTTTCTCTAGCAACCCTTTGGTTGGGGACATTTTGTGTGCTGTACACAGGCTTCAATTGAGGGGTGTGGGGGTAACTTTCTGTTGGGTTCCTGGACATTGCGGAATACTTGGAAACACATAAGCGGATGAAGCGGCGAAGAAAGCTACAAGTTTGGTGCCTATTACTCAACTGGTTATGGCATCTGATTATGTGTGTTTCGCGAAACATTTATTGCTCGCTGCTTGGAATGACGAGTGGCATACTGTGATTGAGAATAAGCTGAGGGAAATTAAAGATACGGTCCGTCCATGGAGGTCTTCAATTCGTTCAAAACGTAGGGAGGAAGTGGTGGTTACACGCCTTCGCGTTGGCCACTCTTTTGCAACTCATGGATATTTGATGCGTCGTGAAGATCCACCAATATGCCAATACTGCGGGGGTATCTTCACAATAAAACATATTTTGGTAGATTGTGTTAGTGTAGGCAATGTTCGTGCCCTTTTTAATTTAAAAGGGAGTTTAAAGGAGGTGCTAAGGGACGATGCCTCGGCCATTGACCGAGTCATCGCTTTCTTGCACCACTTGAAAATATTTTTTAAAATTTAATACATAAATATATATATTTTTTTAATTTTATTTATACATATAATTCTCTGTGTTTCTTTTATTTATTTTAATTAAATTTATTTTCTGTTCTTGTTATTGTTATTGAGATTTATTTATTGGTAAATTGTTACCTATTATTGTTTTACATATTATTTATTTACTGTTATATTGTTCTTTGTTGTTATTTTGTTAGTTAGTTTTTAAGGATTTTTTCATTGATATATTGTTGTTTTTTGTTCCTAATTGTTGGTGTATATTGTATATTGTTGGTAAATATATATATATATATATATATATATATATATATATATATATATATATATATATATATATATATTTTTTTTTTTTTTTTTTTTTTTTTTTTTTTTTTTATACATATAATTCTCTGTTTCTTTTATTTATTTTAATTTAATTTATTTTGTGTTCTTGTTATTGTTATTGAGATTTATTTATTGATAAATTGTTACCTATTATTGTTTTACATATTGTTATTATTTATTTACTGTTATATTGTTTTTTTTTGTAATTTTGTTATTTAATATTGTTATAGATTTATTGTTGTTTTTTGTTATTTATTGTTGTTGTTTTTTGTTTTGGAATTTTTGTTGTAATTAAATTTATTTGGTTTTATTTAAAATATTCGTTGTTCCGTTTAGATTTAGTTTGGCGATGATAACCACAAACGCCAGGAAAAAAAAAAAAAATCCACACACACAACATACTGAGGCCAGAGCAATTTGGCTTTAGGACAAAACACTCGGCTACGCATCAGCTGATGAGAGTGGTGGAGCATGCAACCAAGGGTTTCAACAATTACTGCTCGACTGGGGTAGTCTTCCTGGACATTGAAAAGGCCTTTGACCGGGTCTGGCACAACGGGCTCTTAGCGAAACTTCGTCACTATGGCTTTCCAGACGGGCTCATACACCTAGTTAGCTCATACCTGTCCAACCGTAAGTTTAGGGTTGATGTAGATCAAGCTCAATCTACACTACGGACTATACGGGCTGGAGTCCCTCAGGGCTCAATTATTGGGCCCGTATTGTTCAACATCTACATCAACGACATACCGACAACACTCAACACACAAGTGGCCATATTTGCAGATGACACCGCGTTATCCGCTCAGTCATGGAAACCACATCTAATACACTTATATTTACAGGACCACCTTACAGTACTAGAATCATGGCTGAGCTACTGGAGAGTTAAGGTGAACGTGGCCAAGTGCCAGGCTTTGCTTCTCTCCAAACGTAGGACACACCAACTCAACACACCTCTAAAACTATTAGGCGAGGACATTCACTGGGGGAACCAGGTCAAATATCTGGGAGTCATACTCGACAGAGGTCTGACTTGGGACCCTGACATTACCAACACGTTAAAAAAAGCAACAATTAGATTAACACAACTATATCCTATGCTTAACAGAACAAGCCCACTTTCACTACGGGCGGCCACTACTATATACGTATCTATGTTGCGCAGCATACTCACTTACGCATCACCCGTCTGGGGCCATGCAGGTAACACACGCACACGCAGACTACAGTTATTCCAAAACAAGGTTTTGCGAATAATCACGAAGGCACCTAGATGTACAAGATTAACACTGCTTCACACTGACTTAAAAGTGCCTTTCATCAAACAACACCTCCGACACTTAGCAACAAAGTTCTACAAACAGGCTCACGCACATACAACATCAACACTCATTTCCTCACTGGGTAGAGATGACCCCACCCACGACACACACAGACGGCCGCTGTCCTTACTGACCGCCTAGCTCACACCATACCACCAAAATAAAATATACATACTAATAAATTCTGCTTCACAGTTATGTTCCAGGCGACGCAGGGGCACATCTCCAGGGCCGCGGCTTAGCCCCAACGGAAGTAATAATTTGATTGCATGCCTTTTCAGTTTCGAGTAGGCAGCAGAAGAAGAGGTGCATGCCATTCCTGCCATAGACTCACTAACAAGGTATTTGCAAGGTAATACCTCTCCTTATTCCTTAGCATAAGGTGATCCAAGCCCCCAGGGTTCCTGCATGATCTGTCGCGGGATTTTTCCTGGCAGGGTTTCTTTCTTGCCAGGTTTTTTCATTACGCTCTTAGCGCGACACTTACCGTACTGTTTCATTTCACTATCTCCTGATTCTCCATGGAAAGAGCTTATGAGCTTGGTACATGGGCAATCAATCCCGTTTCCTTCATTCGCGGTAGGGATACTAACCGCATGCGCATGTGAGACGGAGGTAGCTCGCTAGAGGTTGGCTGCCACGAGGGCTGGGCGGGTTTTGGGGGCTCAGACCCGGAAAACATTCTAGATTGTGTGCCATATCTGTCCCTCCATGCAGTTTTGAAATACCTCTTTTGGATCTTTTCCGTTATACGTATACCTCTATTTAATGTCGAATTATATGCTTTTTCATTATAAGTATTATATTTATGTAAATTACCTTATTATGTTGATGAAGGTGGCTAATACTCGGCGATATTACGCAGTATTTCCTCAAACAAGTCCTTTCCTGCGTGTCGCCGCCGCCACATGAACTCGCACAGGTAAGAATCTAACAACGTGCGTCTGGTCCCGCACTGGTTTTTATTTCGTTGTTTAGCCAGACGCCAAGTACTCTCAATTGTTTGTGTGTGAGCACCACTTTCGGGATCAACAAAATTATACGTATGGTTCACCGTATAATGTTCATAGCCTAACCTGTAAATGCTATTATAGGCTCGCCAAAATTCAATTGTTGTTAATTTCCTGGACCAACAATAGATAAAAAGTAACACCTTTCGAAATGGCAGTTTCGAACCTGTTAAATAAGTGTCAACTCGAATAGATTTGTACTCACGGCACTCACGTTTAGAACATACCCATTTACACGAATTCACGTTAAGGACCATGTCGTGTCCACGCACACATTTCCGAGGATTATGCAAAACAGATTTACCTTGGAAAAAATGTATCACATCTTCTTCAGTTTTGTATAGATCGGCCAATCGAAGAAAGTTCATTATGTCTCGCAAACAAACTGACGACTGCCAGATTACAGATAAGAAAACCGCTTTACAGATAAGAAAGCCGGTTCTAAAGGTTGAAAATGAGGAAAACATGTTTTAAAACATGTTCCGTTATTTATACCAAACAATGGTTAAAATGTATTATTCAATATATTTAAATAGTGGTATACGTATAACGGTAAAGATCCCCTCTTTTAATATAGGCTAGGGGAAAATAAAACTGGTATGTGCCACATATGTCACTACATGCAGTAAGGGGTTAATATAGATAAAAATACGAAATTGATATCATTTGATATTAAAAATATGTATTCTAACGCTCCTATCAAAGAAACTATTGAAATAATAAAATCTAAAATTTCTCAATATGAAAAAGATAAAAAACTAATTTAAAAAAAAATTGCATATAAAAAATTCATTTTTTTGAGTGCATAAAAATGCATAAAACGCATTTAAAATGCATTTTCGAATGGTGTATCGACTTATAAACTCGATATTCGTTCTCAGCGTCCTCAAAAACCCCTAGAAATAGTTTTTATGTACTTTTAATAAAAAAATTTTAAAATGCATATAAAAAATAATTTTATGCATTTTTAACCCTTTTTATTGCATTTGTACCGAATGTAAGAAAATTGCATTTTTTCTACACAACACCAAGAACATTTTGCAAAATCCCCACTTCGATAACTTTACTCCCATCCGGATTCGTAGCTTTTAACTACTTATCCTTGCCAAACGCTTGTGTATACTAAATAAATAGTCCTTTATGTATGCCAGTAGGATAGTTATTCAGTGTCTAATTGAAATAACTGGTAAGTTGTGATACAATTTTATGGTTACGGATTACATAGTAGGTATATTTAAATAAAAAATGCGTTAACAAGTATTTCTATATACACTAATGGGTATAAAATAAACACGAAGTCTGAAGAATTCAAAACTATCATAGTATCGCCCGTAGGCTGTCGGTCCAGAGTTGACGCGGCGTTGCCATATTGTATATTACGGCCTTCTACTAGAGTCGGCCATGGAAAGGCCTCGCTTTACTTGTTTACTGCTTACTCTGTGCGCACGCTTTGTATCAACTGTAGCTTATTATTTCCCGCTTAATTTATAAGGATGAAACGTATTTAGACTTTGAGGTTAAGTGTGAAGTTCGTATATTTACTGATCAACAGTTTGTGTGGACTGCTATAAAATATTTACTTACTATTATAAAAGACGTAATAAAGCTATATATATAGTTTGACATTGTTTAGTATCATAGACTCAATTACTAAAAAAAATGAAATTGGAAGAAGCTGTTGAAATTTTTGCAGGAGCCGAGGTATTGAACTCATCACCCTCTAATTCTGCAATAACCACAAATTATTCCTTCAAGAGAAAACTGTGTAGTTATCAAGATTTGTCAGAAATATTTCGCCTGAAAAACAAAGATTTTTCACGCCAATTCGCCCACATTTATGCTGTAAGGTTAAATTCTATGAGAAGTACTCTGATAAAAAGGGCCAGGATGAAATGGGGTTAGTATATGTTACCTATATTTTTATGATAAAATTATCGTTTAGTAGTGAAAAGATTAAACTTTACATGTATGTTGTCCTGTAAATACAGTTACTGTGCAATATAATTCTTTTCTTTATGAAAATACCAAAGGTTCAAGTTAACCTTGTCAGTTTTATGACAAGATTTTTATTTTGTTTATAAGAATAATATCAATGTATATGTCATTTTCATGTTTTGCAAACATTTACTCTTGAATTATTATGAAATTGGAAAAAATATAAATCTTGGGATTTCCTCTTCTTTATTTGATTTTTTTACATTTAATCCAGAATAAGTGATGTTAGTTATTGGTTATCCAGACGCTATTGATATTGTTAAAATAACTTTACCTGTGATTGCAGAAAGTCCTCAGGAAAACTGAAAAATTAATAAAAGTTTGTTTGCATGCACAAAAGTTTCATAATTTTGAAAAAAGGTATTTATTTACCATGCCCATGTGTACGATTTTAGCGAAACAAATTATATCGGCCGACACAGAAACTCATTAGTGATACAAAAAAAAAAAAAAATTTATACAGCTCTCGCTCATGCCCAAAAAATTAATTAACAATTTTGGAAAATTGACATTCCTTCATATGTGGGGTTAATAATAGTGCTGGTAAAAATTCACATTGCCCACCCTCATTAGAATGCTTATAAAACGAATCAATAACATGTTCTGAAGCTATATTGGTAATTATTGTTTGTTATTGCCACGGAAGGTTAATTTTATATGTTTAACCAAATGTATACGTGTAAGGCTAGAATAGAGGCAAAAAGTAAAACTCTGTAGAAGTAGAAATGTAATTAGGTAATGTAATATATAAAATTACAACCAAATCTATTATGACTGGACACTTTACTGGTATATTTTAATATAGGTATATAGTAATTTATACAATTTATCTATCCTAACTGGTGACTTTATAGCTATATTTAAACATACTTATACGTAGTACGGCGTGCTGTTTATACACAAACTTATTTCTGACTACTCCACTCCGAGTTTTTTACCCAACTTTAATTTGATAAAATGGTATTTATTTCCCTGAGCATGAGTTTGCGTTATTTTTTTCGTATCCCTGATGACTTTTCTGCGTTGGTCGATATAATTTATTTTTCTAAAATCGTACATATGGGTACGGGAAATAAATAACGAAAAAAGTTATTTTGTAAAGGTTTCTTTATAAAACCAATATTTCTTTATAAGAAGTAACACAAAGTATTCTGCTATTACTACATTGTAAAACTACTACAACTAATCTGGTATGATAAATTTAGTTTAAAAAATATTTTATAGTCTAAGAGTTAAATAGTAAAGATATACCAAAATGGAAGCTACAATATTTGTTAACATGTATATGTTAGCAAACTTTATTAATTTCTATTTTTATAATCAAATCTATCCTAACCTGATACTTTGTAAGTATATTATAAGATAATGAAGTATTATATAATTTACTACTTTATGAAAAGATCTTGTTTTTTTTTGTTAAGTAATTAGTATCTGTTTAGTTTTAGTTTTTAAGTTACTGTCCTTTCTTAATATTATAAATAAATTGTAGTAGTATTGTTGCTTTAGGCATTAGCATTTAGATATTCAATACTCTAGATGTAGTGAGGTTATAAGAACTTTTGGTAATTATTAAAATCAGTGACTACTGCTCCGATCGGCAAATTTTTTTTTTCTGATCAGTTTGACCTTGCTGAACATGAATCTGAAGTTTTTTTTTACTGCAAACACATTAAAAAAAAAAATAATAATAACCTAGCCAGACCTGACCTGACTTTGGTGCTTACTAATGCTCTGATTGGCAAAATCTTTTTTTCTGATAGATTTGACCTTGCTGAACACGAATCTGAAGTTAATTTTCAACAGTAAACACATATTAACCTAAGAAAGCCAGTTCAGGTCAGGTTGGGGTAGGTTATTTATTATTTTGTTTGCAGTAAAAAAACTTTAAATTCGTGTTCAGCAAAGTCAAATTGATCTGGAAAAAAAATTTGCCGACTGGAGCGGTAGTCACTGATTTTAATCATTACCTAACTTTTTTATAAAAAAGTCATTCCGTGTCAAATCAACACACCTATTTTACCACACCCTTTCATATATTAATGAAATTTGGTACACCCAAAGTGGGGGTTGAGACTAAAAAAAATACTAAATTTCAAATTTTTATCTATAACGGTTTCCGAAATACGGCCATGTAAAGTTTTCAAAAAACGGTCAAAATGTCGCTGCGGGAAAACGTTTAAATGGTCATAACTCCTCTCCTAATAAAGTAAGAATCATGGGAAAGGTGTCATTTTTTTAGCTCTTTTTATGCCCTTTTTAATGATATATAACACATATAGGTTGTGAGAAAAAAAATATTTTAAAAATAAAAAATAAATTTTTGAATTTAAATATTTTTGAAAACACATTTTTTAAAATTTTCAAAAAATATATATAATAGGTCTTATTATCACTAATTGGTTGTTAAAATTTCATCTTCGGATAGGACGTAAATTCTTCCTGTTGGAGTTGTTGGATTCACAGTACATAACACATCTGTGAATGGTAGCCGTAATACATCTGGTATTCTTGGGTAGCTAAATGATGGAGAAGGTCCTTTGGGATGAAGGAAGGTAACTTTTAATTCATCTTTGTCTTCGTTTTTGTCCATTATATAAGCAAGCCACCAGTTATAGTCATAGACGATACTTATGTAACCATTACAGTCTGCAAAAGTAATTTTGTCTGTTGACCTTGATACTGTTACTTGAGAAGAAGTTGTTGATTCGGAAAATATTTTCACAGTTAACTTATTTCGGATTGAGGCAACAGGCATAAAGGTGTGGTATTGTTGAGTCCCCTTTATTGTGAGTGCTTCACTAAACCGATCTTTCAAAAAAATTTCTGCTGAGACATAATCTTCTTGCGTTCCATAATCAAAACTAATCCCATGAATATTTTCAACTGACCATTCGTAAAATTCACATGGAGTCAAGATTTGGTTTTGAAACGGTCTTTGTAAACTAGCTTTTGCAGCTAATCTTTTGACCGTGCCACCAAGTCCATCACTTGGTCCCTTACCATGGGCAGTGGCAAAAAAATGCCACTCAGCCTCGATGCCAAAGTCGTCAATATGGTTACAAAGGTTTATAAAATTCTTCTTGTTCTTATATTGGGCTGCACACCCATCAGAAAAAAATATGATCTTTTGCGGAACTTCTCCAAACTTCATGGTAAAAAAATGAACAAGCTTCTTTTGAAAACTGTACACGGCTACTGTGTTGTTTTCAAGACATTCTGAAATTATTACATAGTTTAAATGTTTGAGTTTAACACCTTCTCTGTAATATATTACAAAAGGATGAACTGTAGCCTGGTTACTAACCCAGTGATAACTTTGGGCTTCGTTTTGCACAACCATGCTATAGTTTTCTGCAAAATCTAGTGTTACAGCAAATTCAGATTCATTTAAGTTTTCCTTTACCTTGTTCAGGTATGAAGTTTGTTGTTTTGCAACAAAGTCATGTCTAATTAAAACCTCCAACTTGCTGCAAAACATGTCAATGAATTCATCTGATGGTTTCTCCAAAGTCTCTAAAGAACATCGGTCAACTGATATCCATTGTCTGAATGTCACTTTTTCAATTATGTTTTCTTCGAATGATTTTTCAAGAATTTGTCTAACTAGTTCTCCTCCTGGACATGATGAGCATTCATTCATTAAACAGTCTATAAATGGTGGATTACATAACATCTTTGCCATGCAGTGCTTGTACGTCTGTAATTCATTGTTAGTTACTGTCCCCAGTTTTGCATTTTCAACCATTATTTTGACATTTTCATGCGTCGTACATACACATACTACATGGGTGCCAGTTGATCCAGCTAATACACAGTGCCTGGGTCGCAGCTCAGCAAATTTTGAAAAACTTATGTTAATAGAGGGAAATTCACTTTTAAATAGAGTATACGCCTCTTTGAGGTTGCATAAAATAAGTCTTTTTGAGACTTTGGTCTTGTTTCCACTTTCATCAACAATGGTGATACAGTCCTTCATTCCTGGCATAGCTCTACTAAGCTCATCATTTTCATAGAAGTCTCGGACATTTTGAATAACTTCTTTTGGCAAACTTTTACCAGGTTTAGGATTAGGGCTTTCTAAAATTCCTTTTTCTGTAAGTACTTTTTTTGATTGACGCACCATGTAGTTTGGAGCATTAAATTCACGCATTATTTTTCTGACTCCCCAATCATTTGGAATACAAGTTAAAATCATTAACTTTTTCTTTCTACTAGTTGCATTGGAAAACTGGGTTTTCAGATTTTGTAAAACAGAATTATTTAATTCTTGGCTGTCATCATCTGACTCAGAATCTGTTACTGATACAAAAAGCCTTTTTTTCAAAGCAGAATCTATCTTTTTTACCTTTTTAGCAGAATAAGATTTTGATTTAATTTTTTTATAATCAATAGGTGACTCACCAAGCTCATTTAGAGAAGTGTTGAGTGTCTCAAGCACGTGTGATTCTGCCTGAAAACTGGGATCGTCATCTTCGGAAACAAAAGGGTCTTTGTCCTTGGGTTTGTTTGATTCTCTTTGACTTTCTTCATCCAAATCTTGTATAGTGTCAGTTTCTTGGACCTTGTTAGAAGCAATGTTTTCATTTTTAATTGCTGAAACCTCTTTCCTGCATGTATCACAAATCTTTGATATCTTTGAAATTTCTGGGTAAAAACTACACATCCAGTCAGTGACAGTTCTTAATTTTTTTTTGTCCCTAACATAGTGATGAGGTTTTTTTAAAGGATTGCAACATTGTGCATTTGAAAATTTGCAATTGTCTGTCATTTTCCTAACTCATGAAAAACTGCTTTCCCTATTTCTGAAACAAAATAATATACACAATCAAAAACTACTAATTAATAAACTTTACACACACACTTCACAAGTTAATTAGGCCTAACACACTAATACACACTTTAATTAATAAACTTTAATGAAATAAAAAACTAGGAAGTAAGCCTACTCTACTAAAAATTATATGAAACACTTGGACTAATGATGTGTGCACCACTGACTTCAGCTGCAAACTGAACACAATCTGACGGTGAAGTGCTACTGGACATGAGCTTGTCTCAACTTGAAAAGCAAGTACAGACATGAAATTGTCTGTGGTGGGAACAAGAGTGAATATTGTGCAATAACAAGCTGAAAATGGTACTTCATAAACTTGCAATTACATGTAGGATGAAAATATAAATACAAAATGTAATATTTAAGAATACATTATTACTGTTTTTATATTTTCCATTTTTAGTTATTTTTATAAAATATTTTATAAAACAAATTTTATAAAATATTTTGACATTGTAAAAACCACCATTAATAAAACATTATTTTGACTATGAACCTGCAATCCCATTGCAATCCCATAACTAAACTTAGTGATAATAAGACCTATTATATATATTTTTTTGAAAATTTTTAAAAATGTGTTTTCAAAAATATTTAAATTCAAAAATTTATTTTTTATTTTTAAAATATTTTTTTTTCTCACAACCTATATGTGTTATATATCATTAAAAAGGGCATAAAAAGAGCTAAAAAATGACACCTTTCCCATGATTCTTACTTTATTAGGAGAGGAGTTATGACCATTTAAACGTTTTCCCGCAGCGACATTTTGACCGTTTTTTGAAAACTTTACATGGCCGTATTTCGGAAACCGTTTGAGATATTAAGCTGAAAATTGGTATTTTTTAAAATTCTTCATGAAGGTAACCTATATTCCAAATTTTATCATAATCTGAGATGGTGATGGAAAAAATCTCTTAAAAGTGTGTTGATTTGACACGGAATGACCCAAAAAGGTTTTATATAAAGAAATCCTCGGCAATGATTACTTTTTACACAAAACTTTTATATAAAGAAAACAAACTTTTGTGTATAATGTAGTAAGATTAATTCATATTTTTTTACATTTTTTATGAGCCAAACCAAGTTTTCTTTTGTCTAATTTCCTTAGGGCTTTATCTACACTACCTGTTATAATTTTTTTCCAATATTATTAACCTGGATAACTTATTGATAATTACCACGACTCAAATTTTAATCTTGACTATTTGGCTTATAACATTTAAAATCAGGTTCTTCTTAAGAATGTATTTCAAAATTTGGTAATACTTCATCAAATACTGTTTAACAAACCAATTTTTACTTTTAATGTATATTACCCAATTGTATGTTATAAATCAATACACAAGTTGAAACATAACCTTAATTTGCCTAAGAAAAATTATTTCAGTACTCGGAAACCATTAATAATGCTTGAATGTAGAAAACCTTAATATCGAACCTAACTTAAATGGTCTGTAACTGTATATGAGGAATGTTTCCTTGTAAAAGAAAACACTATTTTAAATATATTATAATATAACATATTTAAAAGTTTTTTTTTTTCAACTTGGGAGCGGGTTTTAAATTGCCCGAAGCACTGCTACCTTAAGGTATATTGTACTTACCTCCCTGATCTAGTCAAATAACCCCATTACGGCTGTATAGCCTATTCATCTGCTTGACCTACGGTTCTGAAACTCCTGGATTCAATACATCATGCTGGCCTTAGACTTTCTACTGGTGCTTTTAGATCAAGCCCAATCTCCAGCCTTCTAGTTGAAGCTGGAGAACCATCTCTCTCAATGCGACGTCAAATGCTACAATCATATTACACTGGTCTTCGAAGTAAACCTAAACATCCGGCATTCAAAGCAGTTTTTGATCCAGTATCTCGAGGATCGTTACAACGTGCGTCAATGTTCAACTGCTCCTTTCGGAATAAGAACGTTGCGCATTTTTAGCAATCTAAATTTAGAACATCCACCTATATTCGAACGAACATCATGCTACATCCCTCCATGGACAATACAAAAGCCAAAATGTGACTTCTCATTGTCCATGTACCTAAAACACAATACTCCTGACGTTATTTATCGTCAGGAGTTTTTGCAGATTCAACAAACTCACCAACATACTGTGACTATATTCACAGAAGGTTCAAAACTGGACAATGGGATAGGTTGTGCATTTTATATGGAAGGACAAACTTTCACTTACGGATTGCCCTCAGCCTGTAGCGACAGACTCCAATTACGAGGTGTCGAGGTGTCATTTCTCTGGGTGCCTGGTCACTGTGGAATATTCGGAAACACTAAAGCAGATGAAGGTGCAAAATTAGCTACAGGTATGTTACCATCGACACAACGTGTGATGGCATCAGATTTTGTATGCAAAGTTAAAACTACACTATTCTCTGTTTGGAATGAAGAATGGCAAAATGTAAATAGAAACAAGCTGAGGGACATCAAAAATACCGTCCGACCATGGAGGACATCTGTTCGTTCGAATCGTAGGGAGGAAGTGGTGGTAACTCGACTTCGCATCGGCCACTCTTTGTTAACGCATGGATGGTTGATGCGACATGAGGATCCACCACTATGTCCGTTTTGTAGAAATAATATTACAATCAAGCATATCCTGCTTGATTGTGATAAGTTGGAAAATTTGTATATACGTTACGATCTTCGAGGTAGTTTAAAGGTGGTTTTAAGGGACGATGTCACGGCTATCTACCGTGTCCTCGCTTTCTTACGCCACCTTAATATATTTAATAATATTTAAATTTTGTATAATTTTAGGTTCTTTAGTTTTAGATTATTACAATTGGTTTTAAACATTTATTTTATTTTATTTTGTTTTATTTTGATTAGTTTTATTTGTTTAGTATTATTTTAAAAGCTCAACTTTTAGCTAGGCGATGATAACCTCTATAGGGTTTTCGCCTTGAAAAAAAAAAAAAAAAAAAAAAAAAAAAAAAAAAAAAAAAAAAAAAAAAAAAAAACCTTCCCTCTTACCAGGTTTAGGAGTTTCCTGGCTAGTGTTATTTAAAAGTTAATAATAAAGTTAAATAAAACCAATAAGATGGATGTAAAATTTTAATAACACAACTTCCTTTCACAACCTTAGTTACATCATCAATTTTTGTTTGTTTGTATTACAACCTTTTACTATATGATAAGGTTTAAAGCTTATTTTAGCCTAAAACAAATTGAGGAAGTGTTTTTTTTACAAGAGGGAAAAATGTCTTGGTTCTAATCAGTCTAATTCATCTATTAGTTCACCATCTATTTCAGTCTCAGTACCATTAGATTTGATTTTTGTCTCACAAAAATTATGACAATGAACAAAGCTTTAGCCAGGTTTTATATAATTTTTTTTGTTCTAATAATTGTTTTGAAATACCTAAAATTACACCTCTCAATGAGTTTTTAATAGGCTTTTTCTGTGTTTCTAAGGGCCCTGAGATGACCGATTTGTATATTTGTTACAATCTTCAAGGTAGTTTAAAGGTGGTTTTAAGGAACGATGTCACGGCTATTGACCGTGTCATCGCTTTCTTACGCCAACTGACTCTATTTAATATTTAAATTTTGTATAATTTTAGTTTCTTTAGTTTTAGATAATTATAATTAGTTTTAAACATTTATTTTATTTTGATTAGTTTCATTCATGGCAAATTTATTTTAAATAACACTCGAGGTAGGCGATGATAACCTTGATAGGCTTTTCGCCTGGAAAAAAATAGAACATCTTGTTTAGGCAATTATAAATATTTTTGGTTTTCGCCAGAAAAAAATTAAACACAAATAATATTTTCAATAAAATGTCTCAAACCAATATGTCTTCACATAAGTTTCACATACTGTTCACATAAGTTTTTTTTTCGTTTCCATGTTTCCTTTTATCTCAAATTCATTCTTTTTTTTTGCTTGTCATTTTTTTAACTCCATTGATCCTTTTTGCAATATGTACTGTAAAAAAAGTGGTATCCAAGAAAGAGATGCAAATAAACTAATATATACACAATAATACTAAACGTGTTTCAAGCATGTACTAACTTTAACTGTATTTTAATGTACACAAGCATGCCCATCTATCTTGGTTACAAAATCATAAGTTAGATACAGAAGCAAAAAATCACACTAAGAAAATATTATACGCTGTTGAGCAAGAGAACTAGACCAAAATGGCTGCTGTAGTTGAGAAGCAACATGTTCTACATATTGTTCATCGAAAGCAGTACCTCCTTTCCTCGAACATCATTCCGGTCGCTACCTTGTTATGCCCTGGATTCCCCTACATACTCTTCATCTGTTGGGTTTTGTACAAAGTAAAATTTAGCGTGTGGCTCTTCAGGATGTTTTCACTGTTAACTCTTTAGTTGGGGACATTTTGTGTGCTGTAATTGGCTTCAATTGGGGGGTGTGGGAGTAACATTCTGTTGGGTTCCTACACACTGCGGGATACTCGGGAACACAAAAGCAGATGAAGCAGCGAAGAATGCTACAAGTTTGGTGCCTATTACTCAACGAGTTATGACATCTGATTATGTGTGTTTCACGAAACATTTATTGCTCGCTGCTTGGAATGACAAGTGGCATACCGTGATTCAGAATAAGCTGAGGGAAATTCAAGATACTGTCCGTCCATGGAGGTCTTCTATTCATTCAAAACGAAGAGTGGAAGTGGTAGTTACACGCCTTCGCGTTGGCCACTCTTGCAATTCATGGATATTTGATGCATCGTGAAGATCCACCAATATGTCGGTATTGTAAGACATATTTTGGTGGCTTGTATTGGAGTAACTAACATTCGTGTCCTTTTTAATTTAACACTTACAGTGCCGACCGAATTGCCGCCAGCCATGTATTGGAGTAACTAACATTCGTGTCCTTTTTAATTCAACACTTACAGTGCCGACCGAATTGCCGCTAGCCATTCCCTCTATGCCGGCCATTTTCCTAACTTCTTAAAATTATGATACAAAATAACCACTTTACTTATGAAAATGTTTTTTACCTCATTTTAAAGCTCCTTCCTTCCCAACCGTATGACTTCCAAATTTCCATCCCCACACATTATTATTTATCAATTTTTAAAAAAAGCACAGATTTTCAAGTTTTTGAAAAAGTTGACTGAAATGAAATATTTTTTTTTATTGTCCTAAAGTTAAACTATCTATTCAAAACTACATAAGAACACACTACATATATTATTTGTTCATGTTGAATGATTGAAATTATTTATACTGATGTGGAAAAATTCTTTTTTGAATGATACACTTTGAAACATGGTTCCATACACAAAGCTATTTTGCATACTGAACACCAGTAGGAAGTATCTTTTCTTCTGGCTTTTCCACTTTCTTTCTTGCCTCTTACATAGCACACTTTACACATCCTCTGTATTCTACTTTTCCCTGGTGGTGCTGGAATTCTTTCTATAAAGTGATTGCCAGTAGAAAGCCTACTTAGCTGGCCACCACTAGAACTTGGCCGTGGAGAATCCTCTTCACAAAGAGGCAGTTCAGTACACAGAAGTTTTATAAACTGTGTTACTGCCATCTTCTTTCCCTTTACTTTATTGTAAAGAATACATGCATTCACCACACACATAAGAAGGCAATGGAGTGCATGCTTTTTCCACCACTTGACAGTCTTGTGGTCAAATGCCCCATACGATATCAGCTGACTAGTGCGGTCGACGCCAGCCTTGTTTTGATTATAGTCCAGAACACATGCTGGCTTAGTTTTATCAGTTCCTCTATTTGTTCTGTATTAAACCATTTCAGCAGCATGTCTAGTACTCAGCATGTACACTGGACGTTTATCTCTCCAGCATATAGCTAGAAGATTTCCAGCCCTGCGATAAATTTGCTCCCCTCTTTCAAGAATTGGACTTTTCAAATCCTTTGGCAAACCTCTTCTATTCTTCATCACTGTTCCTACAAGAGCTGTTCTCATGTTTTCAAGTTCTCTTGCAAGATCAGGACTTGTATAGTATCTGTCCGTGTACAAGGTACGGCCTACTCCAGATAGGCTGCCTAATAAACTTGTCACAATGTTGATATTAACATTGCTCAGACCACAGTAAATACTTAAAATTCCATACATATCCAGTATCAGCTTCTGAAAGCATGTATAATTTTATGCCATATTTACTTGGCTTCTGAAGCATATACTGCTTGAATTGCAGCCTTCCTCTGAACGCATACATACCTTCATCAATTATTATTTTTTCACCAGGCAGATAGGCCTGCTGAAAACGAAGCTGGATAGTATCAATGAGAGGACGAACTTTATGCAGGGGGTCATAACCTGGTTCACCTTTCTTCAGTGAAGAATTATCATTGATGTGGAAGTTAGAAAAAATAAGTAAAAATCGGTTCCTGCTCATGATATTTGGGCAATAGGTACATGCAACAACAGGGTCTTTACTCCAGTGATCAATAATTTGAGGTCTTTGGCTGATGCTCTGGTGGAATATAATGGCAATGAACTTTTTTATTTCTACTAGGGTAACACATTTCCATTCATTCATCCTTGAATTAGGCTTCAAAGACTGAGAACTTCTCAATTGTCTCAACCTCTGTCTTGCATATAAATTTGTTTGTTGTTTGAAAGTGTCAATCAAATTACTGTCAACAAAATTTGAAAAAAAATCCAACAGAACTATTTTCATCAGGTTCAAAACTATTTGTCACCCCACTGAAACCATTGAAAACATCTAAAGTTGGGGTTGAATCCATGTTGATCCATACTATTTCAGAATCAGTAGGCCGGCTGACTTTGGTTCTACTCGTGGAGGTAACAAGGATTGGCTGTATGCTGTCAATAATTGTCTGATTCGCGACGATTTCCTCATTCTCTGAATCCGAATCTGGAACCAAAAATAAAGTTAATAAATTCTAGAAGAGAATTTGTACTATTTATATTCAGAAAAATGAGGAAATATTGACAGTAAACATTTTGCAAACAAAGCCAACTCACGACAACTTATAGGTTATAACACGAAAGAATAGCTCTACTAACCTAGGTTATGTTGAAATTCCTGCTGAACATACTCAGGATCGTCACCAGAATCATCAAAAATTAAATCTTCATCACCACTATCACTTAGTAGCTCGATGATATCAGAATCAGTCAAACCGGACATACACATTATGCTTCGTAAATGAACACAATTGCCACACAACTGCAACTGTAGCAGTTCTCAACGAAAAAGCAAAGAAACAAGAAATTTCTGTATACTCATGCACTCTTGACCGTAGTTTTAACTAAATGAACTACTCTACAATCTAAGATATTAAAACTCTGTCAATTGACGGAACAACGTATTAGAATCACATTGAAATGAGCATCACGTCAAATGATGTGGTAAGCATGTGTCGCCGTGTTTCGTCAATTGACGTGGTTGGCACGGTAAGTGTTTTAAGGTAGTTTTAAAGGTGATGCTAAGGGACGATCCCTCAGCCATAAAACGAGTGATCGCCTTCTTGCACCACTTGAAAATATTTTTTAAAATTTAATATTTAAAATATATTCCTTTTATTTATACATATATTTCTCTGTGTGTTTTTTTATTTATTTAAATTTAATTTAATTTATGTTCTTGTTATTGTGTTATTAAGATTTATTTATTGGTAAATTGTTACCTATTGTTATGTTTGTGATATTGTTATTATTTATTTATTGTTATACCGTTCGTTGTTATTTTAATATTTATTGTTTTATATTATTTATTGTTGTTTTTTGTTATTTATTGTTGTTCCTTTTTTTGTTATATATTACATATAATCATTTTATATTATTACTGTTATGTTTAGGGGTTGTTTGTTTTTTGTATTGTGTTTTATTTATTGATGTGTTATGAAAAATATTGCCGTATTTGTCTACCTTTTTTAATTGGTGATAATAACCCCAATTGGTTTTTCGCCAGGTTAAAAAAACAAAAAAAAAAACAATTATATTAATTACGTTTGCTACCATACTAATTTGTTTTGAAATATCATCTGTTTCCAGGTGAAGATGTTCAAGTATATAAATTAGCACAGTTACCAGAGGCTGGTGGCAGGAGATGTGTGATTATTGGAACTCTGTTTAAGCATCAGGAACTGAAACCTAGTATATTGAAAGAAATCAGTGAAGAGGTAATGACAGTGGAATAAGTTTTGAATTTATATCTTGATGACTGAAATATTCTTCAGTAAAAATTAAAATTACGTTTTTGACTGCCTTTATTCTTGAAAAACAGACCCAAAAATCGCTCTCTATGACTCAGATTCTAGTCGACCTCAGGAATGTGATCTACTCCTATAGTGGCAAATGTTTTTTCCAATTTTTCAAGGAAAATATAGGTGATCGAAGGAAACTGAAAACGCCTGCATACTTCTAAAGTAGTTTACCTTAACACCCTCAGAAATCTTTGTATTAGGGATCAACATTCAACCAGAACTTGTATGCTCCGTTTCTATCGCGCCATCATAAGATCGAGCTTAGATTACATTTGTGTTGCCTGTTTATCTGCTACACCAACCGTTCTAAAACCTCTTGATTCACTACGCCGGCTGCAGGGCAGGTGATCGAACTGCTCCCAACGAAACTGTCAAACTAATGTTTGAGTGTCACTAGCGGTGTGTGGCCGAGCATTGTCATGGAGCAGCACAATTCTGTTACTGAGCATTTCTCTCCGTTTGTTTTGAATTGCCCGCCTTAGTTTTCTTAAGGTTTTGCAATACCTTGCTGCATTAATGGTTTCACCTCTTGGGAGAAAATCAATTAGCAAAACACCTTCCCGATCCCAAAAGATAGTGCACATGATTTTTCGTGCAGACATTGTCGTCTTGAATTATTGTTTCTTCGGGGATTGCGTGTGACGTCACTATATCGACTGCTGTTTGGACTCTGGTGTGACATAACTGACCCAAGTTTCATTTTGTTAAAAAAATCCTCACCATCGTCATTGTACCGTGTGAGAAAAGTCAAAGCACTTCCGAG
This sequence comes from Prosapia bicincta, assembly GCA_036971475.1. Lineage (NCBI taxonomy): Eukaryota > Metazoa > Arthropoda > Insecta > Hemiptera > Cercopidae > Prosapia > Prosapia bicincta. The sequence goes on along the minus strand of JBAIZL010000376.1, from coordinate 1,811,105 downwards.
TCTCTTGGTTTTGTGCACGTCATTCAGCATTTTTGGAACCCATCGGGAACACAGCATGCGATAACCTAAGAGGCCCGTAACAATTTCGTACAAAACATTACGTGAAGTTTGTTGGAATTAGTAAGATAGAGTTGTCGTAGTGAAATGTCTGTTCTCTGGGATTTTTTGGTTAACTGCCCTTACCAGATCATCGGTGACGAGAGATGGTCGACCGCTCCGATTCTTGTCATGCACATTAGTTCGACCGCTATTGAACATTCTAACCCATTTTCTCACCATTCCTTCACTCATCACATCTTCCCCATAAACATCTTGAAGTTCACGATAAATTTCAGCCGGTTTCACATTCCTTGCATTCAAAAATCTTATTATAGAACGAATCTCACGATCGGCGGGAACACTTATTGTCTTAAACATTTTAAACGTTCAGAGAAAACTGAAAACACAACGTACAACTAAAATGGCATGACTCGATAGCCAGTGAACAAGGACGACTAGTGCACATGCGTAGAACACCGATTGCAGCGCTACGGGGGCAGTAGAATGAAACGGTACTTAGTTTCAGTATTCGCCTTGTACATTACATTTTTGATTTTTTAATGTTACCAGTGCTCTGATGTCAGATGTTCTAGTAGGTTTGCCTGTCCTAAGCATAGGATAGTGTTTGATTTAATATTCTGCTAATTATTTCTACCTTTAGGTAATTCATTTTTGTCATAACAATCATTGAATAATTTTTGTTAATGGGATTTAGCTGATTTTGACATTCTTGTTCTACTTAAACTATTGTTCTTCGAAATACATTGATTAATAAACCTATTATCTTGTAAACTATTTTTATTTAACAATATTTTTCTCATTAAATTTTTTGCAGTCCCAATTATTACCACAACCAGTAAGAACACATTTTGTTTCTGATACCGATAAGTTGATATTGGAAGATGAGTTACAAAGAATTGTTTTACTCAACACAGTAAATGTGAATCTGGTTGTGACTGGAGTTGTATGCGCAATGCTTGGATTTGAAGATGATTCAGGGAAATTTCAAGTTGAAGATTATTGCTGGGCTGGAGTAGATAGTGCACCAAACAGTGGTCTTAACCCACCCGATTCAGACAAGTATGTTAGTTTTGTTTGTTAAAGTATATTTAAAAATTGAAACTTGTTTTATTTGTATCATATACTTACACATTGCAGTTAGAAATCTTAACTTAGTTGCCACTCCTATTTAGACATTTTTCGTTTCCAATACCCTCTTGATAGAAAGCACCTACATGTGCTTTTAACCATCTTTCTAAGCTAGTCTGCAGCTTGTCTGTAAACACAATACTTTTAGCTAGCTTTTCATGTGAGGAAAGAGGTGAAAATCAAGACTGGGATATATGCTGGGTGATGAAAAACGTTCCACTGAGTTATAGCTGCTTTCGACTGTCAGTATTTACAGTATTCAAGTCGATATCAACTTTTGGGAGAGTATGTTGCACGTTTTTTACTGGGTAGCATCATGTGCAACAGACTTATAGCTCTTTTCAGAGCTGATAGTTCAATTTTTGTCACAAATTTTTAACCAAAAATAATGTAGACTCTTTTGTGATGTCTTCTAATGTGGATAAAGCATGAGAATGATCATAGAATGGACTGACAAATTATTATCGTATATACTGAGGGGGTAAGTTCTTGAAATCGCTAGAAGATAAAATATTTTTAAACGTGGAGCATAATTAAGGGCCTTCATGTCAGAAAGTAATACTCTCGGAGAATGTTGTAGGATATTGTCTAATTTGTCATTCATAGGCAATGATATGATTAGCACTAGAAGTTTGCTGGACAAAGGACTTAGAGGTTTCTGAAATTTAGACATCGACAATGTTTCACTATCACCTATATCTTACAGACTGATAAAGGATACCCGTTCTAGTGGATTTCCAGAAAAAATTATTAAATTCCAGCTGGGGTAGCACATAGACTACCCCATAGGGCTAGAAACAATAATCTGATAATTTTATTGAACCAAAATAGTATAATATCGAGAGGCCAAAATAGTATTCAATAATGCGGCCTCTAAGGACCAGAAACATGTTGTGGTTTGTTTAGGCATGTGAAATATATTGTAGGACTGGAAACAATAATTCAGGCTAAAACACAATACTCCTGACATTATTTATCATCAGGAGTTTTTGCAGATTCAACGAGCTCACCAACATTATGTGACTATTTTCACAGACGGTTCAAAACTTGATAATGGGGTAGGATGTGCATTTTATACTTGTACTTTGTTGTTGTTCATACTGTTGTTCAAATTTTTTAAATAACTTAAACTCTTCAACACGCCACCTTTTCAAGGACAAGAAAAAAGGACTTTTCTCAAAGTACAGAATGTGAAGGAATATGTTTCAATAATAACTTCAATAACTAGTTAATTTATGGGTCTTTATTAATACTTTTTTCACTAAATTGAACAGATTACATGTTTCAAAATAATAACAATAAAAGATAAGTTTTATGTAAACAAATTTATATAACAGCTAAAAGTTTGTTCTAGTGAGGTAATCTTCAAGAGAGCTTAAACATTGTATTGAGGGATGATGCCACAGATATTGATCATGCCATTGCCTTCTTACTCCATCTTAATTTATTTAATAAAATTTAATATAATTTTTGGTTAGGTCTAGTTAGGTTAATTTAGAATTAGTTTAATTTAATTCATTCCTTTAATTTTAGTTCTTACTATTTTTGTTTCTAGTTTCAACTTTTCTATGTTAAGTGCTTGGTCTTTAGTACGTAGCAGTAGTTGAGCTATGGGTATGATGTTATAACACCCTAGTTTTAGCATAGAATAAGAATAAAATATGGCAATGATAACCTTGAAGTAATAGTTTTTCCAACTAGGAAGCCTATTATACCCCATGAGAAAGTTTATACCAATACACTCTTTAAAATAAGGTTTTCTTTGACCTTGAGAAGGCACATGTGGCATGCTGAAGAGGAATTTTGAATGTTTTAAAATCATGGGGTATAATAAAAGGTTTCATTCTTGCATTCATACAGAATTATTTAAATAACAGGGCTTTCTGCGTATGTCTTGGAGGCACATATTCTAATCACTATAAACTAGAGAATGGTGTACCGCAGGATGGTGTTCTGAGTGTGACACTGTTTACCGTTGCCATTAGGCGTCATTTCAAACATACAGTCTCCAGCTCTGTTTGACGATTTGTGCATATATGTGGCCCAAAGTATGACAATCAATACTCACAAGGTTCATACAGTTTTTTCATAATTATTCATAACTATCAGTGAATTAAAAGATTGAACATTAACTCTTAAAAGGCTTCTAGAAATTATACAGGGTGTCTAGTGACAGGGAAAACCGGGAAAACCTGGAAAAGTCAGGGAATTTTAAGATTTTGGAAAAGTCAGGGAAAATTTTAAAAAATCGGGAAAATATTTATTTTGATTAGAAACAAAACTAGTGGCTATTGCTCTCGAATATTTGTTATTGTAAGCCAGCGGGCTGGTTTAGGGCCAGGGCAGTCAGGAAATAACACTTCTTTATTTAGATGCCCATTATTTATTTGATAAGCCTAATGCTATGACTTCAGGACTTATGTCAATAAATATTAAACGTGTCGAGTTGGTACAGCTGGGAGGTTTTAGCCTGGACCGTGGCCTTGGGGTGCGCAGTGGTTCTGTTATCATATGGACAGGTGGGGATAACAGATAACTCAGTCTGTTTCTGACCACACAGAACGCTGTTTAAACATTCGTAGCCAGCTATTTGTCTAGACTCGTGGTAGTATGTGTTTTATTTGACGGTGATTATTTGTACACTGTTTATTTCAACATGGAAGTTTCCAGTTTTCATTGCCGTAGCGGGCAAGCTCGTCATGCAGATGTCGTCATTACCTCCCCTCCTTCCTTAGGATAAATATAAACTAAAAGATGAAGTGACTGAAGCAGAGATTATATGGTGCGTGAATTTAGTAATTTAACACTTCTTTACGCAATGCAGAAGGTAGTGTGTGCCTCTTTCTAAGGATGTTCCCTGATAGCACCATTGCACAGAACATGAGATTGGGGAAAGATAAAATTTCCTATAGTGTTGTATTCGGTTTATCAAATTATATTAAAGACCTGTTACTGACATCATTAAAATCAAATTCTAACTATGTAATTGGCTTTGATGAAAGTTTAAACAAAATATCACAAAGAGCCCAAATGGATTTGAGTGTTAGGTATTGAGATGCAGAGACGGATGAAGTGAAAGCTCGATATTTTGGCTCTGTGTTCCTTACAGACACATAAGCAAAAGAGTTACTCAATTTGTTCTTCAAAGTCTTGATTTATCCAAGATCCTTCAGATTTCAATGGATGGGCCCAATGTAAACTGGGCTTTCTATAGACATCTAAAAGAGGAAAAGTCAGGGAAAACTCAGGGAATTTCTTCAAGCTATTTTACTAGACACCCTGGAAAAGTCAGGGAAAACTCAGGGAATTTCTTCAAGCTATTTTACTAGACACCCTGTTATAATTAGTCAAAATTCAAAACCGTGTAACTACTCAAAAGTGAAAAAATTAGTGATAACAGTCCCTTTCATGAAAAAAAACAATGCATTAGGTTACCAGTAACAGAGACTAGTTCTCAAAGCAGATTAGCCAACCTTCAATTGCTAGGAATAAAATTTCTCCACTTCCTAGAAAGGTACTGATAAGTACCACTAGTGTGTCTGCCCGCTTAGAATTCTTGCTTTGCAAAACATCTAAAATAGCTAGTACTTGCAAGTATTTTTGGGCAACAAAGGGGTAATTTCTAGAATCAAACAAATGATCCAGATTAACAAACACATGCAGTAAACAATAAATATGTATAGCCGGCAAAAATATTCTGAATAGGGAGTGCATCCAAATATTATGTGTAATTATTGGTTTTCACGATAACAGTGATTACTGAACATCGGAAAAAAAGATTTGTAACTAACAGACTATAAAATAGAGTCTGAACATTTTCGTCCTGACAAGCCAATTTGTTTCATATCCTTCATAGGTATAACAGTGAGTTTGATTGAATACTGTAAAACCCCAGATAAATGTTTTATCTCAGGAAATGTTATTAGTTAGACAAGAATAATATGTAAATGGGTTTACCTTCAAGAGCATGCAATTTTAACAATAATTTGAACTCAAACGATGATAAATGCTGTTTATTATTTTAATATTATACAAGCAACATTTCGGTCACATTTTAGGTTGTCCTTTTAAAGCTTTTAAATCTATAAACATAAATCAATAATCGTTATAACTTAAACATAAGATTTACAATAAATTGAAAGCTCAACAACTTTAAACACAATTTCAAACATACACGCACTAAATAAAACACTTAGCATTGATCATCGTTTGAGTTCAATTTATTGTTAAAAATAATGTTCGATAATTTATCCAATTTCTTTACATAAAACAAATATTGTAGTAAATATTACTCATCTGTTGTCTATTTACTTTAAATTATCTGTCATAATTTTTCAGATTTCTATTGGTTTTAAGTGGATTGGATTTAGCAAACAATGCTGCTCTTATAAATATTCAACTTCTTATTGAATGGCTAACAGGATTGTTAGGAGACCCACAAGATCAATCCAAAGTGGCTAAATTTACAAGGCTGATTATTGCAGGCTAGTAATTTATTTTTTCACATTTTTTAACATGCAAGTATATATTATCCACTACCTTAATTACTGCTTGAAGGTTAACTAGAGACTGTCTCAGCTGGTACCCCCATCACACACTCAAGTGCTTCTGAGTATATCAAGGTCACCAGTTGTTTCACAACTTGATGACCTGTACCAATGTGGTGTTACTCCTAATACCCTATTCAAAAAGAACGGTACTTACAATGCCCAACCATACAGGAGGGACATAGAGAACTCCCGTGTTAGGGGAACAAATACAAACAAAATAAAATGAACTTGGCTTATGCCCAAAACATTTGAAAAATTTCTCGAGTCAACCAATATGACATCTTTAATATAATAGTGAATTGATGTACAACCATTGATGAATGGCAAAATGTACATAGAAACAAGCTGAGGAACATCAAAAATATCGTCCGACCATGGAGGACATCTGTTCGTTCGAATCGTAGGGAGGAAGTGGTGGTTACTCAACTTCGCATCGGCCACTCTTTGTTAACGCATGGATGGTTGATGCGACATGAGGATCCACCACTATGTCCTTTTTGTAGAAGCAATATTACAATCAAGCATATCCTGCTTGATTGTGATGAGTTGAGCGATTTGTATGTACGTCACGATCTTCGATGTAGTTTAAAGGTGGTTTTAAGGGACGATGTCACGGCTATCGACCGTGTCATCGCCTTCTTACGCCACCTGAATCTATTTAATAATATTTAAACTATGTATAATTTTAGTTTCTTTTGTTTTAGTTACAATTTGTATTAAACATTTATTTTATTTTATTTTGTTTAGTTGGTTAGTTTTATTTTAAGATAATTATTTAAAATAACTTTAGTTAGGCGATGATAACCTTGGTAGGTTTTTCGCCTGGAAAAAAAATGGGTTGTCCAAAACAATTTCTTTTACTACTTCAATGTCTTTGTTGTTTATGTGCTGAGACGCCCCTCATTGGCATCTTCTTGGCCAACTTGGAAGAGATTGTTTCACTTACAACCATTTTTTTTTTAGAGTCGTTGAAATATTTTTGTTAAGGCACTCTTAATATTTCATCGAAATTATAGGTTCCTTATAAAAAATTCGATATATGGAAACTTCGATAAAGAGAAATCTGATTTTTCCGTAAAGACTCATATTACAGTATTACGCAAGTTTACGCGAACGTAACCATAATGCCTAAGAAACAGTACTACCGTATTTGTTTAAAATAAAGTTTGTTCTCTTCTACAGTATTATAGGGCTATAAACTATACTTTATATAGAAACGTTGTTGCTGTTCATGACGCTGGAAAATTATAAAATACAAACAGTGATGAAAACACGCATTTAGTTAATACTGAACACACCGTATGTACCTTAATAATACGAGGTGTGGCTAGAAAAAAACCGAACTGATGCTATAAAAAAATTTTATTTTCCATTATTTACAATTTGATGTTATCTCCTTTAATGTACTCTCCTCCTCGGTCTATACACCGCTCCATACGAATTTTCCACTGTTCATAGCAATGCTGCAGATCATTTTCGGTAAGTCCATACATTACTTCCGTCGCTTTTTCTTTTACTGCTTCAATACTCTCAAATCTAGTTCCTCAAATCTGTTCGTTCGAATCATAGGGAGGAAGTGGTGGTTACTCGTCTTCTCATCGGTCACTCTTTTTTTAACACATGGATGGTTGATGCGACATTAGGATTCACCACTATGTCAGTTTTGTTGAGGTACCATCACAGTGAAGCATATTATGTTGGAGTATGATTAGTTGACCGATTTGTATTTACGTTATGATCTTCGAAGAAGTTTCAAGGTGGTTCTAAGGGATCAGGTCACTGCTATCAACCTTGTCATCACCTTTTTACGCCACCTGAATTTATATAATCATATTTAATCTGTATAGTTTTGAATTTCATTTTGTTTAGTTATAGATAATTAAAATTAGTTTTAACTATTTATTTTATTTTGTCTAGTCATATTTATTCAAGGTTCATTCTAAATTCACTTTACAAATAACATTTTAGTTAGGCAATGATAACCATAATTACTTTATTGCCTGGAAAAAAAATGAAATGCGCTAGCAATATCATCTTTCTTCCTACCTGAAATTTCCTTATGCCATAGACATCCTATATGCCCAATCTTTTGTTTCTTTCCTTCTGGGATAAATGATTCGTTGAATACCACAATCCTCTTTATGAAAACAACTTCTTTAAACTGTCTCATTCGGGGATACATCATTACTTTTTGTAGATCCTTGGAATACAAAACCGTTTCAGATTTATGAAATTCATCTATCTTTTCTTTGTTCACTGAATTTTTTTACATCTGTCTGGCTTCATTATATTTTTTATGGTGTAGACTTCACTCTTTACAAACTAAACATGAATCATCTGTGTTTTTCACGTGCTCTGAAATGTGAAGCTTAAACTTGGTGCACCTTCAGTGCAGTTTCGTGAATGCAATATTCATGATTCGATGAAATTTGTAAGAACAGGTTACTTTATTATGTTCTGTTAGGAAGTCAGAATGCATCTGCGCAATTGATAACTTTGATGAAAGATATTTTCTATTAGGTGCATGTTCCCTTCAGTGAGGCACTCAGGGATTGTTACAATAGTTTGTTACCTCTGAAAACACTTTCTTAACTTTAAATTAGGTTAACTAAACGCATCTGTCACAACTAGGATCAGACAAAGAGTGAAATTAGGTTTTTTCGTACTCTATAAAGAGAATTCATAAAAAACATTTATCTACGAATGCTGTTTTTTTATCAACTTCCGATGTGGTATAAAAATAAAACTAGTGAGAGTAATTAAATAAATTTATTATCAAGAGTTAGGTACATTATTAGTTACTTTTCAACAAAATCGCCTTTTAAATTGAGGCATTTTTCATACCTGTGTACAAGCTTCTTAATACCTCTTTCATAGAAGTTTGCCGCCAGTGATTTGAGATGGGTTTTCACGGCGACTTGCAGTGCGTCGTCAGTTCGGAAGCTCTGCACTCCTAGCATCATCTTCAGTTCCGGGAAAAGGTGATAGTCACTCGGCGCTAAATCAGGGCTATACGCCGGATGGTCAAAAATGTCCCATTTAAACCCGTCAAGAAGACATTTCTTCAAAGCAGCACTATGAGGACGGGCATTGTCATGAATGAGCACAACTCCTGATGTGAGCATTCCTCTCCTTTTGTTCTGGATAGCTCTCAGCAAACGTTATAACGTACCACAGTATCCTTCCGCATTGATTGTGGTCACTGGCTCTAAAAACTCCACAAGCAAAACATCTTTTTGATCCCAAAACACGGTGGCCATAATCTTTCTGTTGTTGAACGTTTTTTGAATTTTTTGGGTTTGTTTGGAGAGTTTGAATGCATCTATTGTTGGGACTGCTGTTTCGTTTCTGGGGTGTCGTACAGAACCTGTCACTCATCTCCTGTCACGATTATGTTCAAAAAATCATTGCCATCAGCCTCGTAACGATTTAGAAAAGACCTTGCTGACGCCATTCGCCGAGCTTTGTGGTCATCAGTCAACATCTTCGGCACCCATCGAGCATAAAGTTTTTTGTAGCCTAACTTATCAGTTACGATAGTATATAGGGCTGACCTTGAAATATCAGGAAACTGATTGGATAGCTCCGTAATCGTAAACCTCCGATTGCTTCTTACACTTTGGTCAACTCGTTCAACGAGGTCTTCGTTTGCGATCGACTTTCGTCCTTGGCCCCCTTCATTATGAATGTCAACTCGTCCATCTTTAAATTTCCTACACCAATCACGCACTGCACTGTCACTCATAAAGCTTTCACGGTATACTCGTTTCATTCTACGGTGAATTTCTGCTGCATATAACCCTTCAGCTTCCAAGAAACGAATGACACTTCGCAACTCACACTTGGCGGGAGATTCTATCAAGGTAGCCATGTTTATGTGTTACTGGATAAACTGGTAATGGCGTCGGACGCCCGAAAACGAGTGAGGTTGTAGTGGGAGAGGTGCGCAGTCGATTGCCGCGCATTACTGGCCGATGCCGCTCGCCCTGCCGTCTAGCGGTACAGTCGGAAGTTGAAAAAAAACAGCCCTCCTACTAGGCTATCCATAGAGAGTATTATCTCATTTGCAAGCTAAATAACAATAACTGCTGAATACTAAGCCAAAAAACGGCAACTACGATGTAGATACTGTTTTATACCTTTCAACTTCTAGTTACTTTTGTCTGATGTAGTAAATCAAGGTTTGGGTAGTAGATATGGAGCAAAATTACCATTATATATCAAAAACTTTTGCAGTTACGGTTTTTAAAATTAGATATTATTTAGATTCCTCATGGTCAATAACATTAAAATCTACCCTAACCTCAAAATCCGTATTTTTGTCAGTCTTTTAGCATAGCAAGGCATTTTTAATTTCTTTATGAGGTGTGGCTATTAAATAACGAGACTGACGTTGTAAAAAGTTTTATTCTCATTTTATACATAATTATTTATTATCGCCTTCAATATACACCCCTTCTCTATCCCTGCAACGCTCCATGCGAATTTTCCATTGTTGGAAGCAGTGCTGAAAGTCATCTTTTGTCAACTCTTTTAGTACTCTTGCCGCTTTCTCTTTAACAGCCTCCACGGACTCAAATCTTGTTCCTTTTAATGCAGATTTCACCTTAATCCAGATTTCACATGTTATTACCCTTTCCAATAAATTTGGGTCATTTTTAATGGAATCTAAAATGTCAGTACAAACATTTTTGCGAGTTTCTTTTTGTTCAAACGTGAGAATCTTTGGCACCATTTTGGCGCACACTTTTTGCATGTTCAAATTGTCATGTAAAATTTGCCGTACACATTCTTCATCAATGTTTACAGTTTCAGCTATAGCACGAATACTCAATCGACGATCAGACCGAATCAAATTAGCAACTTTTTCGACATTGTCATCCGTTTTTGACGTTGAAGGGCGACCTGGCCGCGAATCATCTTCAACGTCTTGTCGGCCATCTTTAAAACGTTTGAACCATTCAAAAACTCGTGCACGGGATAAACATTCACTGCCGTACACTTCTTTCAGTAAATTATAAGTTTCAGTAGCGGTTTTTCCAAGTTTAAAGTGAAATTTAACAACAATTCGTTGCTCTATTATTACACTATTCGGCAAAACAAAATAACAACGTTAACGGAAATGAAGGTTATAACTAAACCGTGTTACTTACGTAGATGAGGCTAAGGGCATTTTGAAGAGAAAGCTTCACACTAAACAGCTGACAGTCAATGGCGGATTACGCATGCGCACTTTTGCTGCCGCAACGTCAGTCTCGTTATTTAATAGCCACACCTCGTATGCTCAAAATGGTACCAAATATTGCTGGTCTGTCTCGAAAACATCTGCAACAAATACAAATATTATTAAATAAATGAGACACTCTAAAAGTACAAGTTAAGAACAAAAATCTAAATATTACCAAGAAAAAATAATATATATATATATATATATTAATTGATTGCATTTTCACTTGTAGTTGGAACACACTTTGCCTCACTAAAGGATAAAAAAGTAAAGTGATTGCTCAAAAAATCAAATACCATGTTTAGGTTTTGGTTTTTAAAAGTTGAACTGTGGTGCATCAAAACAAAGATTATTTTTTCCTGAACTAGATCAATGAACTAGTTGTTCAGGAACTTCTCATCTCTAGTGTGGGAAACGAAGTTGAACTATAGTGGATTAAGGTTCATCAAAAGAAAGATTCCTCTTTATAGTTCTTTTGCTTTTTGTGGTTTCAGATAAGGACGATCATCCGTTGAACAATTTGTTTTGTTAGAAATTGCTATTAAAAATGCCTTTCTCTTGCGTCAAACACTCGTTGCTGTTTTCTTCGACCTCAAGAAGGCATATGATATGCTGTGAAAAAGAAGAATTTTGAACACTTTTAAAATCATGGGGTACACAAGGAAATATCCTAGCATTCATAGCTAACTTTTTATCAAATAGGCCTTTCTCTGTTGGTCTTGGAGGCTCATCATATTCAAACAGTTATAAACTGGAGAATGGTGTACTGTAGGGCAGCTTGCTGGGATTGACGGTATTTGCTGTTGCTATTAATAGCATTAGACGTAATATACGATCTCAGGTTCATTATTCTCTTTTTGTTGATAATTTTTGTATATATGTGTCTGCTCGTATTATGGTAACAGCAATGAGTTCTTTGCAGAGAAATTTGTTAGGGAAATTTCAAATTGGTACTGAACAGAATATTTTTGATATTTATTAATTTTTTAAAATTCTATTTTAATATTATCATTCTACTTGCATATCTGATTTTGGATAACCTGAATTGGTTTTTCGCCAGGGAAAAAAGGTTTTTAGTGAAGAAAAAAATATATATTGCATTATTATTTTTTGTGGTATTATTATTTTTCATCATGTATTTATTTTTAAATTTTCGCCTATGACAATATTGGTTGTTGTAATTTATTTCTTCAATAATCATTTATAATAATATTTTAATTTTCGATAACCGACATTGGCTTTTTGCCAGGAAGAATGAAATGAAAGGGTGAGTTACTAGTAGTGGTATTTTTTTTGGGGGTGGAGGCAGCTTCATACATAATCATTTATCCTTCATTTTATTTTGTAAATAATAATTTTCTTAAAATTTATTTTTGGATGACCTTTATTTTTTTACAACAAAAAGAAAAAGTAATGTTGTATGGCACCAACACAGAAAGTGTTAGAAATACCAATAAAGAAAAAGAAAATTATTATAAGGAATATTAATGAATGAAGTTGTTCATTTTTAAATTTGAAGTGAAAATATTGTAATTTTCTGATATTTATAAAAACAACCTTTTGGTAATTTTTTTGTTAATTTGATAGGTAATAGTGTCCGTAGCGATTTAGAAAAAAAGGAATCCAAAGTAACAAAAACCTCAACAATTGAGAGAACTGGTGATACTCTGTCAGCTGTAAACCTTTTGGATGAAATCCTTTTTCAGTTAGTGGTATGTATTACAAGCGTAACATATTAAATTTTATAAATTGAAATGATCACAAATTTATTAAAAACATCAATGACTATGTTCATAATAAATTTTAAACACCTTTTAAATTTGAAAGGTTGATGAAAAGAACTGGGTTAGTAAAAAAAAAATTTCTTTAGAAATCAAATACAAAACTTACATTTTATAGATTCCGCTCATCCCATGGTGTTAATATTTGTATACGAGGTGTGTTCAAAAAATACCTGGCATTTTGGTTTTTTGAAAAAAATATTTATTTATTCATCTATATCGATATTGTCCTCTTTAAAGTAGTCCCCTCTAGATATTATGCACTTATGCCAGCGCTTTTTCCAATTCTCAAAACACTTTGGAACTCTATCTTTGGGATAGCTTTGAGCTCTTTCAGCGATGCAGTTTTAATGTCATCTATGCTTGCGAAACAACGACCCTTTAAGGTTTTTTTTAATTTTTGGAAAAAGTAAAAAGTCACACGGGGCCATGTCTGGCGAATATGGAGGTTGGGGCATCATTACAGTGTTATTTATCGCCAAAAAATCACGAACAAGCAACGATGTGTGAGCCGGTGCATTATCGTGATGCAAAAGCCATGAATGGTTTTGACACAAGTCCGGACGTTTTCTTCGCACTGCTTCACACAAATGGCGTTGAACTTGTAGATAGTACACTTAGATTAGAAAATATAATTTGTACACATGTGTGTACATTGGGGCTTAACCCAAGCTACGCAGTCAATTATTTTGTACAGTTTTTATAAAAAGACTTTATTTAATTGGATACAGTATTGAATTACAACATTTATAGGAATAAAAATTGCAAAAAATAAAGAAATTAATCGTAGGCTACATTGCACAAACATTTTTTTGCAGTGAACAGTCTAAAAATGAAGTAGAAAAAACTGCACTCATTTGTTAGAAAAGGTTAATTTGAAAAATGTTTTTTAAAAATTATAATGAAAATGGATGGAACAGTTTCTTTCCTTTAATATGCGTAAGTAAACATTACACTCTGTATACCGTATTTTACTCCGTCCACTGCAACCAGGCCTCCGACAGCATTGTGCTTATACCAAATCCATAGCTTCGGAAAGATGAAAAGCAGATTTTATCATTTCTTCAGGGAGAGGCAAAGAAACTTTGCCTGGCCTTCCTGCTTTTCTCTTTTGTAGAGGTTGCTCATCATCCAAACTGGTTTCTGAATCAGAATGATTTTTGTCACCATCAGTTATTAGAAGCTGTGGAATTCGCATTTTAAAGTAAAGAAGATCCATAATATATACAATTTTTTAAGGTGAAATTTTCTGCAGTCTTCTTTGTAGGTGATCCAGCTGTTAACACATGCCATGTCCATAAAGTGTTCAAAAAACTGCACTGGCCTTTTAACGGTCCTATGATAACTTCTGTAATGAGCAATAAGTCGGTTGTGGAGGTTAACTCCTTATGTTAATGTTGTATTGTTTTACAACGTTTGGCATTTGTACAAGGGTTGTCCAAAAATTAAAAACCGTTTTCATTTTAAAAAGCAGGAAAATTTTATTTTATCAAAAAAAGTACATGGAGTTCTAAGTTTATATAAAAACTATTTTTCAACATCTATGCACTTGTTTAGCCGGGGGATGAGCTTCTTAATGCTTTGGTCATAGAAGTCTCCCGCCTGTGACCGCAAACATTTCTCCACCTCTTCCTGGACTTCTTCATCAGTCTCAAAGCGTTTTCCAGCCAAATGTTGCTTCAGGTAAAGGAAAAGATGGAAATCGCTCGGTGCCAGATCAGGGCTGTATGCAGGATGGCTAAGAACGTCCCATTTAAAGGAATCTAGGAGCGCGGTGCCGTCGCAGTGTGGGGCCAAGCATTGTAGTGCAACAAACAGACTCCCTTGCTCAATCTCTCCCGGCGCTTGTTTTGGATCGTTCTTCGAAGCTTTTTTAGGGTTTCACAATACCGAGCGGCGTTAATTGCAATGCCATTAGGTAAAAATTCGACAAGAACTCCTTGACAGTCCCAAAAGACGGTTGCCATGATTTTTTTTACAGAGATTGTTTGGCGAAATTTTTTGACGCGAGGAGATGTGGAGTGACGCCATGTCATGGATCGCTGTTTGGACTCAGGTGTGTGGTGGTACGTCCACGTTTCATTGCCAGTCACAATTGAGTCCAAAAACTCCTCCCCCTCCCTGTTGAAAACGATCCAAAAACTTTCCATGCAATTTTCTTTGTGAACTTCGGTCAACATTTTTGGCATCCCCAACGAGCTCACACTTTTTGGTAACCTAATATTTCCGTCAAAATTGTTTGAATTGTTGATTTACTGACTTCAGGTATCATTTCAGCAAGATCTCGGATCGTCAGACGATTTTCTCGAAGTTTTTTTTCAATTTTCATCAACAACCCTTTGTTGACGGATGATTTCCTCCCCCTCTCTTCTTTGTCATGGACGTTGGTTCTGCCACTTGAAAACTCTATACACCACTTCCTGACATTGCGTTCATTCATTATATTACCGTAAATGGCCTTCACACATCGATAAATATCGACAGGGCACAATTTTACCGCGTAAAGATATCTGATGACATAGTGAACTTCACAACTGGCGGGATTCGGTACTGGGACATTTATCACTAACGACTGCCAAGGACACACTAATAAAGGTACAGATGTGCGCGCGCCTCATTTTAGAGGGGAGAGGCGAAGCTACAAGGTAAAATTCAAACGGTCTTTAATTTTTGGACAACCCTCGTATATAAACATATCTTTTCTCAGCTTCTGAATACCTCTTTGCTTCAGAAAAGGATTCCGCACAATGAACGGCCGAAGCCAAAGTAATAATTTTGTTGTCTACCCATTTAAGATAAATTCTTTCTTTATTGTTTCTAATTTTAACTTCACTAGCTCCACTTCCTTTATTTGCCAGCTCAGTGTCCGATTTGAAATCAATGTTAGGAAATCTTAATTTCATTGTTGTTCCCGTACCTGATATACCCTTTACTATTAAAGCTTCAAGTACAGCCACACCAGTAAAATATCTAATCAAACAGTTCTCACCAGTGCTCCAACAGTTCCTCATCAGTCAGTGGTTGTCTCGTAGATGAAGTTCTTACAAAAAACTATAATTTTTAACCTTAATAATGAAAAAACAAAGTTATTAATCATTAAATCTATGTAATTAAAGCAATAATAATGAATAGTAATCTATAGAAAAGTTACCATACAGACCCAATGTACACAGATGTGCACAAATAACTGTAAGCTGCATAAACATAACTGAAGCTCTTGAAGAACGAGGAGTTGACCGATTGCTGTTGGACGATATTTTATCATGTGGTTCTTTGTTGAAGAGAACATCTGAAACATCCTAGTACCGAGTTAACTTCACAGAGAGGGCTCAGAACACACTAGACATACTAGATATATACACATAGAGAAGTTTTACAGCTGAACACGTGTGTGTAGGACTGAAGAGGATATTATTATTTTATTATAATGTACAGTATTTTGCAAAGAGCAAACGTTTTTAATTTGAATACTGTTTATAATAAAATACAATAGTTTCGAATGAAGCAATATTTACTTGTTTCCACAGATTCTGATATTGTGGTTTTAAAAACTTACTCATTTACATTTGCACTAACTTAAAACACTTAAGTGCTCTGTAATTTGTAGAAGCAGCTGTAGACATCCTGCGTTCCTCCTCACAACTCAAAACTACAACTTTGTCCATTTCTACAATTTCCAGGTCACCTGTTAGATTAAACTTGGCCTCTGTGAAACAGTTTTGTACTTCCTGTTGGTTTTAAGTCATTCCACGCCTATTTTTAACATGTGGAGAGCATTCGAAAAGTATTACTTTTTTGCAATCTCATTTACATTATTAATTTATTGACTCTCATCATCGATCAAGTTAATTATCATTCGTTGCATGTCCGGTACAAAGTTTTTAATGTTTGTATAATACCCCGATAGAGAAGATGAATTAATGATTTTCATGGTGGCAGTAAAAGAAATTCTTCAGTACTCTCTACACTACATGGGTTAAAAAATTTTCACCTATGGCGTACAATTTGTCGCACATTACTTCATTCCACCAATATCACCAGTCATGTTAAAACAATAATAAAATCAAGAAATGCTCTAAATTGAAGATTGCTTTTGACACAGTTATAAATATTGTTTCTTGTATATTTTGCAAGAGGTTCTGGAATGCCATTTTTTATCCAGTAATCAGCTGCTTTTTCATCAGCACCCAACTTTTCTCCAATGCACTTTTTGTATGCAATATTGTTTTTTTTCCAACTTGATAACCAATAACCTTTTGGTTTGAAGTCATTGTCACCCAGTTTTTCTGTGAAATCCTTGGCATTTTTCATAAGAATTCCTCTTCTAATTAGGGCATTATTACTCTTGTATGAGTAAACCATTTTGAAAGTGCCTGTTCAACATTTTTGCTTTTCACAATTTTTTTCCTATAGAGACTAAACAAAACACCACAATTACACTACACGAATAGAAATCACAAACTATAGACATCATAACCTTTGTTTCTTCAGAGACAATGAAAGACTAAAATAAGGGTTTGTTTGACATGCATGGAACCATGTTGTACAGTTGACTACCAGATGTTAGTATAATTGACAGAATTTAGTGAATATAAACAAACTAGCCAACAGTGCATTATTGAATTTGGCCGTAAGACTACTCTATAATTATCTCTTCAACATAATATGACTACAAATGTTCAGATAATTAAGTTTTATTTTTTATTATTTTTAACAAAAAATGTCTAATTACCCGGTCATACCCCAACATTGGGGTAAGACCGGATACACTTGTTAATAGTATGGGAAGTTACTTACGTCTAAAAATACTTAACGTCTAAAAATTCATAAATCTCATACAATGAGTTTTCCTCTTTAACACCGTTGCATTAATAGTATACTAAGCCTTGCCACTTTACACATTAGATACATCCCTCTTTGTCCTTTGAATGTGAATGTAGATCTTGCACTAGTTAGGATGGGCATCAAATTCTTTTTCATTTAAAGAATGACGTAGGCCTTCTTCTTCATCCTTATGTTTCTAATTTGACTTTTTTTTATTGTGTAAAACCGAACCGGCTCCTCTTTTTTAAAATTTTTGTTTTTTTGAACTGGATGTTCTCTAATAAAAAATAAGAAAAATATGATCGAATTGTGCAACATGTTATGGAAAAAATGCCAACATGATCTAGCAGGGGGAAAGGAATTACATTATCAAATATCACTGTTGTATCTTGATCACAAGTAGCACTCATGTCTCAGAATTCCGTCTAAGAATAGGCATCGAGTTAAGATTCGTGCGTCTACCTCAATGGATCAATTATATTTTAAAATTTTATTGTTATAGGTTATGTAAATGCGTTTGTGTATGAAAACCTTTTAGCTTTTTGTTGTAGTTTTCTGGTTTTTGAGACAAAATGCACTTTCTTTTGTCATTAATCTCATACTAAAAAAAAAATTAAAATATTTTTGACAGATGGGATGTTACTATAGTAATTATGGAATACTCGTGCTTCTTTAACCTATTTATGTTTTATTTCAGGATTTCTTATATTTTTAATCTATGCTTGAATACATTTTTATTCTAGCAATTCATAGAAGTGGATTTAATGCCAGGAGAGTTCGATCCATCTAATCACATTCTACCTCAGCAACCTCTCCATTATTGTATGTTTCCAAAGGTATATAATTTTATTTGTGTAAATTTGCTTAAACTTTTAAATTTACAAGTATTTTTTTTAATTTATTCATTTCCAATAATTATTTTGTAAACATTTTGTGGTCAGGAATTATTTAAAAAAATATTATTCTAAAAAATGTTTTAACTTGTAAGTTTTTACTAAACAAAAAGTTTGAAAAGAAACTGTCAACATGTTTGGAAAAGTTGATCCTGTCTATAGGGATATATTTCTCAATTATCAGTCACAATCCACATTGTAACCCAACTTAACAAATATATTATTTTTTGGGATGTGGCTTCAGACCTAAAATAATATTAGATTTTGGGTTTTTGTGTATTCCTCGTTTGCATGATTTTCACATCACTACAAAAAGGTATTGCATATACATGAGAACTCCACAAATTGTAAATTCCAAACATGTGTAACATGTTACGCTTGACCAATATTTAATAAAAAACAGAAAATAAGTATAAAGTATAATCTACGTTTTAAAAAGTAATAAGTAAAATAATATATAATTAAGGCTTGCACATTTTATCTAATATGATATGTACTTCTGTATTCTTACCAATATAAACTCTATTACCAATAATGAAGTTTTATCACGTTGTAAAAACAGCAGTCACAAAATGCAGGTTTATAACTTTATTTTACACAACCTTCACAAATCATTATCCTAATTGCTAAATTATCTCAAAATATTATGGTACATCTTTTTTAAAACCAGTCTACTTCAACTGCAGAAGAGATGTAAATCTGCTTGAAGAGGCTAAATTGTATGAGCGTCACATAAACATGATATCATTTAGTGTGGCAATTGAGTTTTGCTCTACATAGAGCAGAAGCGGTGTCAAGTGCAGTGACAGGATCAGAATAACTCATTTCTGAGTTGTGGCATACTTCTCCAATATCATCACACCCATATAGTTTTTGAACAAAATAAAGAATATCTGTTGATCTTCTGGTGTTGCAATGGGGGTTATAACAAATTCAAGGTTAAAGTAAAACTTCTCCTACAATTTCTGCAGTAAATTACGTGATTGTACTGTTCCAAAAACCTGCTACCTAATAAATAACATCTTTTGTATCTTCTTAGCTTCTCAAGAATAGAATGTGAACAATTTTCATTAATAAGATGGTACGGAAGCATTTCTCTGTAACAAAGTATTAATTTCTGAAGCACACGCTGATAGGCTCAACTAAGGCGTTCCATTAGGAGCTAGAAAAATGGGTTTCTTAAGACATTCAAAACTTTAGTTCTTTATATTTTTTGTTTTATTCTACATATTTTTTTTTACTTTCTACTGTTGATTGGTGATGATAACCAAAATTTGTTTCTGGGCACGAAAAAGTAAAAAATTTGACTCTTACCAATTTAGGAGTAAAGTTGTCACAACCTATCACCGTTAGAAGATAAGATCCTGGGTCTAACTCAGAGTAATGTAAAATATGGTTATATTTCTTCAATCATGGAAATTGGTGTCTATCCCATAACCATACTAACCTTGTATTATAATTATTATTCTAACAGTATATTTTTTTTGCCTTAAAACCAAAATATTTCTCTCATTTCCCCTTTTTCTTAGTCTTATTTTCTGTTATAATTTATAATAGACATTAATCCTTTAGTTTTTAGGGTAAAAATCCTCATAAAACCAAGAAAATAACGTTATTAAGTTAAGTTTAATTGAAATAACCTTCATTTTAGGCTTGTGCTTTTGAGAGTCTTCATGGAGTGCCTAATCCTTACAGTTGTAACTTGGAAGGACGAATAATAACAGGCACTTCAGGTCAACCCATTGAAGACATTGCTCGTTACAGCAACCTTTCTGATCCTCTGGCAATCCTACAACAAACTTTAGATTGGGGACATTTAGCTCCCACAGCTCCAGATACTATGCGTGAGTAATCCAAGATATTTTTGTTAGCCATTAATTAAAATCATTTTAGCGTAGTTACAAGGTTATTGTTTTCTAAGGTGTATCTGTCTGTTAAGGTGATTTTAATAGATTACGCGTGATGTCAGATCTTACCAGATGGCCGATCACGTTGCTATCCAAATTCTAAGTGAATTATAGCGGCCACCACACAAAGTTCCAATTTCCAGCTTGGCAATGAACGTGTTAACTCACTACATTTATGTTCATATGCCCTCATACATAATACACTCAAGAAAGCTTGAATGAGCGTCCAGAAAAGTATTTAGACGTAAAATCCTCAAGTACAGTAAGGGTATACAATAATCTAATAGATTATTTGTATTATATCTGAATCATCATATAATTATTAAAATTTGGCACTTGTATCAATCATTAGTCAAATTGATATACTAGTTTTAAACTCCTAATTTACCTTGTAACCTCTTCAACTAAAACCCATGTTGGCTCAGCAACATGTATCATTGGCTATCTATTACCTGCCTCAATGGTAAATGCCTGTAGCTCTATAAAAAAAACAAGGATACTCAGGAAAAATCGTTGTTAATAAATTAAGAAAAGAAAATAATCACACAGATACAAATTAGTCCTGCTGATTGGAGCCCAATTTTGTCCAAACTTGAAGAGATTAGAAAAACTGTTTAAAATTACATCCAAGCAGGAAGTCTAAAAACAACATTAGCTATGTGTGGCAGGCGCCATCCTACATGAATCAATTTTCATGCTTCCTTTAGCAAGAGGCTGGAGAAAGAAAGAGGGCTTCGTTATTACATGATTTATTATTCATAGTTTGTAATTGTGTCATAAAGTTATCCTCTAATTACTTATTGGACGTTTTTTTTATTACAAAAGACATTTCAATTTATATTTTAGTTTATACCTTCATTATTTCTGTAAATTATTTTTGTTTACTGTTTTTAGTTTGTCTTTATACGAGGGTCGTCCAGAAAGTAAAGAACGTTTTGGTGTAGGTCAATGAAAACAAAAGATACGAGGATGAACATTTATTTACAACTATTTATAACCTTACTCTATTTTTCAATAAAATCACCGGAACCGTCAAGGCACTTGTTGTTGCGTGACACCAATTTTTGAATACCGACGTTATACTCTTCTGCCGCCAAGGAATGAAGCCACGTTTTTACTCCTTCTTTGAGATCATCGTCGTCCAAAATGTTTTTCCCGCCTAAAAACACTTTCAACTTTGGAAACAAGTGATAGTCACTCGGAGCCAGATCCGGACTATACGGAGGATGTCCAAAGATTTGCCATTTGAAAGATTGAAGTTCTGCTTGGGTTTGTGCACTGCAATGAGGCCGAGCATTGTCGTGGATCAGCACCACCTTCGACGACAGCATTCCGCGTCGTTTGTTTTGAATAGCGCGGCGAAGCCGATGCAAAGTCTCGGTGTAGGCCGCTGAGTTGATTGTTTCTCCTCTCGGCATGAACTCTACATGGATTAGGCCTTTCCTGTCCCAAAAAACTGTTGCCATCACTTTCCTGGTGTTCAAATTTAGCTTTTCTTTCCAGTTTTTTTTCGGCGAATTCGAGTGATGCCATTCCATTGACTGGAGCTTTGTTTCCGGGGTTCGATACGAAACCCAAGTTTCGTCACCCGTTACGATGCGGTCAAGAAACGTCTCACCATCTTCGTCATACTGAGTCAAAAACTCAAGCGCTGCTCCCATCCGTTTGGTCTTGTGGACATCAGTAAGCATCTTAGGCACCCAACGAGCACACATCTTTCGATAACCAAGACGCTCCGTCACTATTTCGTGCAAAAGGGACCTTGAAATTTGTGGAAAAAATGCCAGTAGACCGCTCAAAGTGAAACGCCAGTTTTCTTGAATTTTTTCGTCAACTTTCGCTGTCAACTCGTCAGTAACGAGTGACGGCCTTCCACTTCGTTCCTCGTCGTGGACACTAGTTCTGCCTTCATTAAATTTAATGCACCATTTTCTCACCGATGACTCGTTTATCGCATTGTCACCGTACACTGCCTTAATTTGCCTATAAATTTCTATGGGTCGAACATGCTGCACATTCAGAAACCAAATCACACTACGGACTTCACACTTGGCGGGATTTTCAATTGGCGCCGCCATTTTGAACTTCCACAAGAGACGCAAACGTGACCTCACGACACCGCTACATAGATCAAACTGAAGCGGAAGGTTTGGACTAAAGAATAAGCCCACTCCCGGGGTGGTGGGGGAACTGCGCCGTCCGTGATGCGCAATCGTTCTTTATTTTCTGGACGACCCTCGTAATTTTGCTATTGGTGATAGCAGCCTTTTTCAATCAAAACTATGAAGAGGTTCTGAAAACTTCCTTTCCCTAATACTATGGGGCAAGAATAATGTAGTTTGAACATAAATCTATTTGTAACATGTGTATGTATGTACTTGCATAGTGGGTCATAAATAATGATCTAACATTTGCTATTATTAGTATGGATAATACTCGTAGTTATTACTGTTTTATGTTGGTAAAAGTTGCTTCCTGCTGCTCCATAAAAGGAGAAGATGTTGCTAGATACTCTTGCTCCTGCCTTTTCAGTTGTTTCTGAATAAGAGCCATCGGTAAAAATATGTAGCCAGTTGGTTTCCGGATATTTACTATGTATAGTTTCAAGTGCAAGCTGTTTTAGTTGATTTTTCTCTGTTTCCTTTTTCTTCACTTGGTCATAAAGTTGCAGGGAGTATTGTATCTGTTTGGATTCAGTTGGATTTTGCGGATTGCGCTAAGCCAACTGTATGCAAATATGAACAAATTTAACCCTGTACTGCACAATTTTTTATAAATTATTTTTAAAAATACATTGGTAATAAAAATATATTACATATAAAGTAAAAAATACCTAAAAAAATTAACTTTAAGAAAAGACTGAGAAATTTGAATTTTTCGTTACGTATCATATATGATACATAGTGCATTAACGTACATGTTTTATCTTACTTATACAAATTATTACATACAGACACAGTTTAAAAAAAATATACACATGCTTATGAAAATGAATAAAAATAACTTACTGAAGAGGAAAACTGTAGTCCAAAGAGTACCATGTACTTTAGTTCGCCGATTAAGACTTTCTAAATATGAAAAAATTTTCACATTTATTCTAAAAACACTAAAAACTTAGTACCTACAATTATTTTATATATTTACATAGCACTCATAAAACATCTAAACAAAAGTGTGAAATTCTTTAAAACAGTTAGTATCTTTATTTAAGCATAAATAAAGTCGAGCAATAAATAAAGCATAAAAAAGTTTCACATTTTACATTTTTTTTTTTTTTTTTTTTTCAACTTGGGAGCGGGTTTGAACTGCCCGAAGCACTGCTACCTTAAGGTATATTGTACTTACCTCCCTGATCTAGTCAAATAACCCCTTCCCTCTTACCAGGTTTAGGAGTCTCCTGACTAGAGTTTTACCTTCAGCATCCACCGAAGCTGTTCCATCACCAAAGAGGTTGAAGCGCCTCTCAGCAAGTACTTCACATCTGTAAATAATGTGTGTGGCAGTCTCGAGTTCCTGCCCGCATAATCTGCACACTGGTTCATCTTTGTAGATACCCATTTTATGCAAATGTTTCCTTAGTCCACAGTGTCCCGTGAGTAGACCTGTGGCTATCCTTAATTCCTGCCTAGACAGATAGATGAGACTCTTCTGCAGCCCCAAGGAGGGTTTCCTAAGGGTTAGCTTGCTGTGTCTCATCCCTTCGGCCCTAATCCAGTGCTCACAGTGTCTTTCAGCCATCCACCTTCGCACTGTCATCCTGACCATGGATTTGGAAATACCTACCGCAGGCTCCAGTCCAATCAGGGGAGTCGAAGACCCCTCCCTGGCCAGCGCATCTGCGGCTTCATTTCCAAGTATTCCCCTATGCCCTGGCACCCAACCTATCATGACTTGATTGTGCCTTGCCAGAGCTTGTAGGTTAATTAGGCACTCCCTGACTATGGCCGAGGTGACCACGTGTCCGTTTAGTGCCTTAATTGCTGCCTGACTGTCGGAGAAAATAGCAATCCGGGTCCCATGTGTTTCCCTTCTCGCTATCTCTCCCAGACAGGCATTTATAGCATATACCTCGGCCTGAAAGACAGAGGTATGCCTCCCCAAGGAAAAAACTAGTTCTACCCTTGGGTTTTTACAATACACCCCCGCTCCAGTGCCGAAGTCCATCTTGGAGCCATCTGTGTACCAGATCTGAGCTCCCGATGTTAATGTCCCTGACCATTCCATCACAGTTTGGTGTACCTGGTCAGGTGCAAACATTCGAGTAATGTGGTCGCTGCCCATTTCCAAGACGGGTTCTTTCACCACGCACTCGATACTCATATGTCCTGAGACATCTGGGAGGTTAGCCCAGTTGCTCGAGTTGCGCAATCTCCATGCCGCTAGCCTCGCCTCTCCCCTAAGGACAAGCTTAAGAAGAGGGAGGTTAAGCATTACTTCCATTGCTACACCTGATGTAGTGACATCGCTCCCAGTGTGCACAGACAGGCCAATCTCTGGATAGAGCTCAGTTTAGCTCTTGTCTGTGCCTGGTTGGCCTTTGTCCACCACACCAGAGCTCCATAGGTAATCATAGGTCTTATCACCCTCAGATACATCCAGTGCATCATTGATGGCTTCAGTCCCCATTTCTTACCCACCATTCTTCTCACAGTCATCAGTGCCCTTTTGGCCCTGTTAACTGTCCTCTCAAGATGTGGGTTCCAGGTGAGTTTCCTGTCCAGAGTAACTCCCAGGTACTTCACCTCCCCCACAAACTCAAGGTATTCACCAAACAAGCGGGGCATCCTGGTCGTCAGATCTTTTCGCTGTCTGGTGAAGTTAATGAGAGCAGTCTTTTTTGGATTTACCCTAAGGTTCTCCTTTTTACACCACTCTTCAATCAGTCGTAGAGGATTTCTGATTACCTCAAGGACTGTATCAGGGAATCTGCCCAGGATCAGAACAACTATGTCGTCCGCATATCCTAGACAGAAGTACGCCTGTTCATTCAGGAGTTCAATAAGGTTGTCAACCACTAGGCACCACAACAGAGGAGAGAGAACCTCCCCCTGTGCACAGCCCAGACTTGTCTCCGCCCTTCTGACCTCCCCTGCCACCTCTACAGAAATGCTTCTGTTTGTTAACATGGAACTTATCCAACCACAAGTGGTTGCATCCACTCCATGACGTCTTGCACCACTTACCATCGTCTCCACTGAGGGGTTATTGAAAGCCCCTTCAATGTCGAGGAAGGCACCTATGGCACAACCTTTCTTGGCGATCATTTGCTCAATCCTACCAACCACTTGATGGAGAGCTCCCTCGCAGGATTTCCCCGGTTGATAAGCATACTGGTTCCAATGCAGTGGTTTTATGGCCAAAGCACCCCCCCTAATATGCCTATCAACCAGTTTTTCAAGTCCCTTAAGAACAAAGGACATGAGTGTAATAGGTCTGTATCCTTTCCCTTCCGATTGGTTACCGGTGGGCTTAGGTATAAAGACCACCTTACTAGCTTTCCAGGCTGCCGGCACATGCCCTAAAGCAATGCTTAGCCTGTATAATTTAGTAAGTACCAGTACCAGCAAATCCATTCCCTGCTGCAGCAGCACAGGATAGATCCCATCTGGACCTGGAGATTTGTAGGATTTAAATGTGCCAATAGCCCATCTTACCCTTTGTGGAGTTACTATCCTCCTTGCCACTTCCCAGTCCTCCCTCTTACCACGTCTTGTGGAGAGTTTGGCAACTGGTTCAGTGTCTGCTCCCCCAAGTTTACTCAGGGTACTGGAAGGGAAATGTGTTCTGATTAATTCTTCCACAGTTTCCCTTGCAGTTTTTGTTATATTTCCCAGTGGGGTTCTTAGCATCCCCACCGGGTTAACTGGGTCCTTAGGTAGCACTTTATGCAGTCGTGCCCCTTCCCGAGTTTTGTCAATCTCTTGACAAAACTCCTTCCAGGACTTCCTGCGTGCTTCTCTAATTGCCCTGTTGTATTCGGTTAATGTTTTCCTATACTGGTCCCACTCCCCGTTCTTTTTTGCTCTATTAAAGAGTCTCCTGGTGGTCTTCCGAAGTTTGGCTAGCTTCTTGCTCCACCATGACGGATCCCCTACTTTTCTCCCCTCACTAAGAGGGCAGTTATCAGTAAAGGATTCTACTATAGCCTCGCCATCCAATGCGGCAGAGTCTTCTAGCTCTCTCCTCCCACCATACTCCAATCCAGCCTCCTCAATCCGAACTCCCAGGTCCCTCCTGTAGGAGTCCCAGTCTGTTCTTCTTGGATCCCTGGTTGGCCGAAGCATGGCTGGATTTAGAGAGATATCATACCTAATATGTCTGTGGTCAGAAGAAGATGGTTCATCCGACACATGCCAGTTTAGTACATACCTAGCCGTCTGGTTCGATGCCGCCGTAATGTCCAGGACCTCCTGTCTGGCCCTAGTGACAAACGTCGGCTCTTCCCCCTGATTTAAGACTAGTAAATTCTTAGAGCTAAGATAAGCTCAAAGTTCCTCACCTCTAGTGTTGGTACCTGTACTTCCCCACGAAGTGTGATGGGAGTTAGCATCCATCCCCACCAGCAGCTCCTCATCCACAGCCCCGCAGTGCTCGACCAGCCTCCTCAGCTCTTGTGTTGGTAGAGCCCCCGCGTAGTCAAAGGGGAGATATGCCGTGGCAAGGTTCAGCCTCTTCATCCTCCCCTCCGCCCGCAGCTCCACCGTCACTGCTATTAAGTCCCTACAGCAGAAGTCCGTTAGTACAAAAGCACTCAACCCCCTCCTAACCAGGATACACGTCCTGGGAACACCGGAGTCCTTATCGTACAACAACTTACCTCCAGATGTCGCCAGCCCGCATATTCGTCCTACAGAAATCCATGGCTCCTGGATGAGAACCAAGTCCACCTCTCCCCTGTCCAGCATCCTACACACGACAGCACTCGCCGCCCTGCTATGCTGTAGGTTCACTTGGAGGATCTTGATCATTGTTCTGCTTAATTTGCAGTCACCGGGGTCCGCAGAGCAGCCCCAGGACTAGAGAGCACCTTGAACGTGGCCTGTCTCAGCCCCACGTTCACCCTCAGGTTGTTGTTCCGCAGTGCCCTGAGGGAGCCCTCTTCTATATACAAGATCAGGGTAAGACCTGCATCCTCCCTTTTCCTGGCAATCACCTTCCAAGTATCCTGAACAACCCCAGGGTTCTGGGTTTTGACCACCTTCAGAATCTCTTCCGGCTCCTTGTCATTGTAGGGTTTGGGCACCCACATTGACACCTTTGCGACGCAAAAGATCTCCTTGGGTGGCCCTGCACTCAACTTTACCCCCTCGCTCAGGGTGAAGCTTGGCAGGACCCGAAGGACCCACTCCAGGCTCTCCCGTGAGGAGCATACGACATTTAGAGCTCCCCTCTCTAAGTATGCTGTCCTAAATCCTCTATCCCCACTCTCCGCCTCAGCGGACAGCAGTTCCGAGAAGAACAGCTCCTCCAGCTCCAACGCCATCTCTTCCGAGAGTTGTCTCTCAGGGTAACTAACTGGGACAATTGCTAGTTTTTGCCTGAGGGTATCGCCGTATGTGCCCGAAGACACTCCAGCGTCCCCCCCTTGTCCCAGTTTCACCTTCTTCATTCCTCCCTTCACTGGAGAGGGGTTGGATGTCTCACTCCTAGGTCTTTTTGACATGCTGGGGTTTGGCGCTCTAGGTTGCTTTCTTCCCTGTTGCACCTCCCTCCTCACAACATCCAAGCCCTGGACTTTGGCAGACTCAGCTCGGTTTTGGCCTCCCCTCCGTTTTTTCAGGGTTGTTGGCCCTCCCGCTGCTCTCGCCTGTTCTTTTCGGAGCCTCTTTCTGGCCGCTCCACTCATTCGCTTTCTCAACTCAACTCTGCAGCCACTTCACCGGTTTCTGTAGTCGGCAGCTTGACAGCCGCCCCCGCACCCCCAGTGATGGTTGCCGTTGGCATCTCTGCTACAGACCCACGGTTTGCCAACTCATTGGCTCCCGCCGTCTGTGCAGTCTCAAAATTATCTTTTGTATTTTTCTGGTCCATAAACGTCCCACGAGTATGGGGGAAATAAAAGGTCGACCAGAGCAGAGCCCCCATTGCCCTGGCAAGACAACATACAATGAGGTTTTGTCTGGTTCCTCAAGGGGATCGTTTGGGACTGCATTTTATACCCTGCAGCCATTCATCCTTCGGCATGATGCCTTCCACCTTGGATTGGGTATTCAGTCACTGACCTTGAAGTACACCCCAAGTTCAGGACATTATTAACTGCTCAGATGAACAGCCTGCTTTACTCTCTTTTTTACAACTGTGTCGTTTGGGCAGTTTCCCGCCCCTACTTCACTGTCGCATTGCCCTTGGTTCACCCGGGAGGTGAGAGTAGCATTGTGAGGACTTAATTCCCAACTACCCCAGTCTCCCCGGTCAGAGCACTCGGTTATTTCTACCAAGCCCAACCGGTTGACTGACGAGGAGGGATAATTCCTCACCTTTGAACCATAGCCTGCATATTCCAGGCCTGCATATTCAGAAACCTTCCGGAATCCTTATTCACAGGTAACCTACATTTCTGTAGGCCGTCCCACTATCCGCCACCTGTGGACCCGCCCGGTTGCTCAGGCCAGCTTGCCGGGGCACATTTTACATAGGTCAGTTTATTACAACTGGGATTCTTGCATCTGGTCCTTGCTGTTGTGTACTCAGGCCAGTGGTTCACTCTGTCAGTACGTACGTCTATTGGTGGGACATATGATTTTGGTCCTCTAAGTTTTTTTTCAGCTATTTTATTTTCTATGGTTGAAGTGGATGTCTTCCTCATTTTGGTGGTTGGTTGAAACCAATTTTACATAAACATTCAGCAATCTCCAGTCAAAAGTCCGGTAGTGTCAAGTACGTACTTTTCATTGTTATCTTTCTTACCTTTCCTATACAAAATCCATGCATTCACCAGAGACAAGTCAATCAAATGGTAAAAT
Organism: Prosapia bicincta; assembly: GCA_036971475.1. Lineage (NCBI taxonomy): Eukaryota > Metazoa > Arthropoda > Insecta > Hemiptera > Cercopidae > Prosapia > Prosapia bicincta. Next base: position 1,781,772 of record JBAIZL010000376.1, on the reverse strand, counting down.
ATGCGCAAATACCATTTTTTTGTGAGAATTTGTATTTTATAGCGTCCAATGAGGCTGTCAAGAAAATCAACCCCACCCATATGCTTGTTGTACTCCTTAACAACATTAGGGCAAGGTACTGTTACAACAGTTTTTGTTTTTTTGTCATACCGTTGAGCATCTTGCATTGTGAGTACACCAGCAAAAGAAGATATCAGTGTTACAGTTTTATTATCTTTCCAAAAAACTGTTGATATGTCAACTCCGTCCACATTGGCAACAAATTCACTTGATGTTCCTCTTTGGAGTTTGTCTAATTCTTTATTGGAAGGTAGCTTTGTGTTTTGTATTCTGTTTCTCCTTACAGTTCCAAGAGTATAAATACCTGTTTTTGCTAAATAGACAACTAATGGAACTGACGAGTAATAGTTGTCGAAGTATACCCTGAAAAACTGATTGTCTGAAAAACCTCGACACAATCTTACAACAGTGTTACTACTTGCACCCATGTCTGGTTCACAAGGCAACCGGTTTTTGTTCTCCAAGCCAGTATAAATTTCAAATTTGTAGGCGAAACCACTCACTCCACTCAATACAAAAAGTTTGAAACCCCATTTATGAGGTTTCAAAGGGAGGTATTGCTTCAGGTAATGCCTACCTTTTGTATAACACAGCTGTTCATCCACACACAACATCTGTTCATATGGAATTGTCTGAAACTTTAAATTTAGGACATAAATTACTGGTCGTAATTTATGCATTCTGTCTGCATCAGGGTCATCTTTACCTTTCATTGTGTCGTTGTTATTAAAATGAATAACTGATCTAATGCTCTCAAATTTTTTTAATGACATGGTGTTCCTAATTTGCTGGAAGCCGGTCATTGTATTCCAGTATGACCTAACACTTGGGTATTTAACAGTGGACATATAAATTGTAATGCCCAGAAATTGTGCTATGTCTAAGGAATTAAAATTTGTAGGTCTTGAGGGACTTTTTTGGGTTCCATACAAATTTGTCTCTGCCACTACTTTATTTATCAGGTTATCATCGAAAAAATATTTAAAGAATTGAAATGGTGTGCTTAATTCATTAACTGCTGTTGGTAAATTGTTGCTACCCTTAAATTCTAACACATCATCATTTAGACACAAATGTTTCTTCTTCCATATAATATTTTTATATTTGTTCTTAAAACATGAAACATCACTTGTAGCTCTACAATATTACAGTCATCATCAATAGCCTCAATTTCATTACTATCTTCTCTTGTTTCAATATTTTCATTACTAGGCCTCATGTTATCTGTAGAATCTAATGGTAACTCATTGTCAAAGACTACTGGCAAATTGGTTATGTCAAACTCGCCTTCATCCAAATCCTGATCATTATCACATTCAAAATCATCTTCACTTTCAAACCAATTATTATCTAAATACTCTTCTACTTCTTTATCTGATAATGCTTTTTTACTAGAAATATTAGCACTCATTTTACAAAAAATAAAATCACAACAAAAAATCACAAAAACAAAAAAATATTCTGTTATTTAAAAGTTATTGTTGCTAATTTTATAACGGTTATTCTTGCTAGTTGTTAATAGATATTATTTATAGTCAAACACTAAGATAAAATATAATCAATAACAAAGTTTTACTTCACTAAGTACAAAACAACAAACAACGTCCTGTTGTAACACACACATCCTACAAACTGAATTGTGCTTCTTCACGCACATTGTATCATATCTGGTACAAACAGAAATCAAACAATATACAAAAAAGTTACAGACTAATAAACTTGTTACTAAACACTCGACAAACAGTGAACTTTAAAGAAATTTAAAGTAACTTTTGTTACTAAATTTGAAACTACAGTAAAATTTTCAGGCCACTTCAAAAATAGGAAATCACATGCGACACGTCTTTATAAAATTGCAAGCTCAAATAACAAATTAGTGTCATATTTACTCACTACGAAGCGCTCCAAGTCGGTTCATAAGTTAACAGAACGTAACAGTTATGAGACAAAGCTGTTTATTGGAAAAAATTTGTAGTCCTTAAGAAACCATTGTGTTTTAAGCAGTACGTATCATATATGATACAGTGCGCAGTCCAGGGTTAATAATGCTGCTATATTCATCGATTCAAAATCTGCTATCCAGGGCATAGCATCTTCTGATCTGCCAATAAGCCCCAAAGTGCAAGAGTGCCGAAGGCTGTACCACTCGCTAAATTCCAAATGTAAATCAATTGTACTACAGTGGATTCCTGGTCACTGTGGTGTGACTGGAAATGAGCAGGCAGACACCCTTGCTAAAAAGGGTACTGAAATAAAACAAGAACAAAAAACACAAGTTTCTTATAACACAATAAGATTACAAATTAAAAAAGCCATCCTATAAAAGGAGAAGATGTTGCTAGATACTCGTGCTCCTGCCTTTTCAGTTGTTTTTGAATAAGAGCCATTGGTAAAAATATGTAGCCAGTCGGTTTCCGGATATAAACTATGTATAGTTTCAAGTGCAAGCTGTTTTAGTTGATTTTTCTCTGTTTCCTTTTTCTTCACTTGGTCACAAAGTTGTAGGGAGTATTCTATCTGTTTAGATTCAGTTGGATTTTGTGGATTGCGCTAAGCCAACTGTATGCAAATATGAACAAATTTAATAATGCTGCTATATATTCATCGATTCAAAATCTATCCAGGGCATAGCATCTTCTGAATAAGCCCCGAAGTGCAAGAGTGCTGAAGGCTGTACCACTCCCTAAATTCCAAACATAAATCAATCGTACTACATTGGGTTCCTGGTCACTGTGGTGTGACTGGAAATGAGCAGGCAGCTAAAAAGGGTACTGAAATAAAACAAGAACAAAAAACACAAGTTTCTTATAACACAATAACATTACAAATTAAAAACCATCAAAATCCAACATGTAAAAGATATAGTGGAACGTACACAAGGGAAACAATGGGAAGATGCCATAACGACAACATCTGAGGGCCCTAGAAACGTAGCAGTTGCCACTTTCCTCCTCATTACAGGACACGACCTTCTACGAAAACACCTATACCGCATTGGACTAGCTGAGGGCCCATACTGCAGCCTATGCCGACAAGGACAACACATGGATAGAAGTCACCTTAAGGTGTGTTCAGTACTATCAAAGACAACTGAACATGAACGATACTGGGAAGCACGAGGTTTATTACATGAGTGTATAACTAATGTTATTTTGTACTTGCCGTTGGAATAAATAAAATAAATGTTGGTAAAAGTAGACCAAGTACATGACAATTAATTCCTTCTCTTTCCATTGGTGCTCCCTGTACATCATTCTAAGATGCCGGACAAATGGAAGACTTTCTTCTAGGTTTACCTTGCATTGTGGTATCTCAATTTGTTTCAAGATTTCATATCACCGGCTTAAAAAAAATTATTCTTTTTATTGCAGTTGGTCGACTCTTTTCCCCCTTGTTTTATTTTGTTTCATAGATAATTTATATCACACGAACAAAAACAATACTGGAAAAATGTACATGTGAACATACCTAGACTAATCATAGAAACTGTCTATCCTTGGTGAAATCATATTTTTTTTTATGAATTATGTTAAGTTAGGAATTATGCTATTATTTATAGAAAAGAAACTGGGTAAGCCAGGAGGCATCTCTAAGACTTTGATAAAGATTAATTATTTTAAGAGAATTCCTACATTGCTAAATTAGGTTTCTTCTTTAGAACCAAGGTAGCTCTTTGTTCCTATGTTAAATATATTGTCCTGTTTCCCTCAAGTAAAATGTCCCCAGTTACAATATCCATAGTTATATATTAGATAAGTCTAAGTGATTATAATAGTTTTAATGCTGAATTTTTATTTCAGCCTGCTATCCTTTTTATCAGGACGATCCTTTTGTAATGAGCAGTCGACCAGATGTTTACTTCACAGGCAATCAAGAAACTTTTCAGACTAAGTTGATAGAAAGCAAAGATGGTAAATATCACTGACTATTTTGTATTTTGAACATATATGTAAATGTTAAATAAATTGGGCAGTGAAATCTGCTGGGGGTACATACTAGCATCTACTAAGAGGGAGGGTAGGGGACACCTGCGGTATCCCATTACATAAACACTACTAACAAGACACTTCACTACTATACATGCTTATATACTACTATACATGCTTATATACTACTATACATGCTTATATATTTTCTACGCTCACTCACATCATTAGTAACACCATCTTTATACATAAGAACACTTTAATCTTGTCCTAGTAATTTTGGACTAGTTAGAACCGTTGCATTTTGGAATTGCTGAAAGTGCCTTAGTTTGTAAACCTCTGACCTGGGTGGCTGCTGTGGACTTGCTGTGCTGAAGATGTAAACACGTTTGCTAGTCAGCCAGCCGCATTGGCCCTTGGTTAACCCTTTGATTAGCATTCACATACCCGTACATAACAGCCAGAGGGAGCATTCCCGTACATGTACGTTCTACCATTTCCCTCAGATTAGCATTGCGGTATGTTTCCAAGTTGTTTTCCTGAGTGTTATACTATATTCTAGGTTAAATAAGGGTAGTTCTCCTCAAGCCTGAAAACGGAGGATCAATTTAGCCTCATGTGGATTAACAGACCTATAAATTTTTTTAAGTCTTCAAAAGTGATACCTTTCCACATTGTAATGCGGGATGTGAAGACAGTATTTATACCTCAATAAAGTACAAAGACGTATTTGTTATATATCCTCTTGACTATATTTTCTTAAAAACTAGGATCTATTAGTTAAATTCAATAATAGCTTTGTTTATTACCTGGTAATGGCACAAGAAAACCCTCTCTTTCTGTAAATTAAATAACACTGAATCCAAATGTCAGGCTGCCAGACAAGATGGTTAGCATTAAAGTCTGGGCCTTTATCCTCTCCCTTCGATATAAAGACCACATTGGACTTAGATCATAACAATATAGACCCCAAATAATAACAAGTTAAAATAGGAATACTAAAAATAACTACAGGAATCATAAATAAAGGTGTCATCTTCTTCCTCGCATTTTGAGCAATCTGCATAAACCAATCCCTTACAACTCAAGCGCTGAATATAACCTTCTTTGTCCTTGGAATTTGTAAACAAGTCTTTACAAAAAATGGACCTTTCTTTACCCTCTCCCTCATCGGTTGCTTCATCTTCATCATATTCTACATTTTGTTCTTTGCAACAGCTTGTAATGTGTCTTCTAATAGGAAAGACAGTGTCCTCTTTCTTGTCTTAAGTTTTCAAAGTTCTTTTCCTTTATTGCATACTTCTTTCTCTCCTCCTTTGCTTTTTCCTTTTTTTGGACCACTCCTTGCAGGGGGTGCAGACTAGTCACAACTACTAAGAGGGGTTTGGCATCCCTCGTGGTACCGCAGCCAAATGTACACACGATACAAATGATTTTATGTTCCCTGTAAATGGATTCCAAAAGATCGTACAATTTCCCAACAACAAATCTATGAAAGCCTTTAAGTCGAGCTAGTGGCTTCATGGGACCTGAGAGCCTATTGAGGGTGTCTTTGCCTGCCATCCTTTTCTCTCTTTTGAAGCTATGGTTAATGTGATTTTGTTCAGCTAATACTAATGCCAGTCTGCTAAGATCAGTTACAATAAGACCAAATAATCTTACTTCCATACTGAAGTATATGACATAGAAGTTCTTTATCTACTGCCCTTTTGTTGGCAGCTGCCTCTGCTGACATTTGGTTTTTGACTCGACCACCCTGGTTCTAGGGACATTGAATTCCTCAGATGCTGCTGTATAACCCATGCTGTATTTTCTTTTTAAGAAGTGCAGCTATTGCCGCTTTCATTCCCTCGTGTGACCAGCTCTGCAGATTCAACGTTCGCTTGTAGTTTCGCACAATACCTAAAAATAACAAAATTAATGTTTTCTCTGGCTTATAAGACATATGCTAGCCTACATTAAACCTACAATGATAAATTCATAATAATATGATTGACAAATAATTAAAGAGCATGAATAAACTTTTAATAATTCAGTGATTTTATTATTACCAGGTTGGAGGGGCAAAAACCGACCTCTGGTAGGTTTTGCCCCTCGCTTGAATGCCGGTTTTGCTCCTCACTACAACTTAGAATAAAAATGGCCGTAACTTGTAACAGAGAATTAGTAGAGCTGAATTGATCAAAATTGTCTCCAATTGCAACAAATGAGTCATTGATGAAAACTTAACGCTACATCAATCAAAATTTTGTAAAAACTTGGAAAATTTGCAGAAAGAGAACGCACTGCAATACAATCATGGGGCCAAGCAACAACTGCCTAATGGCCAACTCTTCCTTAGACTTTAGTCCTCAACCTGCAGGATCATTCAGACAGTCATAGTGAAGTCGGTTAACACTACACCACACACACACACACACACGCACATAAACATACACTAACATCTTCACGTAGGGAAGTTTACTGGTCAGAACCGATGCGTGTTGGGAGTGCTGAAAAGTCGAGAGCTTGATAAACTCTGGTCTGGGACGCTGATGTGAGTTTTCTCTGCCGAACATGTAAGCGCGGTTTCTGGTCTACCAGCTGTTTCGGTCCTTTGTCAGGGAGTGTTCGCGGTACACAGGTGTAGGAGCTTGTGCACAGTATTACAAGTTCTCGATTGATGTCCATCGAGTCGGGCTAAGGAGAATACTATAGGCTCCAGAGTTCTGGGGGTTGAAAATGATCGCAAGTGATCCAAGAGTGTACCCGTTCCTATAGTCTCGCCCGTAACGCTTAACACTGAAGCGGAGCGCGTACAGGGCCTACCGCCCCGCGAGCCACAGCACCGCCGCCTCCGCCGCTAGCTCAGAATTTTGACAAAGGCCTATCCTAGCCAAGACTAGGATACCGTGCAATGACTCGCCAAAATCTGCCAGAGAACAGGTCACTGGAATTTAATTAAAAAACCTGCTGAAATTTAATCCTTTGGGTACGTATTTTCCGGGGAATGAGCCTTGCAGCTTACTCATCGGCCCTGCAGGAAAAACCTAACGTAACTTAGTTTTAGTTAAGCTATTTTGAAGGTAATGATTTGAGGACACATTCTATAAAAGAAAATTACATTTTTAATTCTGCTCTGCCTTTATAAACACTAAGAAAAAGTTACATTTCAACTAAACACAAATAAATCAAATAAAATTTTAAAAATAAATTTTCAAGAAATAAAAAAATTACTAGTTGTGTTCCAAATATTTCTTGAGTTTTATAGTTTATATATACAAGATGTGAATTTACAATGGCAGTATTACATAATAGTTCCAATAAAACTTTTCGATACCATTTGATGCCTCTTCTGTGTGGTGAGCTATAAGATGCTATCTGATCTGATGTATCAATGAAAGACTTAGCAGCATTATAATTCATTATAGTGGAAGGCTTTTTCTTGGATCCACGATTTGTTTCAATGTCAATCATTTCTGGCACAGATTTGGAAGTCAGGAACAATACATCACGCTTGTCTCGCCATTTACCAATGATAAGTTTGGTGTTACTTTGTCTTGTTACGTCACCTCTTTGAAGCTTCGCTTTAATCACATACTCAGGATTATGTTTCCTCCTTTTACGGAGAGTTCCGACAAGATGCGTTTTTCTTTCTATTAGTCTGTGCGCTAAATCAACACTGGTGTAAAAGTTGTCAGTGTATAGTGTTCGCCCTGAGTCTAGCAAGGGATTCATTAGGTTCATTACAACATTTGTTGTTTTGGAACATTCCGGATTTGAAGGATTTTTTCCAGTATATACTTTTAAATTATAGGTGTAACCACCTTTGAGGCATAACTTGAAAATTTTGATACCATATCGATGTCTTTTATTGGGTGTATACTGGCGGAAGTTAACCCTACCACGGAAAGGCACCATTGTCTCGTCAATACAAACATCCTCACCTGGAAATATTATAGCTTGTAACTATTTCACCATCATGTCAATTATGTTCGATATTTTATAAAATATAATTGACATGATGGTGAAAAAGTTCCAAGCTATAATATTTCCAGGTGAGGATGTTTGTATTGACGAGACAATGGTGCCTTTTCGTGGTAGGGTTAACTTCCGCCAGGGGGGTGCGGACTAGCCGCACCTACGAGGGGTTTGGCGTCCCTCGCGGTACCCTAGCCTAACACTACACCACTCACAAAGCGAACACAAACACACACACACACACACACACACACACACACACACACACACGCATGCACATATACACATACACTAACATCTTCACTTAGGGAATTGACTGGTCAGGATCGTTGCGCGTTGGGAGTGCTGAAAGGTCCAGAGCTTGACAAACTCTGGTCTGGGACGCTGATGTGAGCTTGCTCTGCCGAAGACGTATGCGCGGTTGCTGGTCCGCTAGCCACTTCGGTCCTTGGTCAGGGAGTGTCCGCGGTGCACAGGTGTCGGAGCCTGTGCACAGTATTACGAGTTCTCGACTGATGCCCATCCAGTCGAGCTAAGGAGGAAACTATCGGCCCCAGAGTTCCGGGGGTTGGAAATGATCGAAAGTGATCCATGGGTGTACCCGTTCTCAGTCTCGCCCGTAACGCCTGACACGATGGTTAGCTTAAAAACAACTTATGGAAAATCAACAAATGTCCAACCAGTTGAATGTAAAGAGGCGTCGTGAGGTTTCTCCGAAAATGCCTAGAGAAGTAAATACGAGAAAAGAAATTAATTTAGAATCACCAAAGTTCTTAATTGTGTCTTGCACAGAATCTGGAAAAGATCTGTCAAAGGTATCGCCTTTTGTAATACAAAAGGCTATAACTGGATGTGCAGCAGGACCCGTCTCTTCCATAAGGAAGTTACGGAACGGAACACTGCTGTTAGAAACAAGCAATGCGAAGCAGTCACACTTATTATTAAAAATGACCTCCTTCTTTGATCAGGTCAAGGTTTCGGTGGCTCCCCACAAAACCTTGAACTCATCAAAGGGAGTAATATCATGCAGGGATCTGTTGTATGTCCGTGAGGACGAAATCAAATCAGAACTGGTATCAGAAGGTGTAACAGATGTCGTACGAATTATGAGGATGGAAAACGGTCAGAGAGTTCCAACAACATCAATTATCCTGACATTCGGGAAACCATCTATCCCGGAATATTTATATGCTGGCTATCAACGGCTTTCTGTTAGGCCCTACGTTCCCAATCCACGCCGTTGCTTTAAATGCCAACGTTTTGGACACGTAAGTTCTTCTTGCTCCAAGCCAGAGGTATGCGGACAGTGTGCATCTGAAGGCCATACTGATAAGGTTTGCACAAGTGCTCCGAAATGCCCAAACTGTGCTGTTGATCACGCTGCTCGCTCCTGTAACTGCCCAAAGTTCAAGGAGGAGAAAGCGATCCTCAGCATAATGGCAAAGGACAAAACATCTTTCCACGAAGTGAAAAAGAAGTTCAAGTCAACTCAACCTAGACTTGAAACGAAATCTTATGCCTCAGCTATCACCACTGAGAAGTCGTGTTCCAACTGCGTTGAGCTAAACAAGAAAATTGAAGTTCTCACGGAGCAAGTTAGCCAGCTATTAGCTTTGGTGACGAAAAATTCTGTTTCCAACTTAAATAATAATGTTGAATGTGCGAAGAAATCTCCATTACCTCTCTACCTCTGGTAGAGTTAGAAGAAGCAAGACACTATTAGAGACAAGTGTGAAACCTATTCCAACTATGAGTAATAATATTAAAAATAACAATAACAACAAAACTGCACCTGTGAAAGTGGGTGCAAAATTAAAAGCGACTCAAAAGAGGATCATTTCTAACTCCCCTTCTGAGTCAAAAAATTCCTCAGATTCCACCACTACAATAGTGGTGATGGATTCTGATGACTCTTTACCTGGAACGTCCAACATTCCAGGCCAACAAATTGTCAATGACGGCAGTGAGGGCCAGGTGAATCCATTTCACTAAAATACAATGTCCACACCTAAACAAACCGTGATTCAGTGGAACATTAACGGTGTTAGAAGCCTCAAATTAATTGTAAGGGATGTGTCCCCTATGTACATTTGTATTCAGGAGACACATCTTCATGAATCGCACAATTTCCATCTAAGGGAGTATTCAGTTTACAGATCAGACTTCGTTACAGAAAATCGAGCTAGAGGTGGCGTAGCCATTCTAGCCCGTGACTGTGTCGACGCCGTTTCTCTGAACTTAATAACTCTCTTACAAGCAGTAGCAATTCAAACAGCTGTTCCATACAAACTCACTCTCTGTTGTGTCTACCTCCCACCAAGTGACAACCTGCAACAGAGAGATCTTGTAGACCTTATGAATCAGTTGCCGACTCCGTTTTTATTAGTGGGCGATTTCAATGCCCACCATGTTTCATGGGGTTCCCCAGAATGCAACCCGCGAGGTAATCTGATCGAAAGCATCAGATCGGAACTGGATTTATACCTGCTAAATGACGGTTCTCCGACACATTTAGCAGCGTCAACAGGTGGATGGACAACTGTAGACTTGTCATTATGCAGTCCTGTCTTGGCTACAAGGCTAAAATGGTCAGCATTGCCTGATCTTTACAGTAGCGACCACATTCCTATTGAGATCTCTTTGTGTGACTCCTCACCCTGTTGTGTTCGACATCCCCGTTGGATCCTGAAAAAAGCCAACTGGGAACAATTTTCACAAGATCTAGAATCACTGGACGTGGATTACTTGGCTCCCATTGATGACATTGTCAATTCATTTACAAAAACCGTTTTGAATGCCGCCGGAAAGGCAATTCCGAAAACCTCACCTGTTCCGTGGTGGAATGATGAGTGCACTGTGATCCTTCGTCAACGGAGAAAAGCTTTGAACCAGTTCAAGAGACATCCAACGAGTGAAAACCTGGAAAAATATAAAATCTTCCGTGCGAAAGCACGGAGAATATTTAGGCAAAGTAAACGAGAATCATGGTCGCAGTACATTGTCACAATTACAAGAACTACAGCTCCATCTACAGTATGGAAGAAATTACGATCAGTCTGTGGCATTTCCGTTCCGATGCCATTAATTTCATTAAGGCATTCGGATGGTGTTTTGACCACGGACTGTGAGGAAATTGCCAATGTGCTAGCATTATCGTTCTCAAAACATTCTTCATCTTCTGCATACAAGGACGCTTTCCAGGTGTACAAACGTAAACAGGAAGCCTTACCTTTCACTGTTGGATTGTCTGGAGATTCTTGTTTGAATATCCATTTCTCTATCGATGAACTAGAGTCGGCTCTCTCGTCAACGAAGGATTCTGCTCCAGGCCCGGATGATATTGTATACTCCATGATTAAAAATCTACCACCGTCGGCAAAACTAGTTCTCCTTCGGATATACAACCGTATATTCGAGGAGCACGGTTTTCCCGATGCATGGTACAAATTGGGGAGCAGACAGAACCTGTATGCTCCGTTTCTATCGCGCCGTTGTAAGATCGCGCATAGATTACGGCTGTATAGCCTATTCATCTGCTCGACCTACGGTTCTGAAACTCCTGGATTCAATACATCACGCTGGCCTTAGACTTTCTACTGGTGCTTTTAGATCTAGCCCAATCTCCAGCCTTCTAGTTGAAGCTGGAGAACCATCTCTCTCTATGCGACGTCAAATGCTACAAATTTCATATTACACTGGTCTTCGAAGTAAACCTAAACATCCGGCATTCAAAGCAGTTTTTGATAACCACCTCGAGGATCGTTACAATGTGCGTCAACGTTCAACTGCTCCCTTCGGAATAAGAACGTTGCGCATTTTTAGGAATCTAAATTTAGAACATCCACCTATATTCGAACGAACATCATGCTACATCCCTCCACGGACAATACAAAAGCCAAAATGTGACTTCTCATTGTCCAGTTACCTAAAACACAATACTCCTGACGTTATTTATCGTCAGGAGTTTTTGCAGATTCAACAAACTCATCAACATACTGTGACTATATTCACAGACGGTTCAAAACTGGACAATGGGATAGGTTGTGCATTTTATATGGAAGGACAAACTTTCACTTACGGATTGCCCTCAGCCTGTAGCGTTTTTACTGCAGAACTTTATGCAATTTTCCAAGCTTTAAGATCAATTCCGTCTGCAAAATCTAAATATCTTGTGTGTTGTGATTCCAAAAGTGCTCTCCAGGCTATTCAGGAAATGTACACTAAGAACCCTTTAGTTGGAGACATCTTGTGCTCTATACACAGGCTCCAATTACGAGGTGTCGAGGTGTCATTTCTCTGGGTGCCTGGTCACTGGGGAATATTCGGAAACACTAAAGCAGATGAAGGTAAATTAGCTACAGGTATGTTGCCATCGACACAACGGGTCATGGCATCAGATTTTGTATGCAATGTTAAAACTATAGTATTCTCTGTTTGGAATGAAGAATGTCAAAATGTACATGGAAACAAGCTGAGGGACATCAAAAATACCGTCCGACTATGGAGGACATCTGTTCGTTCGAATCGTAGGGAGGAAGTGGTGGTTACTCGCCTTCGCATCGGCCACTCTTTGTTAACGCATTAATGGTTGATGCGACATGAGGATCCACCACTATGTCCGTTTTGTAGAAATAATATTACAATCAAGCATATCCTGCTTGATTGTGATAAGTTGGAAAATTTGTATATACGTTACGATCTTCGAGGTAGTTTAAAGGTGGTTTTAAGGGACGATGTCACGGCTATGGACCGTGTCCTCGCTTTCTTACGCCACCTTAATATATTTAATAATATTTAAATTTTGTATAATTTTAGGTTCTTTAGTTTTAGATAATTACAATTAGTTTTAAACATTTATTTTATTTTGTTTTATTTTGATTAGTTTTATTTATGTAGTATTATTTTAAAAACTCAACTTTAGTTAGTTGACCTCAATAGGTTTTTCGGCTGGAAAAAAAATCTAATATTGGCTACGTAATATTGCTATCTTGAAATATTACGGACGATGCTACTGCGATGAATTTATGTAAATACTTTCACTGTAAAAGAGTTAAATACGAGGTTTTTTTCAACCTCCGGTGGGCCATAAATAAAAGACAAGTGAATAGAACAAAATTATTTTATTACCAAAATGTATGTACACTTATGCTTATTTCTCAACATAATCACCCTGAAGATTGAGGCATTTGTCATACCTGTGGACAAGCTTTCCAATACCCTCTTCATAAAATGTTGCCGCCAGTGAATTTAAATGAGTCTTGACCGTGTCTTGAAGTTCCTCAGTAGTCGGAAAGTGCTGACCTCCAAGCCATTTCTTCAGTTCAGGAAAAAGATGGAAGTCGCTCGGTGCTAGGTCGGGACTGTAAGGTGGGTGGTCGAAAATTTCCCACTTGAATTGTTCAAGAAGTTGTTGGGTTACACCTGCAGTGTGAGGGCGGGCGTTGTCATGCAGCAGAACAATTCCTGATGTCAGCGTGCCTCTTCTTTTGTTCTGAATGGCTCGCCGCAAACGTCGTAAAGTTTGGCAATAAACAGCTGCATTAATTGTGGTCCCAGGCTGCATGAACTCCACAAGCAACGGACCTTTTTGGTCCCAAAAGACTGTAGCCATAACTTTTCGGTTGCTGAAAGTTTGCTTGAATTTTTTGGGTTTATTCGGTGAATTTGTGTGCATCCATTGTTGAGATTGTTGCTTTGTTTCGGGTGTGTCATGAAGAATCCAGGTCTTATCTCCGGTTACAATTGATTTTAAAAAATCTACTCCTTCATTGCGATAACGTTCAAGGAATGTCAAAGCTGAAGCCATTCGGCGGGTTTTGTGGGTGTCACTCAACATCTTTGGCACCCAGCGAGCACAAATCTTTTTGTAGCCTAAATGTTCAGAAACAATAGAGTACAGAGAAGATCTCAACACTTCTGGAAATTCCAAAGACAAAGCACTTATTGTGAATCTACGGTTTTCTTTAACCACTTTGTCAACTCGTTCAACAAGATCGTCTGTAGCGACAGACTTGCGTCCTTGACCTCCTTCATCATGCACGTCGGTTCGGCCAGTTTTAAACTTACGACACCATTCCCGCACAACACCTTCACTCATAATGTTTTCTCCGTAAACACGGGACATTCTCCGATGGATTTCTGCTGCACTATTCCCGTCTGCTTGCAAGAAACGAATAACACTTCTCAACTCACATTTGGCGGGAGAATCAATAGACGCGGCCATGTTTACCCGACTGCAGCTAAGCGCAAACTGGCTACTTGAACTCGGGAGTGGCAAAAGTTGTAGTGGGGAAGATGCGCGATCGACTGCTGCGCACAGGGCCGGTCTGTGACCTTTCTAGCCATCATGGCGTGCGATCGGAGGTTGAAAAAAAAACGGCCCTAGTAGATAATAATAAACGCACTGGGGTACTTTACGCAAGAGAAGAGCATGTAGTGGCGACGGTAAAAGTAAACGTGATCTGAAGATAGAGTAGCGTAAAACTGCAGCGTCAGGTTCAGGAAAAGCCCCTTGCCCAGTTCATTTACATCTGCAGCCAACTTCCTCTTATGGCAGTAATTAGTAACAGCATTACTTCTGGTTTTTATTTGGAACGATAAGACACTACGTTCACAAGCATAAGACTTTTTCAGTGATTGCAATTTTTTTTCCTCTCGGATTTTAGATTTGGTCGGGAATTCGTCTTCAAATTGAGAATGAATTGAGAACGTTTTTTGCCATTCACAGTTTCACGACATATCAAACATATGACATTCCCTTCTTTCTTACCTTTTGTAAAAAAAGTTCCTCCTCCCACTCAACTTGAAACTCACGGTTTTCATCATCCCGTTTTCGTTAGGTATTCGTCCTTTTGAATACACTCCTGCTATATTTAATTTCAAAATTCAATCACTAAACTAAATGTAATTTTCGTAAAATAATGTGTTCAATCGATAAAGTTATAACCGCACTAACATCTAATCACATAAACACTAGCGCGACTTATACATACGTCTGCACTAAATTAGATCATACTCTCCACTGACACCTGACTCCACTGAAGACAAACAGTAATTGGCCAGCGCCACAGCCACTGTTGTGGGGATGACGGGGTGACTAACGCATGGCGACCCTCCCAAGGTCATTGCCATCGACTGCTGATTGGATCTGCTAAGCTGCGTCTGGGACTTGCACTGTTTGGCAACGCTGCACGTCTCCACCGTCTTTCGCTCACTGGGACTTGCACTGTTTGGCAACGCTGCACGTCTCCACCGTCTTCGGCTCACACGTTAAGTTGCGTTGCGTTGCGGTGTTGCCGATACTATTGCTTGCTAAACGTCACTAAAGCCCGAGGCAACAGTAGTTTGAGTAAATAATTAAGTTTAGTAAAACAACGACAGATTTAAAAAAAATTTAATATTTATTTAAGTTATAAAATATTTTGACTTCAATCCTAACCGTCTAAGGGCCCGCGTGCCGCGTAGTGAGGATGCCTGGTTTAAAGAATGTTCGTGATAAGTTTATTTTGAAAGTAGTTTGAAGTTGATGTTAAAACACGACGTTGATCATGTCATCGCATTCCTTCACCAGCTAAATATTGTATTTAAAATTTAATATTTGATTTTTTAAAAAATATTATTATTTTTATATTATTTTAAAAAATAAAATTGTTTTTTTCAAATTATAGTATGTAGGTATTCAGCAATGTCGCTTCTATCGATTGTCATCGCTTTCTTGAGCCACCTGAATCCATATAATGATATTTAAACTGTATAATTTAAATTTTATTTTGTTTAGTTTTAGATAATCAAAATTAGTTTTAACCATTCATTTTCTTTAGTTTGATTATATTTATTCTTCTTATTCTAAATTTACTTTTGAAATACCATTTGGTTTATGCGATGATAACCATGATTGGTTTTTCGCCTGGAAAAAAATTGAGGTATTTGTTAGTTTGTGTCTATAGTTTCATTATTGTTAATAGATTTTCTTCATTTAGTGTTATTATTATTGTTACAGATTTATTTTTGCGTTGTTTTGTTATCTATTGATATGTTTTTCTTTATTGTTACATATTTATTTTTATGTTACTGTTATGTTTTGTGAATTTTGTTTTGTTTTTGTATTTATTTTTATTATATTTTTTTCATGTATTTTGGTAATATATTTGCTGTTTATGGCAATGATAACCATAATTAGTTTTTCGCCAGGAAAAAATTATGGTATAGTTCATCAGTTTTTTGTAATTCACCACTTTATTAATTAAAACTGCTGCTAAAAAACCTTTAACTTACTATTCTTTTAACGTAAATCAATATTTTTCAGGTTTGGGAGTTTCTCATAAAGTCAGGCTTGTTTGTGTACCTAGCTTCAGCAAGACTTCAACTTGTGCCGTTGTTAATTTAGCAACACTTGATTGCTATCCAGTTTCATTCAGCCTAGATACTGTATTACGTTATTGACAACTACATTAAAGAGAAAATGAACCAACTGTAATTTTGTATAATAAATAATATCTTTTACAATTATTTTTATTATAACCTTTTTAGGAGTAAACGTTTATGTAAATATAACAAGTTTAGTTATGATATGAACAGATCCACCAACAATATTAAATCAGTTAGTCACGATATCTTGACTTGTGACCGGCCTGTTGGAGGTTACGCCATTTCCTTTATGGGTCGTGGTCAGTGACAATTCCGCGACATGAGGATCCACCACTATGTCCGTTTTGTAGAAATAATATTACAATCAAGCATATCCTGCTTGATTGTAATGAGTTGACAAATTTGTATATACGTTACGATCTTCGAGGTAGTTTAAAGGTGGTTTTAAGAGACGATGTCACGGCTATCGACCGTGTCCTCGCTTTCTTACCCCACCTTAATCTATTTAACAATATTTAAATTTTTTATAATTTTAGGTTCTTTAATTTTAGATAATTATAATCACAATTAGTTTTAAACATTTATTTTGTTTTATTTTGATTAGTTTTATTTACGTAACATTAATTTTAAAATTTAACTTTAGTTAGGCCATGATAACCTTAATAGGTTTTTCGCCTGGAAAAAAATGAAAATAGCCGTATATATCAAAAGTTCGATGAAACTTTTCAAATCTACTATGTCCAAATCAGATGAATAAGATTGAGTTTTTGAAAAATTACTGCTGATCGAAGTAATCTTTCTGTTTGTCCACTTAATAATTTAATTCAAAATGTCATTAGAAAACAAAAGTCCCCACACGTCTTCAACAGTAGGGTTAGTTTCTAATTTTTTTGCAGGATCTTTTAGACCTGGTAACTGCACAATTATATTATGTCTTCTTGCTCTAACATTCAGAGGCTGGTGCACTTTATTCCAGTTAAATTGTTCTCTGTTACGTATTTTTTTTTACCATTTCTTGTTCCATCTTCGCGTGAGCTACTAGTAATCACTAAACACTTTTAATTGTTTTAAACTTGCCTATAGTAGCAATTACTTTGCTTGTTGAGGACGGCCGTTTCGGGAGATGTGTCCCTTTGTCAACTCAGACCGTAACTCCGGAGTCTATTAGTTTAAGTCTATTTGCAGCGGAAATTGTTTGCAGTCGAAGTCTTTGAAGTTTGGACATTCCTCTCATTTCACCACATTTGCATTTTCTCTATTATGTATTTGTAAGATGTATTGGAAGAGGCTATTGGCTTCAAAGTGTGTGTGGTCGTTTAATATATTTTCCCTGTCTGTTGCGTAGTGTTTGTAGATTTCATATTTTTCTAAGGTTGTTAGTTTTTTTACTCTGTTTTAATGTGTGTAGAATATTTAAATTAGTGTGTATGTCGGTATGAGTGTGTTGGGTGTTATTTAGGTGTTTTGCGTGGCTGGATTTAGGGTTTGTTTCTTTTGTTTGGGTGATGTGTTCATCGAAGCGTGTATAGAATGACCTGCCGGTTTGGCCGATGTAATAATTGGGACAATCGTTGCAAGTTAATTTGTAAATACCTGAGAGTTTGTATATGTCGGTTTCTTTTTGAAAAGGTTATATGTTTTCTTAGCTTTTCCATATCTTTTTTTTGTCTTTAACCAAATCCATACTGAACTGGATAATTTGTTGCTATACTGAACATATTCACATAGTACTAGCATACCCGACGGACTTTGTCCTGTTCAAACGCTGTAAATCCTAGAGTTTGGTTTTTTAAAATAAACTATAAAAGGTTTAGACTTTACACCAGGACACGTACAGTTATCACAACTGGTCCTATGAATTGCGTGCAAGTATGGTTGTATGCTATAAACCCCAATGCATTGAGTACAAACTTAAAACTGTCTAAGTAATGGCAAGAAAGAAAAATTTCAAATTATTGAGTGGAAGGTTTTTTTTAATCTACAAAAAATAAATATGTTTATGTATATACATTTTTTACTTAATATAAACCACATGAATTTAAAATTTTCATTTGAATTCGATTTGACGAACAGTATGTTTAGTTCATCCCTGAGGGCTATAAATGAACAAACGTAATGATTTGCCAACCCTTAAACACGTAACATATACAGGGTGACACAGAAAAACGGGAATTTTTAAAAAAGTTCTAAAAATATAAGTGATGGAAGAAAATGGTTTTATTTATATTACATGAAATATCAAAACTTGCCATTTATGAAATCCTCTACGAATGCATTCTTGAAATCCTCATTGACCGCTGCAACATCTCAACTGGAATACTGTGAATTTTATCCCGAATTCTCTGTTTTAACTCATTTACAGTTCTTGGTCGAGTTGTGAACACTTTAGTTTTGAGATAGCCCCACAAAAAGAAATCGCACACGGTCAAATCTGGCGATCTAGGGGGCCAGAAAACGTTACCGAATCTTGAGATGACACGGTTACCAAACAATACTCGCACAGCCTCCATTGATCGCCGTGCAGTGTGTGATGTCGCACCATCCTGTTGAAACCAGGATTCTTGAACGTCTGGAAAATTGTTCAGTTCAGGTGTAACGAAACGTTGTAACATTTCCACGTAACGATCAGCATTGACAGTCACTGCAATCCCCCGTTCATCCTCAAAAAAATAAGGTCCGATGATCCCATGTAATGAAACAGCACACTATACTGTAACCTTATTAGCGTGTAAAGGGCGCTCATGAAGTTCATTAGGATTTGTGTCTGCCCAGTATATGTAGTTCTGCTTGTTAACATAACCTGTGAGATGAAAGTGGGGCTCATCTGACATCCACAACTTGCTTAGAAATTCATCGTCATTGTTAACATTTGTTGGCAGAATATCAGGAACCTATTCTTTATCTTGATGGTAAGCGGCTTCAAACCGCGGATAATGTGAGATTTTTGGGTCTTTTATCGGATAAAAGACTCATGGAATCCGCATGTGCGCGATTTGACACGATGGTTAGCTTAAAAACAACTTATGGAAAACCAACATGTGTCCAACCAGTTGAATGTAAAGAGGCGTCGTGAGGTTTCTCCGAAAATGCCTAGGGAAGTAAATACGATGAGGAAAGAAAGGGATTTAGCGTCACCAAAGTTCTTAATTGTGTCTGGCACAGAAGCTGGGAAAGATCTTTCTAAAGTATCGCCTTTTGTAATTCAAAAGGCTATAACTGGATGCACGGCAGGACCCGTCTCTTCCATAAGGAAGTTACGGAACGGAACACTGCTGTTGGAAACAAGCAATTCGAAGCAGTCACAGTTATTATTAAAAATGACCTCCTTCTTTGAACAGGTCAAGGTTTCGGTGGCTCCCCACCGAACCTTGAACTCATCAAAGGGAGTAATATCATGCAGGGATCTGTTGTATGTCCGTGAGGACGAAATCAAATCAGAACTGGTATCAGAAGGTGTAACAGATGTCGTACGAATTATGAGGATGGAAATCGGCAGAGAGTTCCAACAACATCAATTATCCTGACATTCGGGAAACCATCTATCCCGGAATATTTATATGCTGGCTATCAACGGCTTTCTGTTAGGCCCTACGTTCCCAATCCACGCCGGTGCTTTAAATGCCAACGTTTTGGACACGTAAGTTCTTCTTGCTCCAAGCCAGAGGTATGCGGACAGTGTGCATCTGAAGGCCATACTGATAAGGTTTGCACAAGTGCTCCGAAATGCCCAAACTGTGCTGGTGATCACCCTGCTCGCTCCTTTAACTGCCTAAAGTTCAAGGAGGAGAAAGCGATCCTCAGCATAATGGCAAAGGACAAAACATCTTTCCACGAAGCGAAAAAGAAGTTCAAGTCAACTCAACCTAGACTTGAAACAAAATCTTATGCCTCAGCTACCACCACTGAAAAGTCGTGTTCCAAATGTGTCGAGCTAAATAAAAACATTGAACTTCTCACTCAGCAAGTTAATCAGTTACTAGCATTAGTGACTAAAAATTGAAGCTGGAGAACCATCTCTCTCTATGCGACGTCAAATGCTACAAATTTCTTATTACACTGGTCTTCGAAGTAAACCTAAACATCCGGCATTTAAAGCAGTTTTTGATAACCACCTCGAGGATCGTTACAATGTGCGTCAACGTTCAACTGCTCCCTTCGGAATAAGAACGTTGTGCATTTTTAATAATCTAAATTTAGAACATCCACCTATATTCGAACGAACGTCATCGCTTTCTTACGCCACCTTAATCTATTTAACAATATTTAAATTTTTTATAATTTTATGTTCTTTAATTTTAGATAATTATAATCACAATTAATTTTAAACATTTATTTTGTTTTATTTTGATTAATTTTATGTAATATTTTTTTAAAAACTTAACTTTAGTTAGGCGATGATAACCTCAATAGGTTTTTCGCCTGAAAAAAAAAATCAAGATAAAGAATAGGTTCATGGTGTTGCCTGCGACGACTAAATGCTATACACTGGGTCTTCGACGCCGAAAACTTGAAATGAATTTTTGTAAATGAATTGACAATGTCATCAATGGGAGCCAAGTAATCCACGTCCAGTGATTCTAGATCTTGTGAAAATTGTTCCCAGTTGGCTTTTTCCAGAATCCAACGGGGATGTCGAACACAGCAGGGTGAAGAGTCACACAAAGAGATCTCAATAGGAATGTGGTCGCTACTGTAAAGATCAGGCAATGCTGACCATTTAAGCCTTGTAGCCAAGACAGGACTGCATAATGGCAAGTCTACAGCTGTCCATCCACCTGTTGACGCTGCTAAATGTGTCGGAGAACCGTCATTTAGCAGGTATAAATCCAGTTCCGATCTGATGCTTTCGATCAGATTACCTCGCGGGTTGCATACTGGGGAACCCCATGAAACATGGTGGGCATTGAAATCGCCCACTAATAAAAACGGAGTCGGTAACTGATTTATAAGGTCTACAAGATCTCTCTGTTGCAGGTTGTCACTTGGTGGGAGGTAGACACAACATAGAGTGAGTTTGTATGGAACAGCTGTTTGAATTGCTGCTGCTTGTAAGGGAGTTATTAAGTTCAGAGAAACGGCGTCGACACAGTCACGGGCTAGAATGGCTACGCCACCTCTAGCTCGATTTTCTGTAACGAAGTCCGATCTGTAAACTGAATACTCCCTTAGATAGAAATTGTGCGATTCATGGATATATGTGTCTCTTGAATACAGATGTACATAGGAGACACATCTCTTACAATTAATTTGAGATCCTCAATGTGACTTTTAACACCGTTAATGTTCCACTGAATCACGGATTGTTTAGGTGTGGACATTGTATTTTAGTGAAATGGATTCACCTGGCTCTCACTGGTGTCATTGCAAATTTGCTGGCCTGGAATGTTGGACGTTCCAGGCAGGGAGTCATCAGATTCCATCACCACTATTGTAGTGGTGGAATCTGAAGAGTTTTTTGACTCAGAAGAGGAGTTTGAAATGGTCCTCTTTTGAGTCGTTTGTGATTTTGCACCTACTTTCACAGGTGCAGCTTTGTTATTATTTTTGTTACTCGTATTAGGAGTAGTTTTAACGTTTTTCACACTTGTATCCAATAGTGTCTCACTTCTTCTATTTTCTCGCAGAGATAACGGGCATTGGAGATTTTTCCGCACATTCAACATTAGTCTTTGAGTTGGAAACCAAATTTTTGGTCACCAAAGCTAATAACTGGCTAACTTGCTCAGTGAGAACTTCAATTTTCTTGTTTAGCTCAACGCAGTTGGAACACGACTTCTCAGTGGTGATAGCTGAGGCATAAGATTTCGTTTCAAGTCTAGGTTGAGTTGACTTGAACTTCTTTTTCGCTTCGTGGAAAGATGTTTTGTTCTTTGCCATTATGCTGAGGATCGCTTTCTCCTCCTTGAACTTTGGGCAGTTAAAGGAGCGAGCAGGGTGATCACCAGCACAGTTTGGGCATTTCGGAGCACTTTTGCAATCCTTCTCAGTATGGCCTTCAGATGCACACTGTCCACATACCTCTGGCTTGGAGCAAGAAGAACTGACGTGTCCAAAACGTTGGCATTTAAAGCACCGCCGTGGATTGGGAACGTAGGGCCTAACAGAAAGCCGTTGATAGCCCGCATATAGGTATTCCGGGATAGATGGTTCCCCGAATGTCAGGATTAATGATGTTGTTGGAACTCAGTGTTCCACTGGAGCAGTGTTCCGTTCCGTAACTTCCTTATGGAAGAGACAGGTCCTGCTGCGCATCCAGTTATAGCATTTTGGATTACAAAGGGCGATACCTTTGAAAGATCTTTGCCAGCTTCTGCGCAAGACACAATTAAGAACTTAGGTGACGCTATATCAATTTCTTTTCTCATCGTAATTACTTCCCTAGGCATTTTCGGAGAAAACTCACGACGCCTCTTTACATTCAACTGGTTGGACATTTGTTCGTTTTCCATAATTTGTTATTAAGCTAACCATCGTGTCATGCGTTACGGGCGAGACTATGAGAACGGGTACACCCATGGATCACTTTCGATCATTTCCAACCCCCGAAACTCTGGGGCCCATAGTTTCCTCCTTAGCTCGACTGGATGGGCATCAGTCGAGAACTCGTAATACTGTGCACAGGCTCCGACACCTGTGCACCGCGGACACTCCCTGACCAAGGACCGAAGTGGCTAGCGGACCAGCAACCGCGCATATGTCTTCGGCAGAGCAAGCTCACAGCAGCGTCCCAGACCAGAGTTTTTCAAGCTCTGGACTTTTCAGCACTCCCAACGCGCAACGGTTCTGACCAGTCAAATTTCCCTAAGAGAAGATGTAAGTGTTGAAATGTGTATAGATTGTGTTGGTGTGTGTATGTGTGTGAAGTTCAAGTCAACTCAACCTAGACTTGAGACCGGCCACTCTTTGTTAACTTAAATTTTGTATAATTTTACGTTCTTTAGTTTTAGATAATTACAATTAGTTTTAAACATTTATTTAAAAAAAAAAAAAAAAAAATTGTTTAGTCTTATTTATGTAATATTTTAATATTTATTTTTAACAAACCTTAGTTAGGCGATGATAACCTTAATAGGTTTTTCGCCTGGAAAAAAAAAGTGTGTGTGTGTATGCTTTGTGAGTGGTGTAGTGTTAGGCTAGGGTACCGCCAGGGACGCCAAATCCCTCGTAGGTGCGGGGTTTTCTCCGTTGACGAAGGATCACAGTGCACTCATCATTCCACCACGGAACAGGTGGTCGTCGTGGTTTGGATGAGGTTTTCGGAATTGCCTTTCCGGCGGCATTCAAAACGGTTTTTGTAAATGAATTGACAATGTCATCAATGGGAGCCAAGTAATTCACGTCCAGTGATTCTAGATCTTCTGAAAATTGTTCCCAGTTGGTTTTTTTTCCAGGATCCAACGGGGATGTCGAACACAACAGGGTGAGGAGTCACACAAAGAGATCTCAATAGGAATGTGGTCGCTACTGTAAAGATCAGGCAATGCTGACCATTTTAGCCTTGTAGCCAATATTTTGTTAGAATATTTAAAGAGAGAAATTTGTATCAGTATTTTTGTCGTTGAGTCTGTATGATGCAACTGGTATAACTGAAATTTCATTTTGAGTGCAATAATTGTTAAGATATTTGTTTTAATAAGCATGTGTTTTAATAATAATCACATGAACAACACTCAACTATCAGTTTACTTAAAAATGATAAATTATTTTGAACTCTATTTTAGGTTATTGAATTATTGTAAATCTTTGGGGACAAAATCAAGAAAACCAATACTCTACGACGAAGCCCTCCTGGGAAATAATGTCTGAGTAGTTTTTGATGATCAAACTTTTATTTTCAGCTCTAAATTTATATAACTCTAGTATATTAATAGATATATGAAAACAATATGTTTCTTGGACTTAAAACTGATTGTTATATTGTCTATGACATTTATAAGAGGAAAATTATAGTGAAATTAGTCTCGGTCTTATTAAATATTCCATTACCTTTCCCAATGTGTCCAGCATGAACAACGGTCTGTATGATGATGGATCGTCAGAGGAGCCCTTCCCTTTATTTATGAGCACAAGCCGCGCTGCGAATATGCCAGACTTCAGACAGTTATTGTACATGTCCAGTAGAAGGCTTGGTTGTGCTCGAACCACCACCTTCAACACCTCTGGTGGGAGTCCGTCTGGTCCTGAGGCTTTCCCATTTTTTAATGACATCACGGCCTTGATCAGTTCTGATTCAGTGAACAAAGGAATATCACCGCTCCCCCGTGGTTCTTCAGGACAGATCAGACGCTGGTGATCGGGAAATAGTGCTTCCACAATTCGTCTCGTTGCGCTGGCGCTCAATGCCTGGTCAGAGGATCCGCCGCGCAGCTTTCGTGTAACTATTTTATGTTACCCCAGGGGTCTTCATTAATCTCTTCGCAAAGGGATCTCCAGCAACAGTCCATGCTCTGCCGGATTGCCAAAATAAGAGCCTTTTTTGCAGGAGGTTACCATGCAGCACCTTCATGCAGGTTTGCCCTTGCCATTTTTCAAAGCTAGAGCTTCTCGAAAAACTTTACAGGGTCCCGATCCTGACACATAGTTTAGCGGGATTACCTTTCAGTACAAAGGATACAACGTGCTTCTGTCTTACATTGTGCCGCCTTGTGGTCTCTGTGTCCACACTTCTAGCACTTGTCGCTTCTATCAGGACCCTTGCAGTCGCTCCTTACGTGGCCATATTGGAGACACCTGTAGCAGCGATGAACCTCGACTCTTCGTCTGATGTTAGCAGACACCTATCCTACTTTAACTTTGCCCTGTGCCTCTTCTAGCTCTACAATTGCCAGACATTGTTCTCTACGGTTAGGGCCAAGAATGGAGACCTTTATCTCCTCTTCAACCTCTTCCCGCTCAAGGGCCTCTTTATTTTATTTTATTTTGTTTAGTTGGTTAGTTTTATTTTGAAATAATAATTTAAAAAATTTTTAGTTAGGCGATGATAACCTTGATAGGTTTTTCGCCTGAAAAAAAAAAATTAACCTCTTCAGAAGTGTATGAATCAAGGTCCAGAATCTCCAGCCTCATCTTCGGGATCAAGCTACGGACCTGTCCGCTCTCTCCGATTTCCGTTTCGATGGCAGTTTGGAGCGCTGTCTGGTCTCTCCAACTATTGAGTTCCAGCAAAACTCCACCCCCTCGTTTTCCTGATGCCGCGAATCAACGCACCACTGTCTTCTGGCCCCACATTTTTCCTTATCGCACCTAGGATTTCCGCGTAGCTCTTTCCAGCGGAAGCCTTAATAACTAAGGCGTTCCTTCTTGGTCTTACCTCTTTCTTCGCCTTATTGGACAATCGGCTGTCTTGCTGTCGTATGATAGGCGTCAACACGCGCTGCTGCGTCTCTGGTACTTTCTTTGCTTTGTCCTTCTTACTGGCCACTATATTCCATTTCTCGGTTTTTGCCTATTCCTGGGTGCTAGTATCCATCGCCTCCTGGCTGTTGACTCCCTTTGGCGCTTTCGTGTAGGTAGGTTTCGTCTACCAGGGCCTTCCTAAAGACACAAATGCCCTCTCTGCTAGAGTCCAGATTGCGTTCTGTCGTGAAATTCTACAGGCTCGAGGCACCTCCAGACCATCCTCTAGTTTGACGAGTCCATTCTTGATAGCCATGTTCACGTTTTTTCTCTTTAGCAACAGATACCCGCATAGTACGTAGGATAGCGCTAATGATTTGCTCCTCCTCGCTCTTATCTGCCTCGCTGATCTGTAATTTCAGCCTTTCGACCTCGGAGGATTCGGCCTCTGAAATCAAGCTCTGCAAGTCTGTTCTCACTTCGGCGTCCACAGCACGTTCAGGACCATCATCAGATGTATCCGCTACCCTACTACTCTCCAAGGTTCTTGTTAGAGGCGGAGTCCTTATTGTGATCGTGATTTTCTTGAACAAGTCTTTTTCTGCACTTGTAGCTTGCGTCAGGGCCAAGTATTCCACCCTTTTCGAAGAATCGCAGTCAAGGGCTAACGACCCGGGTGTGACCTGCTCAGTCACCTCCACCTGTGCCGGTACTGGGGACCCGACTCCCTGCACCGTAAAAGAAATCTCCTTCTCACTACTCATTTGGTTTATTTTCGGGGTTCCTTCCCCTATCTTCTTTTTGGTTCACCCTGGCTATTTCACCAGTACCCGAAGTGCAAGCACAACGAGCGTTTCCCTATCCACCACCTGGGGAGGCCCGATAGCAGACAAGCAACTGCCACGGGTACATTTATGGTATTATTACCTTAAGTAAAAACACCGTCATCCTTACTCCCGAAATCATACACCCAATATTGGTTGTATATTTATATTATTTGAAATATTTGAAAAAATGTTTTATGATTATTTTTTAGAAATTATGTCTCTTAAGAACTCACATGCTTACATCCTTATCGACAAAAGATAACGAAAGATTAATGGATTAAACTGCCATTGTTTCTGCAACTGGATATTCATCGAGGCATTTATATTGTTAACATTTAATTGCGTTAAAAAACCACTGACACTGTACACTGGGATGGAGTAAATTGAACCCAGTGGCGCCGTCTAGCAACCTCGTTATTCAATAAATTCTCGAAAACCAATCTCGGTTAATTGCATTAAGTAAAAAATAGATTACACCCATCAATAGTGAACTTGTTTTGTCCGGGTTTGGGCTTTTAGTTGTATTGCTGGTGTCAAACCTACAGTAACATTAACGTTAATTGGAAATTATCTCATTATCGAATATAGGCGAAATGATCATATTCATTACACTATACATTTTCAGGTCCGTAGTCCGTAGCTGGTAGACGCGCCTGTGTTCATCCTCGTTGAATGTGTGAGCACACACTCGTCCGGCACTTGAAATGCAGCACTAAATTTTATAATCATTATTTATTCCCAACCGTCTACTATATGTATTCCCAATAATCCAATATGTAGGGAAGTTGCCAGAAAACGTTTGCGGTACGCAATATTTGTAGTGGCGTCAATTCTATGCCTATAGAATTTTCTAGCACTGATGCAGGTTTACCAACATTAATTTATGGCGGGAACTGTTGAAAATAAAAATTCAACATAATAATTTTAGCAGACTGTTTTCTTCAACACTACAAAAATTACCTGTCATTGGTAGAAAACAGATAATGCTCACTCAGAATAAAAAAATATAGCCTATTATTAACAAAAGTGAGATTCGTAAATGTAGATAAACTGTAGAAAGCAAGCAGCGAAAATATTGCTGACTGATTAGGTCTGGAAATTGTATTTTTTGTGCGAACTACCAATATGGTTGTGACTTAGTAGAAAGTACTTTATAGGAAATACGTTCGCTCCGAATTTATCCATTATAGCATCCAGCTAAACAGTATTGAAATTGCGCTTGGAACAGATTAGAAAGTTGAAAATATACTTTTAGATTAAAACGTAATTAGGTTTCTATGCAATCTTCGAGTAACAAATTCGTTACAGCGTAATTTCGATTAAAGGGACTCATTGCTGGGACTAATTTTTGCTCTCGGTAAAGTAGTATAAAAAGCCCTTTAATTTATCTGTCAGTAGATGTAGATGATTTTGCGATAGTCTGACAAGTTGTGTTAATGGCAAGCTTAATGGCTTCGGAAAAGTGCAGATGCTGATAGGCATACATCTTTGATTCAAGTATAAAATTCTGCTTCAGTTAAGGCCGTGGTAGAAATGTCCGTTTTGTAGAAATAATATTACTATCAAGCATATCCTGATTGATTGTGATAAGTTAACAAATTTGTATGTACGTTACGATCTTCGAGGTAGTTTAAAGGTGGTTTTAAGGGACGATGTCAGGGCTATCGACCGTGTCATCGCTTTCTTACGCCACCTGAATCTATTTAATAATATTTAAATTATGTATAATTTTAGTTTCTAGTTTTAGTTACAATTAGTATTAAACATTTATTTTACTTCGTTTAGTTTGGTTAGTTTTATTTTGCAATATTTATTTAAAAATAAAAACTTTAGTTAGGCGATGATAACCTTGATAGGTTTTTCGCCTGAAAAAAAAAATTCTAAGATAGTTTTGTTACCCTGGTACTTGGTAGAGTTTAAATAACTTCCTTCTTTAATATTATTTTTATTTACACTTATACTCGGTAGGGGGGTGCCGACTCTTTCTCCGGTTGGAGTGCAGTTTTACCTCAGGTTGAGCATCTCGCCCACACAAACATAATTCTCACCAATTTCCAAATTAAGATAATCACTATGTTCTACATAATTCTGTGCTCAATACACAGGTTCAGGGAGTTGGGGTATAATTTTTTGAAGGCAGTAATATATTTGGTTCTAATTTTTATGTTTATGTACGTAGTTAGAATTACTTTAATTTTATTTTGACCAAATCTAGGTTAGTTAATTAATGTTAACAGATTTTAGTATTTCGCAAACAAAAATGAAATAAAGAAATTAATAAAATTAAAAAAAATTAACGACAAACATTAATTGTAGTTTCAAGGAAAACTGTGTGTTTTTACAGTTTCTTCTCAGTAAGTATTTGAATTCCATTTAACATTTTCTCTTCTCTTAGTATAATACAAATATTGTTAGGGAAAAAACCTATTTATATAATCTTGAAATGATATTGGCCGTAGGGTTTAGTACGCACCTGTGTTTGTTTTCCTTTTTCTGAAATAAAATGAAAATTTGTTTTCTGTGTTAAAAACAATGAATGCTTTGCTTATCAAATTAGCACAGCTTCAAGAGAGAAAAACAGCCGATACTCCCACGGGATCTGTACGTAAAGTGTTTTGGCTTTTAAAAACTGTCGCTACCATTAATTCACTGTCTTCCCGTTTTATCACCGCTCTTTGCAATCCATTTGAATTTGATTAGAACGAAAGCCATAACAACGACCGAGTATTATTTTTGTCATTAATCATTTGTCATCAGTAATTTGTTTTTGTAATAAATTTAATGTTTTTATTTTTAAATTATTTAAATGAAATGCATACGATGATGCGCCTTAAAATAAATGGTTTGGTAAAATCTGGATAATGTAAAATTGGTTCTGATACTAATTTTTGTTTTAATTTTTCACAAGCTATCCTTGTGAATAGCACCCCCTGTTCCTTTTCTGTCCCCCGCAGGGGGTGCGGACTAAGAGTGGTTTGGCGTCCCTCGCGGTACCCTAGTTGTCTTGTATGATCCGATTCCAAAAGGGATCTCCAGGCTATTCAGGATATTTACACTAAGAACCCTTTAGTTGGAGACATCTTGAGCTCAATACACAGGCTATAATTATGGGGTATCGAGGTGTCATTTCTCTGGGTGCCTGGTCACTGCGGAATATTTGGAAACACTAAAGCAAATGAAGGAGCAAAATTAGCTACAAGTATGGTACCATCGACAAAGCAGTCACAATATTTGCTGAAAATGACCTCCTTCTTTGATCAGGCCAAGGTTTCGGTGGCACCCCACAAAATCTTGAACTCATCAAAGGAAGTAATATCATGCATAGATCTTTTGTATGTCCGTGAGGGCGAAACAAAATCTGAACTGGAATCGGAAGGTGTAACAGAAGTCGTACGAATTATGAGGATGGAAAACGGTCAGAGAGTTCCAACAACATCATTAATCCTGACATTCGGGAAACCATCTATCCCGGAGTATTTATATGCTGGCTATCAACGGCTTCCTGTTAGGCCCTACGTTCCCAATCCACGGCGGTGCTTTAAATGCCAACGTTTTGGACACGTCAGCTCTTCTTGTTTCAAGCCAGAGGTATGCGGACAGTGCGCATCTGAAGGCCATGTAGAGAAGGTTTGCACAAGTGCTCCGAAATGCCCAAACTGTGCTGGTGATCACCCTGCTCGATCCTTTAACACTGCCCAAAGTTCAAGGAGGAGAAAGCGATCCTCAGCATAATGGCAAAGGACAAAACATCTTTCCACGAAGCGAAAAAGAAGCTCAAGTCAACTCAACCTAGACTTGAAACGAAATCTTATGCCTCAGCTATCACCCCTGAGAAGTCGTGTTCCAACTGCGCTGAGCTAAACAAGAAAATTGAAGTTCTCACGGAGCAAGTTAGCCAGTTCTTAGCTTTGGTGACCAAACATTTGGTTTCCAACTCAAAGACTAATGTTGAATGTGCGGAAAAATCTCCATTGCCCGTTATCTCTGTGAGAAAATAGAAGAAGTGAGACACTATTGGATACAAGTGTGAAAAACGTTAAAACTACTCCTAATACGAGTAACAAAAACAATAACAAAGCTGCACCTGTGAAAGTAGGTGCAAAATCACAAACGACTCAAAAGAGGACCATTTCAAACTCCTCTTCTGAGTCAAAAAACTCTTCAGATTCCACCACTACAATAGTGGTGATGGAATCTGATGACTCCCTGCCTGGAACGTCCAACATTCCAGGCCAGCAAATTTGCAATGACACCAGTGAGAGCCAGGTGAATCCATTTCACTAAAATACAATGTCCACACCTAAACAATCCGTGATTCAGTGGAACATTAACGGTGTTAAAAGTCACATTGAGGATCTCAAATTAATTGTAAGAGATGTGTCTCCTATGTACATCTGTATTCAAGAGACACATATCCATGAATCGCACAATTTCTATCTAAGGGAGTATTCAGTTTACAGATCGGACTTCGTTACAGAAAATCGAGCTAGAGGTGGCGTAGCCATTCTAGCCCGTGACTGTGTCGACGCCGTTTCTCTGAACTTAATAACTCCCTTACAAGCAGTAGCAATTCAAACAGCTGTTCCATACAAACTCACTCTCTGTTGTGTCTACCTCCCACCAAGTGACAATCTGCAACAGAGAGATCTTGTAGACCTTATAAATCAGTTACCGACTCCGTTTTTATTAGTGGGCGATTTCAATGCCCACCATGTTTCATGGGGTTCCCCAGAATGCAACCTGCGAGGTAATCTGATAGAAAGCATCAGATCGGAACTGGATATATACCTGCTAAATGACGGTTCTCCGACACATTTAGCAGCGTCAACAGGTGGATGGACAGCTGTAGACTTGTCATTATGCAGTCCTGTCTTGGCTACAAGGCTAAAATGGCCAGCATTGCCTGATCTTTACAGTAGCGACCACATTCAAATGCTACAAATTTCATATTACACTGGTCTTCGAAGTAAACCTAAACATTCGGCATTAAAAACGGTTTTTGATAACTATCTCGAGGATCGTTAAAATGTGCGTCAACGTTCAACTGCTCCCTTAGGAATAAGAGCGTTGCGCATTTTTAGGAATCTAAATTTAGAACATCCACCTATATTCGAACAAACATCATGCTACATCCCTCCATGGATAATACAAAAGCCAAAATTTGACTTCTCATTGTCCATGTACCTAAAACACAATACTCCTGACGTTATTTATCGTCAGGAGTTTTTGCAGATTCAACAAACTCACCAACATACTGTGACTATATTCACAGACGGTTCAAAACTGGACAATGGGATAGGTTGTGCATTTTATATGCAAGGACAAACTTTCACTTACGGATTGCCCTCAGCCTGTAGCGTTTTTACTGCAGAACTTTATGCAATTTTCCAAGCTTTAAGATCAATTCCGTCAAAACAAGGAAAGGACAAAACTAATCCCAGTAGTTACACACCCATCTCTCTGACCAGCTGCTTATGCAAACTACTGGAGAAGATGGTCAACCGTCGTCTTGTCTGGTATC
Organism: Prosapia bicincta; assembly: GCA_036971475.1. NCBI lineage: Eukaryota > Metazoa > Arthropoda > Insecta > Hemiptera > Cercopidae > Prosapia > Prosapia bicincta. The sequence goes on along the minus strand of JBAIZL010000376.1, from coordinate 1,749,775 downwards.
TAGAAACAAACAAACTTCTTACTAACGTCCAGTGTGGTTCCAGACAAGGACGTTGACCGATTGGTTTTGTTGGAGTCAGCTATACAGAATGCCTTCATCTTACGACAAACACTGGTAGCTGTTTTCTTTGACCTTGAGATGGCATATGACATGGCATGGAGAAGAGGAATTTTGAACGTATTGAAATCATGGGGTATACAAGGTAACATTCTTGCTTTTATAAAAAATTATTTGAATAACAGGACTTTCCGTGTACGTCTAGGAGGCATATATTCTGATCGTTGTGAACTAGAGAATGGTGTACCACAGGGTGGCGTTTTGAGTGTGACGCTGTTTGCTGTTGCCATTAACAGCGTCACTTCAAACGTACAGTCACCGGTCCACTGTTCCCTGTTTGTAGACGATTTTTGTATATATATGGCTGCTAGAAGTATGGCAACAGCGTCCTCGTATACGTCCTATAAAGGATGTCCTCCATGGTCGGACGGTATTTTTGATGTCCCTCAGCTTGTTTCTATTTACATTTTGCCATTCTTCATTCCAAACAGAGAATAGTATAGTTTTAACATTGCATACAAAATCTGATGCCATCACACGTTGTGTCGATGGTACCATACTTGTAGCTAATTTTGCACCTTCATCTGCTTTAGTGTTTCCATGAGAGAGATGGTTCTCCAGCGGTATATAAACGTATTGCTTAGAAGCTGATACATGCTTTATATAATTGCAATGTAATAGATTCAATACATTATTTATTTGTCACATTTCTTCCAACATGTTTTAGACTCGATGCGCGTACTGTTTTAACTGAATGATCTCTTTAACTTTTCTTAACATTTCCGCTTTATAGACGAGCAATTGTTCAAATGGATTGATTCCTCATATATCCATATTAGCCAGTATATAATACTCCTTTTGTCAACACTGTATATTCATTACAACAAACAAGCTTAACTTTACAAAAACACTTCGGCTTTAACACAAGGATTGAGTATTCTACCTCGTTGCCGTGAATATAATGGCTGCGTTTGAAGAAATCGTTCATATCTATGGACAAGGTTGAAAAAACCTAAACATTTATTATCTAACTTCAAACTATTAAGGGTAATATAAAGCTGCACAAAGGGTTATGCGTTATCTGACTGCATATATTATGGTTATTTGGAATATGGTACTTTTTTGTACTATTTAGGACTAAGTAGGTTAATTTCCATTATTTGAATCATTAGAAATTTGTTTTAAAACAACCAGATTTAAATGGTTCTCAGATGAACTGTATCGGAATATTTTTTTGTTTGCGAAAAACCAATTAGAATATCATTGTCGAGAACATTTTCCTAACCACATTTCATAACCAGATTTTTTCCCTGGCGAAAACCCAATTGTGGTTATCATCGCCAATGAACAACAAAGAGAAAAACGGCTTACTTACATACATTAATATTGTTTCTATTTATTAACTGTCAAATAATATTGAATTAAATTTTTAAATAATATCGCGTACAAGGAAGAAGGCTACTTCAAGCTTTGGTGAGTATTACGTTAAAAAGAGAATCTTTATACTTTTTTTTAGGTGGTTCTTCTTGTGAAGAAGTTAAAGAAAGTCTACTTGTCTTACTATAGGTTTTATTACCTTCTTTTTGTGAAGACCCTGAAAGAAGTGGTCTCTTTTGGTTCACACGGGTTTTACCGCTTTCTGAAATACTTACACGCTCTACGACCTCTTCGACACTTTCTAAATAAATAACGTTAATTTTGTCACTTTATAATAGCAATAATAATTTTAATCTCAAAATTTCTAGTGTCACTGTTGTCATTATTGACATCACTGTCATTTACAGCATATTTGTCATCAATAGAATCACTATCATTAATCCCAATGTTATTACTACTGATAACAAAGCTTTATAGATCTGCTCGACCGAAGGTTTACGGAAAATCGTATGCTACAACTTTTGACTATTGCAAAGTCGTCATGTATAAATTGTGCTGACCTGACCTTCTCTTTGTGAAGACCCTGAAGGAAGTGGTCTCTTTCTGTTCTCACGGGTTTTACCACTTTCTGAAACACTTACACGTTTAACAATTTCTTTATCGCGTTCTAAATAAATAACGGTAGTTTTGTCACTTTATAATAGTTTTAATAATTTGAATATCATCCTCATCATCATCTTTAGTGTCACTGTTGTTATTGACATCACTGTCATTAGTAGCATATTTGTCATCAATAGAATCACTTTCATTAATGCTAATGTTATCACTACTGATAAGAAAGCCTTATAGATCTGCTCAACCGAAGGTTTACGGAAAATCGTATGCTACAACTTTGACTATTGCAAAGTCGTCATATATAAATTGTGCTGACCTGACCTTCTCTTTGTGAAGACCCTGAAGGAAGTGGTCTCTTTCCGTTCTCACGGGTTTTACCACTTTCTGAAATACTTACACGTTTAACAATTTCTTTATCGCGTTCTAAATAAATAACGGTAGTTTTGTCACTTTATAATAGTTTTAATAATTTGAATATCATCCTAATCATCATCTTTAGTGTCACTGTTGTTATTGACATCACTGTCATTAATAGCATATTTGTCATTAATGGCATCACTATCATTAATGCTAATGTTATCACTACTGGCAAGAAAGCCTTATAGATCTGCTCAACCGAAGGTTTACGGAAAATCGTATGCTACAACTTTGACTATTGCAAAGTCGTCATGTATAAATTGTGCTGACCTGACCTTCTCTTTGTGAAGACCCTGAAGGAAGTGGTCTCTTTCCGTTCTCACGGGTTTTACCACTTTCTGAAATACTTACACGTTTAACAATTTCTTATCGCGTTCTAAATAAATAACGGTAGTTTTTTCACTTTATAATAGTTTTAATAATTTGAATATCATCCTAATCATCATCTTTAGTGTCACTGTTGTTATTGACATCACTGTCATTAATAGCATATTTGTCATTAATGGCATCACTATCATTAATGCTAATGTTATCACTACTGGCAAGAAAGCCTTATAGATCTGCTCAACCGAAGGTTTACGGAAAATCGTATGCTACAACTTTGACTATTGCAAAGTCGTCATGTATAAATTGTGCTGACCTGACCTTCTCTTTGTGAAGACCCTGAAGGAAGTGGTCTCTTTCTGTTCTCACGGGTTTTACCACTTTCTGAAATACTTACACGTTTAACAATTTCTTTATCGCGTTCTAAATAAATAACGGTAGTTTTATCACTTTATAATACTTTTAATAATTTGAATATCATTCTCATCATCATCTTTAGTGTCACTGTTGTTATTGACAACACTGTCATTAATAGCATATTTGTCATTAATGGCATCACTATCATTAATGCTAATGTTATCACTACTGGCAAGAAAGCCTTATAGATCTGCTCAACCGAAGGTTGACGGAAAATCGTATGCTACAACTTTGACTACTGCAAAGACGTCATGTACAAATTGTGCTGACACCCGCAGGGGGGTGCGGACTAGCCGCACCTACGAGGGATTTGGCGTCCCTCGCGGTACCCTAGCCTAACACTACACCACTCACAAAGCATACCCACACACACACACACACACACACACACACACACACGCACTCACATGCACATACACTAACATCTTCACTTAGGGAGTTTGACTGGTCAGAATCGTTGCGCGTCGGGAGTGCTGAAAATTCCAGAGCTTGACAAACTCTGGTCTGGGACGCTGATGTGAGCTTGCTCTGCCGAAGACGTAAGCGCGGTTTCTGGTCTACCAGCCGCTTCGGTCCTTGGTCAGGGAGTGTCCGCGGTGCATGGGTGTCGGAGCCTGTGCACAGTATTACGAGTCCTCGACTGATGCCCATCCAGTCGAGCTAAGGAGAAAAGCTATAGGCCTCAGAGTTCTGAGGGTTGGAAATGATCTTAATGTGATCCAAGGGTGTACCCGTTCCTATAGTCTCGCCCGTAACGCTTGACACGATGGCTAGCAAAAAATATTTATGGATTCCAAAACCACGTCAAATATGACTAGTCTGAAGAGGACACGCCAGGATTCTCCTGACGATCATATACAAAAGGATTTGAGTAAAAAGTTGATGGTGGCAACGTCGCAGACATTGCCATCAGCAAAGTATTTAGTTGTTTCTAGTGCCGAAGAAGGGAAAGATCTTTCCAAAGTTTCTCCCTTCCTTATTAACAAGGCTATTACTGCTTGTGCTGGAGGCCCAGTAGCCTCTATTAAGAAACTCAGAAACGGAACACTGTTAGTTGCGACTTCCACCGAGAGACAAACATGTGCTCTATCTAAAATGACCTCTTTCTTTGATCAGGTCAAGGTATCTGTGGTTCCCCACAGATCCTTGAATTATTCAAAGGGGGTTATCACATGTAGGGATTTAATGTACCTTCCGGTTGATGAAATTAAATCCGAACTCTCGTCTCAGTCAGTTACGGACGTTGTCAATATAATAAAAATGGACAAAGGAGAAAAAGTAGCAACAGCTTCTTTTATCGTCACTTTTGGAAAGCCGGAAATACCCGAATACTTACATGCAGGTTACCAAAGGCTCTCAGTGAGACCATACGTGGCTAACCCTAGGCGCTGCTTCAAGTGCCAGCGATTTGGGCATATCAGCTCTACCTGTTCGAAGCAGAACGTATGCGGTATATGTAGCGTTGAAGGCCATGATGATAAGGAATGTGTCAATTCTCCGAAATGCGCCAACTGTGGTGGTGACCACCCAGCGCGATCCTACAACTGCCCTACTTTTAAGGAAGAGAAAGCTATCCTAGGCATCATGGCGAAAGACAAGCTGTCGTTTCCAGAGGCCAAAAAACTCTATAGATCTACTCAGCCGAAGGCAGACAGTAAGACTTATGCCGCTACTCTGACCGCTTCCAAATCGTCCTGTAACAACTGTGCCGAGCTGTCGAAAAAAATTGAAGTTCTAACTGAACAAGTTTCTCGCCTTTTGTCCATAGTCACGAATGGTCCGTCCTTGAATTTGGTACAACCTGCAGCAACGGATAATGTTTTACCTCGTGTACCTGTCCCTTCCACTGGGGGGATTGGAACACGAAATAAATCACTAAGCGAGCCTTGTGTTTCTGTGCAGAAGATATTATCAACGGGTAATAAACCTTCTGTGCAGAAGACGGAAAAATCCAAACCACGTAGACCAGTGTTACGACAGACCACATCGCCACCGTCATTACCGGGCATTAAGAAAAATGCTAACAAAGGAGGGAATGTAAAAACTACCCCTCCTAAACCCAAAACTTCCTCAGATTCCATCCCTGAACGGATGGATATGGAATCTGAGAAATGTAAGCCTGAGACGTCTAAAAACGTCCCAGGCAAGAAAGGAGAGAGCACCAATGGGTGTCAGATCAATCCATTGCTGAGTTAATAAATGTCTGCAATTAACAAGTCAGTGATACAATGGAACGTCAACGGTGTTAGGAGTCACATAGAAGAACTTAAAGTACTCGTGCGAGATGTGTACCCAATGTTTGTATGTCTACAGGAGACACATCTCCACGAATCGCATAATTTCCATTTAAGGGAGTATTCAGTTTTTAGATCGGACTTCGTTACAGAAGATCGAGCTAGAGGTGGCGTAGCCATCCTAGCCCGTGACTGTATCGATGCTGTTTCTCTAAACTTAATAACTCCTTTACAAGCAGTAGCCGTTCAAACAGCTGTCCCGTATAAAATCACTGTGTGTTGTGTCTACTTGCCACCACAAGAAAACCTGCATCACAGTGATTTAGTAAATTTGATAAGCCAGTTACCAACTCCGTTCTTATTGGTAGGGGATTTTAATGCCCACCATTCGTCTTGGGGATCTCCGACTAGGAACTCTCGAGGTGATATTGTTGAAAGTGTAAGAACGGAACTAGACTTATGTCTGCTAAATGACGGTTCTCCTACTCATTTAGCAGCATCTACTGGTGGATGGACAGCTGTTGATCTATCGATTTGCAGCCCTCAATTAGCTACTAGATGCACATGGTCGGTACTCAATGATTTGTATGGAAGCGACCATGTGCCTATTAAGATCAGTTTATGTGACTCCCAAACCTGTTATGTTCGAAATTCCAGTTGGATTTTGCGAAAAGCCAACTGGGACTCCTACGCGAATTACCTTGTATCACTTGACATGGGTTATCTGACACCCATTGATGAAAATATAGAAAATTTTACAAAAGCAATTTTAAATGCCGCTGAAAAGACCATTCCGAAAACCTCTGCGCATCCACGCCGACCGCCTGTGCCGTGGTGGAACGATGAATGCACAGAAATCCTCCGTTTACGACGAAGAGCTCTTAGGAGATTTAAACGACACCCAACGAATGGAAACCTTCAGGAATATAAAATACTCCGTGCGAAAGCACGGAGGATATTTAGGCTGAGTAGAAAGAACTCTTGGGAACAGTACATTAGCACAATTAGACGAACAACTCCGTCCTCCACAGTGTGGAGGAAATTAAGATCAGTTTGTGGTACTTCCATTCCGTTGCCAGCCATTGCGCTGAAGCAACCAGATGGGAGATTAATCACAAACAGTGATGACATTGCTAATGTACTTGGAACATCTTTTTCTAACTTTTCTGCTACTACAGCCTATAATAGATTATTCCAGATTTATAAACTGAAGGAAGAAGCAATACCGTTTACTGTTGGGTCGTCTGAGGACTCTCCTCTAAATACTCCTTTCTCTATAGGGGAATTGGAGTCAGCTCTTGCGTCAACGAAGGATTCTGCACCAGGTCCTGATTCCATTGTGTACTCCATGCTAAAACATCTACCATCATCGGCGAAACTTGTCCTCCTTCGAGTATACAATCGTTTATTCGAGGAGCGCTCTTTCCCCGATGCATGGTTAGAATCGACTGTAATTCGTCTTTTGAAGCCAGTTAAGGACAAAACCAACCCCAGTAGTTACAGGCCTATATCACTTACAAGCGTCTTGTGCAAACTACTGGAGAAGATGGTCAACCGCCGTCTTGTCTGGTACCTAGAAACCAACAACCTTCTTAGCAACGAACAATGTGGTTTCAGACTAGGACGCTCATCAATTGACCAATTGGTTTTGTTAGAATCCGCTATTCAAGATGCCTTTCTCTTGCGTCAAACGCTCGTTGCGGTTTTCTTTGACCTTGAGAAGGCATACGATATGGCATGGAAAAGAGGAATTCTGAACACTTGGAAAAGAGGAATTCTGAACACTTTAAAATCATGGAGTATACAAGGGAATATCCTAGCATTCATCGCTAACTTTCTTTCAAACAGATCTTTCCGCGTTCGACTTGGAGGCACGTATTCAAACAGCTATACACAAGAGAATGGTGTACCGCAGGGCAGCGTGCTGAGCGTCACGCTGTTTGCCGTTGCAATAAATAGTATCACCAGTAATATACGATCTCCGGTACACTGTTCCCTTTTTGTGGATGACTTTTGTATATATGTGCCTGCTCGTAGTATGGCAACTGCGGAAAGATCTTTGCAGTTAGCAATATACAGGTTAGAGGAATGGTCTAAATCTACAGGTTTCAAATTCTCTGCTTCGAAGACCCAATGTGTAGCATTTAGTCGTCGTAGGCAACACCAGGAGCCGATCCTTTTTCTTGACGGGGTTCAGCTTCAAACCACGAATAGTGTTCGATTTCTAGGTCTTTTATTTGATAAAAGATTCTCATGGATCCCACATGTTCGTGATTTGAAGGTGAGATGCAATAAGAAATTGGATATGTTAAGAGTCCTTAGTGGTACGAATTGGGGAGCAGACAGAACTAGTATGCTTCGATTTTATCGCGCGGTCGTTAGATCGCGCATTGATTATGGCTGTCAAGCCTATTCATCCGCACGACTTACAGTTCTGAAAACTCTCGATGCTGTCCACCACTCTGGACTTAGACTGGCTACTGGTGCATTTAGAACTAGCCCAATCCCTAGTCTTCTTGTCGAGGCTGGGGAACCCGCTCTTTCAAGACGACGTCAGATGCTACAAATATCTTACGTTTCTGTTCTTCGAAGCAAACCCAACCACCCGGCATTTGAAAGAGTCTTTTATAATACGCTAAATCAAGTGTACAATACACGTCAACGTTCGACCGCTCCCTTTGGCATACGAACGTTAAGAATATTGGATGACCTTGAGTTGCAACTTCCAACTATGTTTGAACGACAAATGTGCTATCTACCTCCATGGATAATAAAAACGCCGCACTTCGATTTCTCATTGTCCAGTTATATAAAACACGATACTCCTGTTGTGGTCTACCACCAGGAATTTTTATCCATTTATAAATCTCACCAACACAGTGAAATTATTTTCTCTGATGGATCTAAACTGGACAATGGCGTTGGGTGTGCGTTTTATGTATCTGGATGTACCTACACGTACGGATTGCCCTCAGCTTGCAGTATTTTCACGGCAGAACTATTTGCTATTTTTAAAGCTTTGACCGTCATTCAATCTCGATCCTCGCATTATCTTTTGTGTTCGGATTCCAAAAGTGCTCTTCAGGCTCTTCAGGATGTTTTCTCTAGCAACCCTTTGGTTGGGGACATTTTGTGTGCTGTACACAGGCTTCAATTGAGGGGTGTGGGAGTAACTTTCTGTTGGGTTCCTGGACATTGCGGAATACTTGGAAACACAAAAGCGGATGAAGCGGCGAAGAAAGCTACAAGTTTGGTGCCTATTACTCAACTGGTTATGGCATCTGATTATGTGTGTTTCGCGAAACATTTATTGCTCGCTGCTTGGAATGACGAGTGGCATACCGTGATTGAGAATAAGCTGAGGGAAATTAAAGATACCGTCCGTCCATGGAGGTCTTCAATTCGTTCAAAACGTAGGGAGGAAGTGGTGGTTACACGCCTTCGCGTTGGCCACTCTTTTGCAACTCATGGATATTTGATGAGTCGTGAAGATCCACCAATATGCCAATATTGCGGTGATATCTTCACAATAAAACATATTTTAGTAGACTGTTAATGTAAGCAATGTTCGTGCCCTTTTTAATTTAAAAGGGAGTTTAAAGGTGGTGCTAAGGGACGATGCCTTGGCCATTGACCGAGTCATCGCTTTCTTGCACCACTTGAAAATATTTTTTAAAATTTAATACATAAATATATATATATATTTTTTTTAAATTTTATTTATACATATAATTCTCTGTGTTTCCTTAATTTATTTTAATTAAATTTATTTTCTGTTCTTGTTATTGTTATTGAGATTTATTTATTGGTAAATTGTTACCTATTATTGTTTTAAATATTGTTATTATTTATTTACTGTTATATTGTTCTTTGTTGTTATTTTGTTATTTAGTTTTTTAAGAAATTTTTCGTTGTTATAGGTTTATTGTTGTTTTTTGTTATCTACTGTTGTTGTTTTTGTTTTGTAATTTTTGTTGTATTTAAATTTATTTTTATTTTTTATAAAATATTGCGTTCCGTGTTAGATTGTGTTTGGCGATGATAACCACAATTGGTTTTTCGCCAGGAAAAAAAAAAAAAAAAAAAAAAAAAAAAAAAAAAAAAACACAATCTATACACATTTCAACACTTACATCTTCTCTTAGGGAACTTGACTGGTCAGAATCGTTGCGCGTTGGGAGTGCTGAAAGGTCCAGAGCTTGACAAACTCTGGTCTGGGACGCTGCTGTGAGCTTGCTCTGCCGAAGACGTATGCGCGGTTGCTGGTCCGCTAGCCACTTCGGTCCTTGGTCAGGGAGTGTCCGCGGTGCACAGGTGTCGGAGCCTGTGCACAGTATTACGAGTTCTCGACTGATGCCCATCCAGTCGAGCTAAGGAGGAAACTATGGGCCCCAGAGTTCTGGGGGTTGGAAATGATCGAAAGTGATCCATGGGTGTACCCGTTCTCATAGTCTCGCCCGTAACGCCTGACACGATGGTTAGCTTAAAAACAAATTATGGAAAACCAACAAATGTCCAACCAGTTTAATGTAAAGAGGCGTCGTGAGGTTTCTCCGAAAATGCCTAGAGAAGTAAATACGAGGAACGAAATGATTTTAGAATCACCAAAGTTTTTAGTTGTGTCTTGCGCAGAAGCTGGAAAAGATCTGTCAAAGGTATCGCCCTTTGTAATCCAAAAGGCTATAACTGGCGCAGCAGGACCTGTCTCTTCCATAAGGAAGTTAAGGAACGGAACACTGCTGATAGAAACAAGCAATGCGAAGCAGTCACAGTTATTACTAAAAATGACCTCCTTCTTTGATCAGGTCAAGGTTTCGGTGGCTCCCCACAAAACCTTGAACTCATCAAAGGGAGTAATATCATGCAGGGATCTGTTGTATGTCCGTGAGGACGAAATTAAATCAGAACTGGTATCAGAAGGCGTAACAGATGTCGTACGAATAATGAGGATGGAAAACGGCCAGAGAGTTCCAACAACATCAATTATCCTGACATTCGGGAAACCATCTATCCCGGAATATTTATATGCTGGCTATCAACGGCTTTCTGTTAGGCCCTACGTTCCCAATCCACGCCGGTGCTTTAAATGCCAACGTTTTGGACACGTAAGTTCTTCTTGCTCCAAGCCAGAGGTATGCGGACAGTGTGCATCTGAAGGCCATACTGATAAGGTTTGCACAAGTGCTCCGAAATGCCCAAACTGTGCTGGTGATCACCCTGCTCGCTCCTTTAACTGCCCAAAGTTCAAGGAGGAGAAAGCGATCCTCAGCATAATGGCAAAGGACAAAACATCTTTCCACGAAGCGAAAAAGAAGTTCAAGTCAACTCAACCTAGACTTGAAACGAAATCTTATGCCTCAGCTATCACCACTGAGAAGTCGTGTTCCAACTGCGTTGAGCTAAACAAGAAAATTGAAGTTCTCACGGAGCAAGTTAGCCAGCTATTAGCTTTGGTGACGAAAAATTCTGTTTCCAACTTAAATAATAATGTTGAATGTGCGAAGAAATCTCAATTACCAGATACCTCTGGTAGAGTTAGAAGAAGCAAGACACTATTAGAGACAAGTGTGAAACCTATTCCAACTATGAGTAATAATATTAAAAATAACAATAACAACAAAACTGCACCTGTGAAAGTGGGTGCAAAATTAAAAGCGACTCAAAAGAGGATCATTTCTAACTCCCCTTCTGAGTCAAAAAATTCCTCAGATTCCACCACTACAATAGTGGTGATGGATTCTGATGACTCCTTGCCTGGAACGTCCAACATTCCAGGCCAACAAATTGTCAATGACGGCAGTGAGAGCCAGGTGAATCCATTTCACTAAAATACAATGTCCACACCTAAACAAACCGTGATTCAGTGGAACATTAACGGTGTTAAAAGTCACATTGAGGATCTCAAATTAATTGTAAGGGATGTGTCCCCTATGTACATTTGTATTCAGGAGACACATCTTCATGAATCGCACAATTTCCATCTAAGGGAGTATTCAGTTTACAGATCAGACTTCGTTACAGAAAATCGAGCTAGACGTGGCGTAGCCATTCTAGCCCGTGACTGTGTCGACGCCGTTTCTCTGAACTTAATAACTCCCTTACAAGCAGTAGCAATTCAAACAGCTGTTCCATACAAACTCACTCTCTGTTGTGTTTACCTCCCACCAAGTGACAACCTGCATCAGAGAGATCTTGTAGACCTTATAAATCAGTTGCCGACTCCGTTTTTATTAGTGGGCGATTTCAATGCCCACCATGTTTCATGGGGTTCCCCAGAATGCAACCCGCGAGGTAATCTGATCGAAAGCATCAGATCGGAACTGGATTTATACCTGCTAAATGACGGTTCTCCGACACATTTAGCAGCGTCAACAGGTGGATGGACAGCTGTAGACTTGTCATTATGCAGTCCTGTCTTGGCTACAAGGCTAAAATGGTCAGCATTGCCTGATCTTTACAGTAGCGACCATATTCCTATTGAGATCTCTTTGTGTGACTCCTCACCCTGTTGTGTTCGACATCCCCGTTGGATCCTGAAAAAAGCCAACTGGGAACAATTTTCACAAGATCTAGAATCACTGGACGTGGATTACTTGGCTCCCATTGATGACATTGTCAATTCATTTACAAAAACCGTTTTGAATGCCGCCGGAAAGGCAATTCCGAAAACCTCATCCAAACCACGACGACCACCTGTTCCGTGGTGGAATGATGAGTGCACTGTGATCCTTCGTCAACGGAGAAAAGCTTTGAACCAGTTCAAGAGACATCCAACGAGTGAAAACCTGGAAAAATATAAAATCTTCCGTGCGAAAGCACGGAGAATATTTAGGCAAAGTAAACGAGAATCATGGTCGCAGTACATTGGCACAATTACAAGAACTACAGCTCCATCTACAGTATGGAAGAAATTACGATCAGTCTGTGGCATTTCCGTTCCGATGCCATTAATTTCATTAAGGCATTCGGATGGTGTTTTGACCACGGACTGTGAGGAAATTGCCAATGTGCTAGCGTTATCGTTTTCAAAACATTCTTCATCTTCTGCATACAAGGACGCTTTCCAGGTGTTCAAACGTAAACAGGAAGCCTTACCTTTCACCGTTGGATTGTCTGGAGATTCTTGTTTGAATATCCATTTCTCTATCGATGAACTAGAGTCGGCTCTCTCGTCAACGAAGGATTCAGCTCCAGGCCCGGATGATATTGTATACTCCATGATCAAAAATCTACCACCGTCGGCAAAACTAGTTCTCCTTCGGATATACAACCGTATATTCGAGGAGCACGGTTTTCCCGATGCATGGTTAGAAGCGACAATAATTCCTCTTCTAAAACAAGGAAAGGACAAAACTAATCCCAGTAGTTACAGACCCATCTCTCTGACCAGCTGCTTATGCAAACTACTGGAGAAGATGGTCAACCGTCGTCTTGTCTGGTATCTAGAAACAAACAAACTTCTTACTAACGTCCAGTGTGGTTCCAGGCAAGGACGTTCATCAGTTGACCAATTGGTTTTGTTGGAGTCAGCTATACAGAATGCCTTCATCTTACGACAAACACTGGTAGCTGTTTTCTTCGACCTCGAGAAGGCATATGACATGGCATGGAGAAGAGGAATTTTGAACATACTGAAATCATGGGGTATACAAGGTAACATTCTTGCTTTTATAAAAAATTATTTGAATAACAGGACTTTCCGTGTACGTCTAGGAGGCATATATTCTGATCGTTGCGAACTAGAGAATGGTGTACCACAGGGTGGCGTTTTGAGTGTGACGCTGTTTGCTGTTGCCATTAACAGCGTCACTTCAAACGTACAGTCACCGGTCCACTGTTCCCTGTTTGTAGACGATTTTTGTATATATATGGCTGCTAGAAGTATGGCAACAGCGGAAAGATCCTTACAATTAGTAATTAATAGATTGCAAGAATGGACCAAATCTACGGGCTTCAAGTTTTCGGCTTCGAAGACCCAGTGTATAGCATTTAGTCGTCGCAGGCAACATCAGGAACCTATTCTTTATCTTGATGGTGCGCGGCTTCAAACCGCGGATAATGTGAGATTTTTGGGTCTTTTATTAGATAAAAGACTTTCATGGAGTCCGCATGTGCGTGATTTGAGGACCCGGTGCAGCAAGATATTGGATATGTTGAGAGTTCTAAGTGGTACAAATTGGGGAGCAGACAGAACCTGTATGCTCCGTTTCTATCGTGCCGTTGTAAGATCACGCATAGATTACGGCTGTATAGCCTATTCATCTGCTCGACCTACGATTCTGAAACTCCTTGATTCAATACATCATGCTGGCCTTAGACTTTCTACTGGTGCTTTTAGATCAAGCCCAATCTCCAGCCTTCTAGTTGAAGCTGGAGAACCATCTCTCTCAATGCGACGTCAAATGCTACAAATTTCATATTACACTGGTCTTCGAAGTAAACCTAATCATCCGGCATTCAAAGCGGTTTTTGATAACTACCTCGTGGATCGTTACAATGTGCGTCAACGTTCAACTGCTCCCTTCGGAATAAGAACGTTGCGCATTTTTAGCAATCTAAATTTAGAACATCCACCTATATTCGAACGAACATTATGCTACATCCCTCCATGGATAATACAAAAGCCAAAATGTGACTTCTCATTGTCCATGTACCTAAAACACAATACTCCTGACGTTATTTATCGTCAGGGGTTTTTGCAGATTCAACAAACTCACCAACATACTGTGACTATATTCACAGACGGTTCAAAACTGGACAATGGGATAGGTTGTGCATTTTATATGGAAGGACAAACTTTCACTTACGGATTGCCCTCAGCCTGTAGCGTTTTTACTGCAGAACTTTATGCAATTTTCCAAGCTTTAAGATCAATTCCGTCTGCAAAATCTAAATATCTTGTGTGTTGTGATTCCAAAAGTGCTCTCCAGGCTATTCAGGAAATGTACACTAAGAACCCTTTGGTTGGAGACATCTTGTGCTCTATGCACAGGCTCCAATTACGAGGTGTCGAGGTGTCATTTCTCTGGGTGCCTGGTCACTGCGGAATATTTGGAAACACTAAAGCAGATGAAGGTGCAAAATTAGCTACAAGTATGGTACCATCGACACAACGTGTGATGGCATCAGATTTTGTATGCAATGTTAAAACTATACTATTCTCTGTTTGGAATGAAGAATGGCAAAATGTAAATAGAAACAAGCTGAGGGACATCAAAAATACCGTCCGACCATGGAGGACATCTGTTCGTTCGAATCGTAGGGAGGAAGTGGTGATAACTCGACTTCGCATCGGCCACTCTTTGTTAACGCATGGATGGTTGATGCGACATGAGGATCCACCATTATGTCCGTTTTGTAGAAGCAATATTACAATCAAGCATATCCTGCTTGATTGTGATGAGTTGAGCGATTTGTATGTACGTTACGATCTTCGAGGTAGTTTAAAGGTGGTTTTAGGGGACGATGTCACGGCTATCGACCGTGTCATCGCTTTCTTACGCCACCTGAATCTATTTAATAATATTTAAATTATATATAATTTTAGTTTCTTTCTTTTTAGTTACATTTAGTATTAAACATTTATTTTAGTTTGTTTAGTTGGTTAGTTTTATTTTGAAATAATTATTTAAAATAAAATTTTAGTTAGGCGATGATAACCTCGATAGGTTTTTCGCCTGGAAAAAAAAAAAAAAAAAAAAAAAAAAAAAAAAAAAAAAGGATTCCAAAACCACGTCAAATATACTAGTCTGAAGAGGACACGCCAGGATTCTCCTGACGATAGTCAAGATTTGAGCAAAAAGTTGATGGTGGCAACGTCGCAGACATTGCCATCAGCAAAGTATTTAGTTTTTTCTAGTGCCGAAGAAGGGAAAGATCTTTCCAAAGTTTCTCCTTTCCTGATTAACAAGGCCATTACTGCTTGTGCTGGAAGCCCAGTAGCCTCTATTAAGGAACTTAGAAACGGAACATTGTTAGTTGCGACTTCCACCGATAGACAAACCCGTTCTCTATCAAAAATGACCTCCTTCTTTGACCAGGTCATGGTATCTGTGGCTCCCCACAGATCCTTGAATTACTCAAAGGGTTCATCACATGTAGGGATTTAATGCACCTTCCAATCGAAGAAATTAAGTCCGAACTGTCTTCTCAGTTAGTTACGGAGGTTATCCCCATAATGAAAATGGACAAAGGAGAAAAAGTAGCAACAGCGTCTTTTATCGTAACCTTTGGAAAGCCGGAAATACCCGAATACTTGCATGCAGGTTACCAAAGGATCTCAGTGAGACCATACGTGGCTAACCCTAGGCGCTGCTTCAAGTGCCAGCGATTTGGGCATTTCAGCTCTACGTGTTCAAAGCAGAACGTATGCGGCATATGTAGCGTTGAAGGCCATGATGACAAGGAATGTGTTAATTCTCCGAAATGCGCCAACTGTGGTGGTGACCACCCAGCGCGATCCTACAACTGTCCTACTTTCAAGGAAGAGAAAGCTATCTTAGGCATCATGGCGAAAGACAAGCTGTCGTTTCCAGAGGCCAAAAAACTCTATAGATCCACTCAGCCAAAGGCAGACAGTAAGACTTATGCCGCTACCTTGACCGCTTCGAAATCGTCTTGTACCAACTGTGCTGAGCTGTCCAAGAAGATTGAAGCTCTAACTGAACAAGTGTCTCGCCTTTTGTGCTTAGTCACAAATGGATCGTCTCTAAATTTGACACAACCTGCAGCAACGGATAGTGTTTTGCCTCGTGTACCTATCCCTTCCACTGGGGGGATTGGAGCACGAAATAAATCACTAAGTGAGCCTTGTGTTTCTGTGCAGAAGATATTATCAACGGGTAATAAACCTTCTGTGCAGAAGACGTTGGAAAAATCGAAACCACGTAAACCAGTGTTACGTCAGACCACATCGCCACCGTCGTTACCGGGTATTAAACAAAATGCTAACAAAGGAGGGAATGTAAAAACTAAACCTCCTAAACCCAAAACTTCCTCAGATTCCATCCCTGAACGGGTGGATATGGAATCTGAGAAATGTAAGCCTGAGACGTCTAAAAACGTCCCAGGCAAGAAAGGAGAGAGCACCAATGGGTGTCAGATCAATCCATTGCAGAGTTAATAAATGTCTGCAATTAACAAGTCAGTGATACAATGGAACGTCAACGGTGTTAGGAGTCACATAGAAGAACTTAAAGTACTCGTGCGAGATGTGTACCCAATGTTTGTATGTCTACAGGAGACACATCTCCACGAATCGCATAAGTTCCATTTAAGGGAGTATTCAGTTTTTAGATCGGACTTCGTTACAGAAGATCGAGCTAGAGGTGGGGTAGCCATCCTAGCCCGTGACTGTATCGATGCTGTTTCTCTAAACTTAATAACTCCTTTACAAGCAGTAGCCGTTCAAACAGCTGTCCCGTATAAAATCACTGTGTGTTGTGTCTACTTGCCACCACAAGAAAACCTGCATCACAGTGGTTTAGTAAATTTGATAAGCCAGTTACCAACTCCGTTCTTATTGGTAGGGGATTTTAATGCCCACCATTCGTCTTGGGGATCTCAGACTAGGAACTCTCGAGGTGATATTGTTGAAAGTGTAAGAACGGAACTAGACTTATGTCTGCTAAATGACGGTTCTCCTACTCATTTAGCAGCATCTACTGGTGGATGGACCGCTGTTGATCTATCGATTTGCAGCCCTCAATTAGCTACTAGATGCACATGGTCGGTACTCAATGATTTGTATGGAAGCGACCATGTGCCTATTAAGATCAGTTTATGTGACTCCCAAACCTGTTATGTTCGAAATTCCAGTTGGATTTTGCGAAAAGCCAACTGGGACTCCTACTCGAATTACCTTGTATCACTTGACATGGATTATCTGACACCCATTGATGAAAATATAGAAAATTTTACAAAAGCAATTTTAAATGCCGCTGAAAAGACCATTCCGAAAACCTCTGCACATCCACGCCGACCGCCTGTGCCGTGGTGGAACGATGAATGCACAGAAATCCTCCGTTTACGACGAAGAGCTCTTAGGAGATTTAAACGACACCCAACGAATGGAAACCTTCAGGAATATAAAATACTCCGTGCCAAATCACGGAGGATATTTAGGCTGAGTAGAAAGAACTCTTGGGAACAGTACATTAGCACAATTAGACGAATAACTCCGTCCTCCACAGTGTGGAGGAAACTAAGATCAGTTTGTGGTACTTCCATTCCGTTGCCAGCCATTGCGCTGAAGCAACCAGATGGGAGATTAATCACAAACAGTGATGACATTGCTAATGTACTTGGAACATCTTTTTCTAACTTTTCTGCTACTACAGCCTATAATAGATTATTCCAGATTTATAAACTGAAGGAAGAAGCAATACCGTTTACTGTTGGGTCGTCTGAGGACTCTCCTTTAAACACTCCTTTCTCTATAGGGGAATTGGAGTCAGCTCTTGCGTCAACGAAGGATTCTGCACCAGGTCCTGATTCTATTGTGTACTCCATGCTAAAACATTTACCATCATCGGCGAAACTTGTCCTCCTTCGAGTATACAATCGTTTATTCGAGGAGCGCTCTTTCCCCGATGCATGGTTAGAATTGACTGTAATTCCTCTCTTGAAGCCAGGTAAGGACAAAACCAACCCCAGTAGTTACAGGCCTATATCCCTTACAAGCGTCTTGTGCAAACTACTGGAGAAGATGGTCAACCGCCGTCTTGTCTGGTACCTAGAAACCAATGACCTTATTTGCAACGAACAGTGTGGTTTCAGGCAAGGACGATCATCCGTTGACCAATTGGTTTTGTTAGAATCCGCTATTCAAGATGCCTTTCTCTTGCGTCAAACACTCGTTGCTGTTTTCTTCGACCTTGAGAAGGCATACGATATGGCATGGAAAAGAGGAATTCTGAACACTTTAAAATCATGGGGTATACAAGGGAATATCCTAGCATTCATCGCTAACTTTCTTTCTAATAGATCTTTCCGCGTTCGACTTGGAGGCACGTATTCAAACAGCTATACACAGGAGAATGGTGTACCGCAGGGCAGCGTGCTGAGCGTCACGCTATTTGCCGTTGCAATAAATAGTATCATCAGCAATATACTATCTCCGGTACACTGTTCCCTTTTTGTGGATGACTTTTGTATATATGTGCCTGCTCGTAGTATGGCAACTGCGGAAAGATCTTTGCAGTTAGCAATAAGTAGATTAGAGGAATGGTCAAGAACTACAGGTTTTAAATTCTCTGCTTCGAAGACCCAGTGTGTAGCATTTAGTCGTCGTAGGCAACACCAGGAGCCGATCCTTTATCTTGACGGGGTTCAGCTTCAAACCACGGATAGTGTTCGATTTTTGGGTCTTTTATTTGATAAAAGACTCTCATGGAGTCCACATGTTCGTGATTTGAAGGTGAGATGCAGCAAGAAATTGGATATGTTAAGAGTCCTTAGTGGTACGAATTGGGGAGCAGACAGAACTAGTATGCTTCGATTTTATCGCGCAGTCGTTAGATCGCGCATAGATTATGGTTGTCAAGTCTACTCATCTGCACGACCTACAGTTCTGAAAACTCTTGATACCATCCACCACTCTGGACTTAGACTGGCTACTGGTGCATTTAGAACTAGCCCAATCCCTAGTCTTCTTGTCGAAGCTGGGGAACCTGCCCTTTCTAGACGACGTCAGATGCTACAAATATCTTACGTTTCTGTTCTTCGAAGCAAACCCAACCACCCGGCATTTGAAAGAGTCTTTAATAATACGCTAAATCAAGTGTACAATACACGTCAATGTTCGACCGCTCCATTTGGCATACGAACATTAAGAATATTGGATGACCTTGAGTTGCAACTTCCAACTATGTTTGAACGACAAATGTGCTATCTACCTCCATGGATAATAAAAACGCCGCACTTCGATTTTTCATTGTCGAGTTATATAAAACACGATACTCCTGTTGTGGTCTACCACCAGGAATTTTTATCCATTTATAAATCTCACCAACACAGTGAAATTATTTTCACTGATGGATCTAAACTGGACAATGGCGTTGGGTGTGCGTTTTATGCATCTGGATGTACCTACACGTACGGATTGCCCTCAGCTTGCAGTGTTTTCACGGCAGAACTATTTGCTACTTTTAAAGCTTTGACCGTCATTCAATCTCGATCCTCGCATTATCTTTTGTGTTCGGATTCCAAAAGTGCTCTTCAGGCTCTTCAGGATGTTTTCTCTAGCAACCCTTTGGTTGGGGACATTTTGTGTGCTGTACACAGGCTTCAATTGAGGGGTGTGGGGGTAACTTTCTGTTGGGTTCCTGGACATTGCGGAATACTTGGAAACACAAAAGCGGATGAAGCGGCGAAGAAAGCTACAAGTTTGGTGCCTATTACTCAACTGGTTATGGCATCTGATTATGTGTGTTTCGCGAAACATTTATTGCTCGCTGCTTGGAATGACGAATGGCATACCGTGATTGAGAATAAGCTGAGGGAAATTAAAGATACCGTCCGTCCATGGAGGTCTTCAATTCGTTCAAAACGTAGGGAGGAAGTGGTGGTTACACGCCTTCGCGTTGGCCACTCTTTGGCAAATCATGGATATTTGATGAGTCGTGAAGATCCACCAATATGCCAATATTGCGGTGATATCTTCACAATAAAACATATTTTAGTAGACTGTGTTAATGTAAGCAATGTTCGTGCCCTTTTTAATTTAAAAGGGAGTTTAAAGGTGGTGCTAAGGGACGATGCCTCGGCCATTGACCGAGTCATCGCTTTCTTGCACCACTTGAAAATATTTTTTAAAATTTAATACATAAATATATATATTTTTTTAATTTTATTTATACATATAATTCTCTGTGTTTCTTTAATTTATTTTATATAAATTTATTTTCTGTTTTTGTTATTGTTATTGTTATTGAGATTTATTTATTGGTAAATTGTTACCTATTATTGTTTTACATATTATTAATTTACTGTTATATTGTTCTTTGTTGTTATTTTGTTATTTAGTTTTTAAGAATTTTTTCATTGTTATATTGTTGTTTTTTGTTTTTTATTGTTGGTGTTATATTTTGTTTTGTAATTTTTGTTGTATTTATTTATTTGTTTATTTATTAATTCATTTGATTTTATTTAAAACATTGCGTTCTTTGTTAGATTTTGTTTGGCGATGATAACCACAATTGGTTTTTCGCCAGGAAAAAAAATAATAAAAAAATAAAATTATTATTGCTATTTTAAAGTGACAAAATTAACGTTATTTATTTAGAAAGTGACGAAGAAGTCATAGAGCGTGTAAGTATTTCAGAAAGTGGTAAAACCCGTGCGAACTGAAAGAGACCACTTCCTCCAGGGTCTACCCGCAGGGGGGTGCGGACTAGCCGCACCTACGAGGGATTTGGCGTCCCTCGCGGTACCCTAGCCTAACACTACACCACTCACAAAGCATACACACACACATACACACACCAACACAATATATACACATTTCAACACTTACATCTTCTCTTAGGGAATTTTGACTGGTCAGAACCGTTGCGCGTTGGGAGTGCTGAAAAGTCCAGAGCGTGACAAACTCTGGTCTGGGACGCTGCTGTGAGCTTGCTCTGCCGAAGACGTATGCGCGGTTGCTGGTCCGCTAGCCACTTCGGTCCTTGGTCAGGGAGTGTCCGCGGTGCACAGGTGTCGGAGCCTGTGCACAGTATTACGAGTTCTCGACTGATGCCCATCCAGTCGAGCTAAGGAGGAAACTATGGGCCCCAGAGTTCCGGGGGTTGGAAATGATCGAAAGTGATCCATGGGTGTACCTGTTCTCATAGTCTCGCCCGTAACGCCTGACACGATGGTTAGCTTAATAACAAATTATGGAAAACCAACAAATGTCCAACCAGTTTAATGTAAAGAGGCGTCGTGAGGTTTCTCCGAAAATGCCTAGAGAAGTTAATAGGGGGAAAGAAATGAATTTAGAATCACCAAAGTTCTTAATTGTGTCTTGCACAGAAACTGGAAAAGATCTGTCAAAGGTATCGCCTTTTGTAATACAAAAGGCTATAACTGGATGTGCAGCAGGACCCGTCTCTTCCATAAGGAAGTTACGGAACGGAACACTGCTGTTGGAAACAAGCAATTCAAAGCAGTCACAGCTATTATTAAAAATGACCTCCTTCTTTGATCAGGTCAAGGTTTCGGTGGCTCCCCACAAAACCTTGAACTCATCAAAGGGAGTAATATCATGCAGGGATCTGTTGAATGTCCGTGAGGACGAAATCAAAGCAGAACTGGTATCAGAAGGTGTAACAGATGTCGTACGAATTATGAGGATGGAAAACGGTCAGAGAGTTCCAACAACATCAATTATTCTGACATTCGGGAAACCATCTATCCCGGAATATTTATATGCTGGCTATCAACGACTTTCTGTTAGGCCCTACGTTCCCAATCCACGCCGGTGCTTTAAATGCCAACGTTTTGGACACGTAAGTTCTTCTTGCTCCAAGCCAGAGGTATGCGGACAGTGTGCATCTGAAGGCCATACTGATAAGGTTTGCACAAGTGCTCCGAAATGCCCAAACTGTGCTGGTGATCACCCTGCTCGCTCCTTTAACTGCCCAAAGTTCAAGGAGGAGAAAGCTATCCTCAGCATAATGGCAAAGGACAAAACATCTTTCCACGAAGCGAAAAAGAAGTTCAAGTCAACTCAACCTAGACTTGAAACGAAATCTTATGCCTCAGCCATCACCACTGAGAAGTCGTGTTCCAACTGCGTTGAGCTAAACAAAAAAATTGAAGTTCTCACGGAGCAAGTTAGCCAGCTATTAGCTTTGGTGACGAAAAATTCTGTTTCCAACTTAAAGAATAATGTTGAATGTGCGAAGAAATCTCCATTGCCAGATAACTCTGGTAGAGTTAGAAGAAGCAAGACACTATTAGAGACAAGTGTGAAACCTATTCCAACTATGAGTAATAATAATAAAAATAACAATAACAACAAAACTGCACCTGTGAAAGTGGGTGCAAAATTAAAAGCGACTCAAAAGAGGACCATTTCTAACTCCCCTTCTGAGTCAAAAAATTCCTCAGATTCCACCACTACAATAGTGGTGATGGATTCTGATGACTCTTTGCCTGGAACGTCCAACAGTCCAGGCCAACAAATTGTCAATGACGGCAGTGAGAGCCAGGTGAATCCATTTCACTAAAATACAATGTCCACACCTAAACAAACCGTGATTCAGTGGAACATTAACGGTGTTAGAAGTCACATTGAGGATCTCAAATTAATTGTAAGGGATGTGTCCCCTATGTACATTTGTATTCAGGAGACACATCTTCATGAATCGCACAATTTCCATCTAAGGGAGTATTCAGTTTACAGATCGGACTTCGTTACAGAAAATCGAGCTAGAGGTGGCGTAGCCATTCTAGCCCGTGACTGTGTCGACGCCGTTTCTCTGAACTTAATAACTCCCTTACAAGCAGTAGCAATTCAAACAGCTGTTCCATACAAACTCACTCTCTGTTGTGTCTACCTCCCACCAAGTGACAACATGCAACAGAGAGATCTTGTAGACCTTATGAATCAGTTGCCGACGCCGTTTCTATTAGTGGGCGATTTCAATGCCCACCATGTTTCATGGGGTTCCCCAGAATGCAACCCGCGAGGTAATCTGATCGAAAGCATCAGATCGGAACAGGATTTATACCTGCTAAATGACGGTTCTCCGACACATTTAGCAGCGTCAACAGGTGGATGGACAGCTGTAGACCTGTCATTATGCAGTCCTGTTTTGGCTACAAGGCTAAAATGGTCAGCATTACCTGATCTTTACAGTAGCGACCACATTCCTATTGAGATCTCTTTGTGTGACTCCTCACCCTGTTGTGTTCGACATCCCCGTTGGATCCTGAAAAAAGCCAACTGGGAACAATTTTCACAAGATCTAGAATCACTGGACGTGGATTACTTGGCTCCCATTGACGACATTGTCAATTCATTTACAAAAACCGTTTTGAATGCCGCCGGAAAGGCAATTCCGAAAACCTCATCCAAACCACGACGACCACCTGTTCCGTGGTGGAATGATGATTGCACTGTGATCCTTCGTCAACGGAGAAAAGCTTTGAACCAGTTCAAGAGACATCCAACGAGTGAAAACCTGGAAAAATATAAAATCTTCCGTGCGAAAGCACGGAGAATATTTAGGCAAAGTAAACGAGAATCATGGTCGCAGTACATTGGCACAATTACAAGAACTACAGCTCCATCTACAGTATGGAAGAAATTGCGATCAGTCTGTGGCATTTCCGTTCCGATGCCATTAATTTCATTAAGGCATCCGGATGGAGTTATGACCACGGACTGTGAGGAAATTGCCAATGTGCTAGCGTTATCGTTTTCAAAACATTCTTCATCTTCTGCATACAAGGACGCTTTCCAGGAGTTCAAACGTAAACAGGAAGCCTTACCTTTCACCGTTGGAGTGTCTGGAGATTCTTGTTTAAATAACCATTTCTCTATCGACGAACTAGAGTCAGCTCTCTCGTCAACGAAGGATTCTGCTCCAGGCCCGGATGATATTGCATACTCCATGATTAAAAATCTACCACCGTCGGCAAAACTAGTTCTCCTTCGGATATACAACCGTATATTCGAGGAGCACGGTTTTCCCGAAGCATGGTTAGAAGCGACAATAATTCCTCATCTAAAACAAGGAAAGGACAAAACTAATCCCAGTAGTTACAGACCCATCTCGCTGACCAGCTGCCTTTGCAAACTACTGGAGAAGATAGTCAACCGTCGTCTTGTCTGGTATCTAGAAACAAACAAACTTCTTTCTAACGTTCAGTGTGGTTCCAGACAAGGACGTTCATCAGTTGACCAATTGGTTTTGTTAGAGTCAGCTATACAGAATGCCTTCATCTCACGACAAACACTGGTAGCTGTTTTCTTTGACCTTGAGAAGGCATATGACATGGCATGGAGAAGAGGAATTTTGAACGTACTGAAATCATGGGGTATACAAGGTAACATTCTTGCTTTTATAAAACATTATTTGAATAACAGGACTTTCCGTGTACGTCTAGGAGGCATATATTCTGATCGTTGCGAACTAGAGAATGGTGTACCACAGGGTGGCGTTTTGAGTGTGACGCTGTTTGCTGTTGCCATTAACAGCGTCACTTCAAACGTACAGTCACCGGTCCACTGTTCCCTGTTTGTAGACGATTTTTGTATATATATGGCTGCTAGAAGTATGGCAACAGCGGAAAGATCCTTACAATTAGTAATCAATAAATTGCAAGAATGGACCAAATCTACGGGCTTCAAGTTTTCGGCTTCGAAGACCCAATGTATAGCATTTAGTCGTCGCAGGCAACACCAGGAACCAATTCTTTATCTTGATGGTACGCGGCTTCAAACCGCGGATAATGTGAGATTTTTGGGTCTTTTATTGGATAAAAGACTTTCATGGATTCCGCATGTGCGTGATTTGAGGACCCGGTGCAACAAGATATTGGATATGTTGAGAGTTCTAAGTGGTACAAATTGGGGAGCAGACAGAACCTGTATGCTCCGTTTCTATCGCGCCGTTGTAAGATCGCGCATAGATTACGGCTGTATAGCCTATTCATCTGCTCGACCTACGGTTCTGAAACTCCTGGATTCAATACATCACGCTGGACTTAGACTTTCTACTGGTGCTTTTAGATCAAGCCCAATCTCCAGTCTTTTAGTTGAAGCTGGAGAACCATCTCTCTCTATGCGACGTCAAATGCTACAAATTTCTTATTACACTGGTCTTCGAAGTAAACCTAAACATCCGGCATTCAAAGCAGTTTTTGATAACCACCTCGAGGATCGTTACAATGTGCGTCAACGTTCAACTGCTCCCTTCGGAATAAGAACGTTGCGCATTTTTAATAATCTAAATTTAGAACATCCACCTATATTCGAACGAACATCATGCTACATCCCTCCATGGACAATACAAAAGCCAAAATGTGACTTCTCATTGTCCATGTACCTAAAACACAATACTCCTGACGTTATTTATCGTCAGGAGTTTTTGCAGATTCAACAAACTCACCAACACACTGTGACCATATTCACAGACGGTTCAAAACTGGACAATGGGATAGGTTGTGCATTTTATATGGAAGGACAAACTTTCACTTACGGATTGCCCTCAGCCTGTAGTGTTTTTACTGCAGAACTTTATGCAATTTTCCAAGCTTTAAGATCAATTCCGTCTGCAAAATCTAAATATCTTGTGTGTTGTGATTCCAAAAGTGCTCTCCAGGCTATTCAGGAAATGTACGCTAAGAACCCTTTGGTTGGAGACATCTTGTGCTCTATACACAGGCTCCAATTACGAGGTGTCGAGGTGTCATTTCTCTGGGTGCCTGGTCACTGTGGAATATTCGGAAACACTAAAGCAGATGAAGGTGCAAAATTAGCTACAGGTATGTTGCCATCGACACAACGTGTGATGGCATCAGATTTTGTATGCAAAGTTAAAACTACACTATTCTCTGTTTGGAATGAAGAATGGCAAAATGTAAATAGAAACAAGCTGAGGGACATCAAAAATACCGTCCGACCATGGAGGACATCTGTTCGTTCGAATCGTAGGGAGGAAGTGGTGGTAACTCGACTTCGCATCGGCCACTCTTTGTTAACGCATGGATGGTTGATGCGACATGAGGATCCACCACTATGTCCGTTTTGTAGAAATAATATTACAATCAAGCATATCCTGCTTGATTGTGATAAGTTGGAAAATTTGTATATACGTTACGATCTTCGAGGTAGTTTAAAGGTAGTTTTAAGGGACGATGTCACGGCTATCGACCGTGTCATCGCTCTCTTACGCCACCTGAATCTATTTAATAATATTTAAATTTTGTATAATTTTAGGTTCTTTAGTTTTAGATTATTACAATTAGTTTTAAACATTTATTTTATTTTATTTTGTTTTATTTTGATTAGTTTTATTTATGTAGTATTATTTTAAAAAACTCAACTTTTAGTTAGGCGATGATAACCTCAATAGGTTTTTCGCCTGGAAAAAAAAAAAAAAAAAAAAAAAAAAAAAAAAAAAAAAATCAATACAATTTGCTATTCAATAATTTTTAACCTCTTTATAAACCTATTGCTTACAAGCTGATACATGTTTTATATAATTGCAATGTAATAGATTCAATACATTATTTATTCGTCACATTTCTTCCAACATGTTTTAGACTCGATGCGCGTACTGTTTTAACTGAATGATCTCTTTAACTTTTCTTAACATTTCCGCTTTATAGACGAGCAATTGTTCAAATGGATTGATTCCTCATATATCCATATTAGCGAGTATATAATACTCCTTTTGTCAACACTGTATATTCATTACAACAAACAAGCTTAACTTTACAAAAACACTTCGGCTTTAACAAAAGGATTGAGTATTCTACCTCGTTGCTGTGAAGATAATGGCTGCGTATGAAGAAATGGTTCATATCTATGGACAAGGTTGAAAAAACCTAAACATTTATTATCTAACTTCAAACTATTAAGGGTAATATAAAGCTGCACAAAGGGTTATGCGTTATCTGACTGCATATATTATGGTTATTTGGAATATGGTACTTTTTTGTACTATTTAGGACTAAGTGGGTTAATTTTCATTATTTGAACCATTAGAAATTTGTTTTAAAACAACCAGATTTAAATGGTTCTCAGATGAACTGTATCGAAATATTTTTTTGTTGCGAAAAACCAATTAGAATATCATTGTCGAGAACATTTTCCTAACCGCATTTCATAACCAGATTTTTTTCCCTGGCGAAAACCCAATTGTGGTTATCATCGCCAATGAACAACAAAGACAAAAACGGCTTACTTACATACATTAATATTGTTTCTATTAACTGTCAAATAATATTGAATTAAGTTTTTAAATAATATCGCGTACAAGGAAGAAGGCTACTTCAAGCTTTGGTGAGTATTACGTTAAAAAGAGAATCTTTATACTTTTTTTTAGGTGGTTCTTCTTGTGAAGAAGTTGAAGAAAGTCTACTTGTCTTACTATAGGTTTTATTACCTTCTCCTTGTGAAGACCCTGAAAGAAGTGGTCTCTTTCTGTTCACACGGGTTTTACCACTTTCTGAAATACTTACACGCTCTACGACCTCTTCGACACTTTCTAAATAAATAACGTTAATTTTGTCACTTTATAATAGCAATAATAATTTTAATCTCAAAATTTCTAGTGTCACTGTTGTCATTATTGACATCACTGTCATTTACAGCATATTTGTCATCAATAGAATCACTATCATTAATCCCAATGTTATTACTACTGATAACAAAGCTTTATAGATCTGCTCGACCGAAGGTTTACGGAAAATCGTGTGCTACAACTTTGACTATTGCAAAGTCGTCATGTATAAATTGTGCTGACCTGACCTTCTCTTTGTGAAGACCCTGAAGGAAGTGGTCTCTTTCTGTTCTCACGGGGTTTACCACTTTCTGAAATACTTACACGTTTAACAATTTCTTTATCGCGTTCTAAATAAATAACGGTAGTTTTGTCACTTTATAATAGTTTTAATAATTTGAATATCATCCTCATCATCATCTTTAGTGTCACTGTTGTTATTGACATCACTGTCATTAATAGCATATTTGTCATTAATGGCATCACTATCATTATTGCCAATGTTATCACTACTGGCAAGAAAGCCTTATATATCTGCTCAACCGAAGGTTGACGGAAAATCTTATGCTACAACTTTGACTACTGCAGAGTCGTCATGTATAAATTGTGCTGACCTGACCTTCTCTTTGTGAAGACCCTGAAGGAAGTGGTCTCTTTCTGTTCTCACGGGTTTTACCACTTTCTGAAATACTTACACGTTTAACAATTTCTTTATCGCGTTCTAAATAAATAACGGTAGTTTTGTCACTTTATAATAGTTTTAATAATTTGAATATCATCCTAATCATCATCTTTAGTGTCACTGTTGTTATTGACATCACTGTCATTAATAGCATATTTGTCATTAATGGCATCACTATCATTATTGCCAATGTTATCACTACTGGCAAGAAAGCCTTATATATCTGCTCAACCGAAGGTTGACGGAAAATCTTATGCTACAACTTTGACTACTGCAGAGTCGTCATGTATAAATTGTGCTGACCTGACCTTCTCTTTGTGAAGACCCTGAAGGAAGTGGTCTCTTTCTGTTCTCACGGGTTTTACCACTTTCTGAAATACTTACACGTTTAGCAATTTCTTTATCGCGTTCTAAATAAATAACGGTAGTTTTGTCACTTTATAATAGTTTTAATAATTTGAATATCATCCTCATCATCATCTTTAGTGTCACTGTTGTTATTGACATCACTGTCATTAATAGCATATTTGTCATTAATGGCATCACTATCATTATTGCCAATGTTATCACTACTGGCAAGAAAGCCTTATATATCTGCTCAACCGAAGGTTGACGGAAAATCTTATGCTACAACTTTGACTACTGCAGAGTCGTCATGTATAAATTGTGCTGACCTGACCTTCTCTTTGTGAAGACCCTGAAGGAAGTGGTCTCTTTCTGTTCTCACGGGTTTTACCACTTTCTGAAATACTTACACGTTTAACAATTTCTTTATCGCGTTCTAAATAAATAACGGTAGTTTTGTCACTTTATAATAGTTTTAATAATTTGAATATCATCCTCATCATCATCTTTAGTGTCACTGTTGTTATTGACATCACTGTCATTAATAGCATATTTGTCATTAATGGCATCACTATCATTATTGCCAATGTTATCACTACTGGCAAGAAAGCCTTATATATCTGCTCAACCGAAGGTTGACGGAAAATCTTATGCTACAACTTTGACTACTGCAGAGTCGTCATGTATAAATTGTGCTGACCTGACCTTCTCTTTGTGAAGACCCTGAAGGAAGTGGTCTCTTTCTGTTCTCACGGGTTTTACCACTTTCTGAAATACTTACACGTTTAACAATTTCTTTATCGCGTTCTAAATAAATAACGGTAGTTTTGTCACTTTATAATAGTTTTAATAATTTGAATATCATCCTCATCATCATCTTTAGTGTCACTGTTGTTATTGACATCACTGTCATTAATAGCATATTTGTCATTAATGGCATCACTATCATTATTGCCAATGTTATCACTACTGGCAAGAAAGCCTTATATATCTGCTCAACCGAAGGTTGACGGAAAATCTTATGCTACAACTTTGACTACTGCAGAGTCGTCATGTATAAATTGTGCTGACCTGACCTTCTCTTTGTGAAGACCCTGAAGGAAGTGGTCTCTTTCTGTTCTCACGGGTTTTACCACTTTCTGAAATACTTACACGTTTAACAATTTCTTTATCGCGTTCTAAATAAATAACGGTAGTTTTGTCACTTTATAATAGTTTTAATAATTTGAATATCATCCTAATCATCATCTTTAGTGTCACTGTTGTTATTGACATCACTGTCATTAATAGCATATTTGTCATTAACCCTAGAGTAGTAACATACGTTTTTATTCGCTAACTTATAACATCCGTTTTTTCGGCGGTTTTTCTCCTGTTTTAATAACATCCGCCTCCCAGACGGGCTCCTAACCCTTGTCTTAGTAACATCCGTCTTTTTGACGGTTATCTGACTATTGAGCTTGTGAGTCCTACAATTTATATTGTTCCTTAAGTAAATTCCCTAAGAAGAAATTTTACAGTAATTGAAGTAGCTGCAGCCTAACGTAGAAACGTTTTATATTAGACATTATAAAAATTTTACTAGTAACTTTAATTTTTTCAGCAATTCTAATTTAGTCTTCTTTATTTGGCAAAAACAATGAAAATCATAAGAAAAAAAATCTTTTTAGAAAATAACACATTTATTTTTATAAGAACAATAAAAGTGACAGAACAAAAATATTTTTCATAAAAAAAGCATGGTCCTTAAGAATTAGAGAAAATTTAAAAGGAGGAATGTAAAAACAATATAATTAGAGGAATGTAAAAACAATATATTCAACTTCAAGGAATTAGAGGAATGTAAAAACAATATATTCAACTTCACAACCCTGAGCAGGTAGGACAGAGTCTATTTGAATGCTCACCACAAATCGGAGCTGAGCATTTGTAGCAACATTGGCTGGTCATCCTCTTCTTTTTGTAGTTGCAAAATCTGCAAGTCTTTATTGAGGTTAGATGTAATTCATTTGCAGATTTTTGCTGTGTTGGATTATTTACTTCTTGCTTCTCTGGTTTATTTTGATCTAAAAGGCCAATTTCTATTGCTTCTTTCAGTCTACTTGTTATGTTTCGAATTGTGAGCCTCTGTTTCAACCAATTTTGCACGAGCTGAGAATGCAAAGAGGCAGCGAATTCAAAACGAGACATTGGTTTGTTTTTTGACATTTGGTTCTGGTGTTTTCTGACGAAATTTGAAGCATAAATTACGTAGGAATTCACCAGAGCTAAATTGAGCATATTGTACACAAAACAAAGTGGCCACCTATTCGTTTTGCGACTGCAGCTCATGCCTCGACACATTTGATCTAAAGTATCCACGCCGCCTTTGGTGGAATTATACGTCATTATTATTTCAGGTTTGGATGAGGAAGGGTTGATCGAACCATCCGGATCCATAGTTGAAATCAGGGTAACAAGCTTATCAGGTTTTGGTTTATATGATACAGCTGTGATTTTATCATCGTACAGAAAAAAAGAAGTTCCTGGAGGACGATTTTTATATTTTATATTTACAAACTCATTCGGTAACTCTCTTTTGTTTTTTTTTATTGTTCCAACCATGGTCAGCTTTTTGTCTAGTAGTTTAGTTGCAAGGGGGACGCTTACAAACCAGTTATCCATGGTCAGATTACGGTTTGTTCCCTTCACAGTCTCTGTAAGTTTGTCAACATAGTACTCAGCTGCAGGCTTATTACTTGGAATAGAACCCTTTCCAACATACGGTTCTGCGTCAATCATATAGGAAGTGCTACTGTCACAAATCATCACGATTTTCAGCCCATACTTTCCAGGCTTACTGGGAATATACATCCTGAAACTGCATCTCCCTCTAAAAAGAACTAATTGTTCATCTATTGTAAGGTATGAACTAGGCTTGTAGTTTTCTCTGCAGTGCTTCAAGAACTCCTCCCATATTTCCGAAACTGGTGCAAGTTTGTTAGTAGCTTTAATTCGTTCTGCACGAGTTGACTTGTCATCGAATCGCAAACTAGCCAAAAGAAACCGGAATCGCACGAAAGACATAGCAGCTCTGAATGAGGAGCCAAAATATTTGTCGTTGTAAATGATTTCAGCGTTCAAGTTATTGCACTTCAAGGCTGCTGAGAGAATAAGTAAACCGAATAAGGCATTCAATTCCTCCACATTAGTATCTTTCAAATTACTTGAATCTGTGTTTTTGTAGTTGGCCCTTGCTCGCTCGATTTCTTTATTTGTGTGTCTCACGATTTTCTCCACGATGGATGGTGAGAAAAACAAAGAAAAACAATCATTTGGTTCGCAGGTATATTTGGTTATGGGCGTTGGGCCTGGCTTGATGTGCAAAATGTTTCTCGCTGCAATTCTGCTCGATGATTCAGTTTTAGTCGTCATCCATTTGTACCCATTCCTACCGAACAACTCTCGCAAATCACAGCTGAGTATTTGAGCAGAAGACGTAGGGTTGAATGGTTTCTCCAGGATTTTTCCAGGGTCAGTAGTTTCTTGAATGATTTGTGCCTCAGTGGGTTCCATTTGGGTGGTCAGGGTCTCAGAAGGTTCCCCTGTGGACTTGTCAGTTTCAGGCTTATGATGGCCGATATTAGTAAGACTATACTCTTGGGTTGAAGGTCCAGCTGGCGTTTCAGAACATAGAGCCTCAATTCTGGTCCTCTTAGACTTTCGGACCGTGGGTTTTCTTTTTTGCTTGCGTTGCCGATCTTCAACGGGTGGCAAATCGTACAATGTTTGTACAGCATTTATAATCATTTGACCCGTATGTAGATCGTCGTTGCTATTCATATCACGGTCAGAGTTATCAGATTCATGCGACTCGTCACTATCTACGTTATCGCTGAATTCTTCTTCGCTGAGCTCAGTAAGAATTTGCCTAATTCGGACTTCATCAGTAGGGTCGATAAGTTCATCCATTTTATAGCTGAAAACAACACAACTATTTACTACTAAAGGAACCAGTAATATTAAATAATAACATAGTAAACTATTACTACATTCAGTTTCCATTTTTTAACTGAAAATAATAATAATAATCGGTACGTAAGTATTCTGGACAAATCAATTGAAATTGGCATTTACGTTGAGTATACCACTCAATGATAACATCCGTCGAAATGACTAACAAAAATTTACGTCAAATAGTAATATCCGCCTTTTTGACGGGCAAGATTTACTTACATGCACGTTGAGAGGCAGTCACAGAGCACCACAATGTTAGCACTGCCACAGCTGGGCTCAGACTGAATGAAAGACAGTTGGCACGGAAGCTCCAGTTCCTGGAAGGATTTCTAGAGGCAACAGCACAGGTTTCCGAGATCACACCCGTCAATATGACGGATGTTACTGCACTAGGGTTAATGGCATCACTATCATTATTGCCAATGTTATCACTACTGGCAAGAAAGCCTTATATATCTGCTCAACCGAAGGTTGACGGAAAATCTTATGCTACAACTTTGACTACTGCAGAGTCGTCATGTATAAATTGTGCTGACCTGACCTTCTCTTTGTGAAGACCCTGAAGGAAGTGGTCTCTTTCTGTTCTCACGGGTTTTACCACTTTCTGAAATACTTACACGTTTAACAATTTCTTTATCGCGTTCTAAATAAATAACGGTAGTTTTGTCACTTTATAATAGTTTTAATAATTTGAATATCATCCTAATCATCATCTTTAGTGTCACTGTTGTTATTGACATCACTGTCATTAATAGCATATTTGTCATTAATGGCATCACTATCATTATTGCCAATGTTATCACTACTGGCAAGAAAGCCTTATATATCTGCTCAACCGAAGGTTGACGGAAAATCTTATGCTACAACTTTGACTACTGCAGAGTCGTCATGTATAAATTGTGCTGACCTGACCTTCTCTTTGTGAAGACCCTGAAGGAAGTGGTCTCTTTCTGTTCTCACGGGTTTTACCACTTTCTGAAATACTTACACGTTTAACAATTTCTTTATCGCGTTCTAAATAAATAACGGTAGTTTTGTCACTTTATAATAGTTTTAATAATTTGAATATCATCCTCATCATCATCTTTAGTGTCACTGTTGTTATTGACATCACTGTCATTAATAGCATATTTGTCATTAATGGCATCACTATCATTATTGCCAATGTTATCACTACTGGCAAGAAAGCCTTATATATCTGCTCAACCGAAGGTTGACGGAAAATCTTATGCTACAACTTTGACTACTGCAGAGTCGTCATGTATAAATTGTGCTGACCTGACCTTCTCTTTGTGAAGACCCTGAAGGAAGTGGTCTCTTTCTGTTCTCACGGGTTTTACCACTTTCTGAAATACTTACACGTTTAACAATTTCTTTATCGCGTTCTAAATAAATAACGGTAGTTTTGTCACTTTATAATAGTTTTAATAATTTGAATATCATCCTCATCATCATCTTTAGTGTCACTGTTGTTATTGACATCACTGTCATTAATAGCATATTTGTCATTAATGGCATCACTATCATTATTGCCAATGTTATCACTACTGGCAAGAAAGCCTTATATATCTGCTCAACCGAAGGTTGACGGAAAATCTTATGCTACAACTTTGACTACTGCAGAGTCGTCATGTATAAATTGTGCTGACCTGACCTTCTCTTTGTGAAGACCCTGAAGGAAGTGGTCTCTTTCTGTTCTCACGGGTTTTACCACTTTCTGAAATACTTACACGTTTAACAATTTCTTTATCGCGTTCTAAATAAATAACGGTAGTTTTGTCACTTTATAATAGTTTTAATAATTTGAATATCATCCTAATCATCATCTTTAGTGTCACTGTTGTTATTGACATCACTGTCATTAATAGCATATTTGTCATTAACCCTAGAGTAGTAACATACGTTTTTATTCGCTAACTTATAACATCCGTTTTTTCGGCGGTTTTTCTCCTGTTTTAATAACATCCGCCTCCCAGACGGGCTCCTAACCCTTGTCTTAGTAACATCCGTCTTTTTGACGGTTATCTGACTATTGAGCTTGTGAGTCCTACAATTTATATTGTTCCTTAAGTAAATTCCCTAAGAAGAAATTTTACAGTAATTGAAGTAGCTGCAGCCTAACGTAGAAACGTTTTATATTAGACATTATAAAAATTTTACTAGTAACTTTAATTTTTTCAGCAATTCTAATTTAGTCTTCTTTATTTGGCAAAAACAATGAAAATCATAAGAAAAAAAATCTTTTTAGAAAATAACACATTTATTTTTATAAGAACAATAAAAGTGACAGAACAAAAATATTTTTCATAAAAAAAGCATGGTCCTTAAGAATTAGAGAAAATTTAAAAGGAGGAATGTAAAAACAATATAATTAGAGGAATGTAAAAACAATATATTCAACTTCAAGGAATTAGAGGAATGTAAAAACAATATATTCAACTTCACAACCCTGAGCAGGTAGGACAGAGTCTATTTGAATGCTCACCACAAATCGGAGCTGAGCATTTGTAGCAACATTGGCTGGTCATCCTCTTCTTTTTGTAGTTGCAAAATCTGCAAGTCTTTATTGAGGTTAGATGTAATTCATTTGCAGATTTTTGCTGTGTTGGATTATTTACTTCTTGCTTCTCTGGTTTATTTTGATCTAAAAGGCCAATTTCTATTGCTTCTTTCAGTCTACTTGTTATGTTTCGAATTGTGAGCCTCTGTTTCAACCAATTTTGCACGAGCTGAGAATGCAAAGAGGCAGCGAATTCAAAACGAGACATTGGTTTGTTTTTTGACATTTGGTTCTGGTGTTTTCTGACGAAATTTGAAGCATAAATTACGTAGGAATTCACCAGAGCTAAATTGAGCATATTGTACACAAAACAAAGTGGCCACCTATTCGTTTTGCGACTGCAGCTCATGCCTCGACACATTTGATCTAAAGTATCCACGCCGCCTTTGGTGGAATTATACGTCATTATTATTTCAGGTTTGGATGAGGAAGGGTTGATCGAACCATCCGGATCCATAGTTGAAATCAGGGTAACAAGCTTATCAGGTTTTGGTTTATATGATACAGCTGTGATTTTATCATCGTACAGAAAAAAAGAAGTTCCTGGAGGACGATTTTTATATTTTATATTTACAAACTCATTCGGTAACTCTCTTTTGTTTTTTTTTATTGTTCCAACCATGGTCAGCTTTTTGTCTAGTAGTTTAGTTGCAAGGGGGACGCTTACAAACCAGTTATCCATGGTCAGATTACGGTTTGTTCCCTTCACAGTCTCTGTAAGTTTGTCAACATAGTACTCAGCTGCAGGCTTATTACTTGGAATAGAACCCTTTCCAACATACGGTTCTGCGTCAATCATATAGGAAGTGCTACTGTCACAAATCATCACGATTTTCAGCCCATACTTTCCAGGCTTACTGGGAATATACATCCTGAAACTGCATCTCCCTCTAAAAAGAACTAATTGTTCATCTATTGTAAGGTATGAACTAGGCTTGTAGTTTTCTCTGCAGTGCTTCAAGAACTCCTCCCATATTTCCGAAACTGGTGCAAGTTTGTTAGTAGCTTTAATTCGTTCTGCACGAGTTGACTTGTCATCGAATCGCAAACTAGCCAAAAGAAACCGGAATCGCACGAAAGACATAGCAGCTCTGAATGAGGAGCCAAAATATTTGTCGTTGTAAATGATTTCAGCGTTCAAGTTATTGCACTTCAAGGCTGCTGAGAGAATAAGTAAACCGAATAAGGCATTCAATTCCTCCACATTAGTATCTTTCAAATTACTTGAATCTGTGTTTTTGTAGTTGGCCCTTGCTCGCTCGATTTCTTTATTTGTGTGTCTCACGATTTTCTCCACGATGGATGGTGAGAAAAACAAAGAAAAACAATCATTTGGTTCGCAGGTATATTTGGTTATGGGCGTTGGGCCTGGCTTGATGTGCAAAATGTTTCTCGCTGCAATTCTGCTCGATGATTCAGTTTTAGTCGTCATCCATTTGTACCCATTCCTACCGAACAACTCTCGCAAATCACAGCTGAGTATTTGAGCAGAAGACGTAGGGTTGAATGGTTTCTCCAGGATTTTTCCAGGGTCAGTAGTTTCTTGAATGATTTGTGCCTCAGTGGGTTCCATTTGGGTGGTCAGGGTCTCAGAAGGTTCCCCTGTGGACTTGTCAGTTTCAGGCTTATGATGGCCGATATTAGTAAGACTATACTCTTGGGTTGAAGGTCCAGCTGGCGTTTCAGAACATAGAGCCTCAATTCTGGTCCTCTTAGACTTTCGGACCGTGGGTTTTCTTTTTTGCTTGCGTTGCCGATCTTCAACGGGTGGCAAATCGTACAATGTTTGTACAGCATTTATAATCATTTGACCCGTATGTAGATCGTCGTTGCTATTCATATCACGGTCAGAGTTATCAGATTCATGCGACTCGTCACTATCTACGTTATCGCTGAATTCTTCTTCGCTGAGCTCAGTAAGAATTTGCCTAATTCGGACTTCATCAGTAGGGTCGATAAGTTCATCCATTTTATAGCTGAAAACAACACAACTATTTACTACTAAAGGAACCAGTAATATTAAATAATAACATAGTAAACTATTACTACATTCAGTTTCCATTTTTTAACTGAAAATAATAATAATAATCGGTACGTAAGTATTCTGGACAAATCAATTGAAATTGGCATTTACGTTGAGTATACCACTCAATGATAACATCCGTCGAAATGACTAACAAAAATTTACGTCAAATAGTAATATCCGCCTTTTTGACGGGCAAGATTTACTTACATGCACGTTGAGAGGCAGTCACAGAGCACCACAATGTTAGCACTGCCACAGCTGGGCTCAGACTGAATGAAAGACAGTTGGCACGGAAGCTCCAGTTCCTGGAAGGATTTCTAGAGGCAACAGCACAGGTTTCCGAGATCACACCCGTCAATATGACGGATGTTACTGCACTAGGGTTAATGGCATCACTATCATTATTGCCAATGTTATCACTACTGGCAAGAAAGCCTTATATATCTGCTCAACCGAAGGTTGACGGAAAATCTTATGCTACAACTTTGACTACTGCAGAGTCGTCATGTATAAATTGTGCTGACCTGACCTTCTCTTTGTGAAGACCCTGAAGGAAGTGGTCTCTTTCTGTTCTCACGGGTTTTACCACTTTCTGAAATACTTACACGTTTAACAATTTCTTTATCGCGTTCTAAATAAATAACGGTAGTTTTGTCACTTTATAATAGTTTTAATAATTTGAATATCATCCTAATCATCATCTTTAGTGTCACTGTTGTTATTGACATCACTGTCATTAATAGCATATTTGTCATTAATGGCATCACTATCATTATTGCCAATGTTATCACTACTGGCAAGAAAGCCTTATATATCTGCTCAACCGAAGGTTGACGGAAAATCTTATGCTACAACTTTGACTACTGCAGAGTCGTCATGTATAAATTGTGCTGACCTGACCTTCTCTTTGTGAAGACCCTGAAGGAAGTGGTCTCTTTCTGTTCTCACGGGTTTTACCACTTTCTGAAATACTTACACGTTTAACAATTTCTTTATCGCGTTCTAAATAAATAACGGTAGTTTTGTCACTTTATAATAGTTTTAATAATTTGAATATCATCCTCATCATCATCTTTAGTGTCACTGTTGTTATTGACATCACTGTCATTAATAGCATATTTGTCATTAATGGCATCACTATCATTATTGCCAATGTTATCACTACTGGCAAGAAAGCCTTATATATCTGCTCAACCGAAGGTTGACGGAAAATCTTATGCTACAACTTTGACTACTGCAGAGTCGTCATGTATAAATTGTGCTGACCTGACCTTCTCTTTGTGAAGACCCTGAAGGAAGTGGTCTCTTTCTGTTCTCACGGGTTTTACCACTTTCTGAAATACTTACACGTTTAACAATTTCTTTATCGCGTTCTAAATAAATAACGGTAGTTTTGTCACTTTATAATAGTTTTAATAATTTGAATATCATCCTCATCATCATCTTTAGTGTCACTGTTGTTATTGACATCACTGTCATTAATAGCATATTTGTCATTAATGGCATCACTATCATTATTGCCAATGTTATCACTACTGGCAAGAAAGCCTTATATATCTGCTCAACCGAAGGTTGACGGAAAATCTTATGCTACAACTTTGACTACTGCAGAGTCGTCATGTATAAATTGTGCTGACCTGACCTTCTCTTTGTGAAGACCCTGAAGGAAGTGGTCTCTTTCTGTTCTCACGGGTTTTACCACTTTCTGAAATACTTACACGTTTAACAATTTCTTTATCGCGTTCTAAATAAATAACGGTAGTTTTGTCACTTTATAATAGTTTTAATAATTTGAATATCATCCTAATCATCATCTTTAGTGTCACTGTTGTTATTGACATCACTGTCATTAATAGCATATTTGTCATTAACCCTAGAGTAGTAACATACGTTTTTATTCGCTAACTTATAACATCCGTTTTTTCGGCGGTTTTTCTCCTGTTTTAATAACATCCGCCTCCCAGACGGGCTCCTAACCCTTGTCTTAGTAACATCCGTCTTTTTGACGGTTATCTGACTATTGAGCTTGTGAGTCCTACAATTTATATTGTTCCTTAAGTAAATTCCCTAAGAAGAAATTTTACAGTAATTGAAGTAGCTGCAGCCTAACGTAGAAACGTTTTATATTAGACATTATAAAAATTTTACTAGTAACTTTAATTTTTTCAGCAATTCTAATTTAGTCTTCTTTATTTGGCAAAAACAATGAAAATCATAAGAAAAAAAATCTTTTTAGAAAATAACACATTTATTTTTATAAGAACAATAAAAGTGACAGAACAAAAATATTTTTCATAAAAAAAGCATGGTCCTTAAGAATTAGAGAAAATTTAAAAGGAGGAATGTAAAAACAATATAATTAGAGGAATGTAAAAACAATATATTCAACTTCAAGGAATTAGAGGAATGTAAAAACAATATATTCAACTTCACAACCCTGAGCAGGTAGGACAGAGTCTATTTGAATGCTCACCACAAATCGGAGCTGAGCATTTGTAGCAACATTGGCTGGTCATCCTCTTCTTTTTGTAGTTGCAAAATCTGCAAGTCTTTATTGAGGTTAGATGTAATTCATTTGCAGATTTTTGCTGTGTTGGATTATTTACTTCTTGCTTCTCTGGTTTATTTTGATCTAAAAGGCCAATTTCTATTGCTTCTTTCAGTCTACTTGTTATGTTTCGAATTGTGAGCCTCTGTTTCAACCAATTTTGCACGAGCTGAGAATGCAAAGAGGCAGCGAATTCAAAACGAGACATTGGTTTGTTTTTTGACATTTGGTTCTGGTGTTTTCTGACGAAATTTGAAGCATAAATTACGTAGGAATTCACCAGAGCTAAATTGAGCATATTGTACACAAAACAAAGTGGCCACCTATTCGTTTTGCGACTGCAGCTCATGCCTCGACACATTTGATCTAAAGTATCCACGCCGCCTTTGGTGGAATTATACGTCATTATTATTTCAGGTTTGGATGAGGAAGGGTTGATCGAACCATCCGGATCCATAGTTGAAATCAGGGTAACAAGCTTATCAGGTTTTGGTTTATATGATACAGCTGTGATTTTATCATCGTACAGAAAAAAAGAAGTTCCTGGAGGACGATTTTTATATTTTATATTTACAAACTCATTCGGTAACTCTCTTTTGTTTTTTTTTATTGTTCCAACCATGGTCAGCTTTTTGTCTAGTAGTTTAGTTGCAAGGGGGACGCTTACAAACCAGTTATCCATGGTCAGATTACGGTTTGTTCCCTTCACAGTCTCTGTAAGTTTGTCAACATAGTACTCAGCTGCAGGCTTATTACTTGGAATAGAACCCTTTCCAACATACGGTTCTGCGTCAATCATATAGGAAGTGCTACTGTCACAAATCATCACGATTTTCAGCCCATACTTTCCAGGCTTACTGGGAATATACATCCTGAAACTGCATCTCCCTCTAAAAAGAACTAATTGTTCATCTATTGTAAGGTATGAACTAGGCTTGTAGTTTTCTCTGCAGTGCTTCAAGAACTCCTCCCATATTTCCGAAACTGGTGCAAGTTTGTTAGTAGCTTTAATTCGTTCTGCACGAGTTGACTTGTCATCGAATCGCAAACTAGCCAAAAGAAACCGGAATCGCACGAAAGACATAGCAGCTCTGAATGAGGAGCCAAAATATTTGTCGTTGTAAATGATTTCAGCGTTCAAGTTATTGCACTTCAAGGCTGCTGAGAGAATAAGTAAACCGAATAAGGCATTCAATTCCTCCACATTAGTATCTTTCAAATTACTTGAATCTGTGTTTTTGTAGTTGGCCCTTGCTCGCTCGATTTCTTTATTTGTGTGTCTCACGATTTTCTCCACGATGGATGGTGAGAAAAACAAAGAAAAACAATCATTTGGTTCGCAGGTATATTTGGTTATGGGCGTTGGGCCTGGCTTGATGTGCAAAATGTTTCTCGCTGCAATTCTGCTCGATGATTCAGTTTTAGTCGTCATCCATTTGTACCCATTCCTACCGAACAACTCTCGCAAATCACAGCTGAGTATTTGAGCAGAAGACGTAGGGTTGAATGGTTTCTCCAGGATTTTTCCAGGGTCAGTAGTTTCTTGAATGATTTGTGCCTCAGTGGGTTCCATTTGGGTGGTCAGGGTCTCAGAAGGTTCCCCTGTGGACTTGTCAGTTTCAGGCTTATGATGGCCGATATTAGTAAGACTATACTCTTGGGTTGAAGGTCCAGCTGGCGTTTCAGAACATAGAGCCTCAATTCTGGTCCTCTTAGACTTTCGGACCGTGGGTTTTCTTTTTTGCTTGCGTTGCCGATCTTCAACGGGTGGCAAATCGTACAATGTTTGTACAGCATTTATAATCATTTGACCCGTATGTAGATCGTCGTTGCTATTCATATCACGGTCAGAGTTATCAGATTCATGCGACTCGTCACTATCTACGTTATCGCTGAATTCTTCTTCGCTGAGCTCAGTAAGAATTTGCCTAATTCGGACTTCATCAGTAGGGTCGATAAGTTCATCCATTTTATAGCTGAAAACAACACAACTATTTACTACTAAAGGAACCAGTAATATTAAATAATAACATAGTAAACTATTACTACATTCAGTTTCCATTTTTTAACTGAAAATAATAATAATAATCGGTACGTAAGTATTCTGGACAAATCAATTGAAATTGGCATTTACGTTGAGTATACCACTCAATGATAACATCCGTCGAAATGACTAACAAAAATTTACGTCAAATAGTAATATCCGCCTTTTTGACGGGCAAGATTTACTTACATGCACGTTGAGAGGCAGTCACAGAGCACCACAATGTTAGCACTGCCACAGCTGGGCTCAGACTGAATGAAAGACAGTTGGCACGGAAGCTCCAGTTCCTGGAAGGATTTCTAGAGGCAACAGCACAGGTTTCCGAGATCACACCCGTCAATATGACGGATGTTACTGCACTAGGGTTAATGGCATCACTATCATTATTGCCAATGTTATCACTACTGGCAAGAAAGCCTTATATATCTGCTCAACCGAAGGTTGACGGAAAATCTTATGCTACAACTTTGACTACTGCAGAGTCGTCATGTATAAATTGTGCTGACCTGACCTTCTCTTTGTGAAGACCCTGAAGGAAGTGGTCTCTTTCTGTTCTCACGGGTTTTACCACTTTCTGAAATACTTACACGTTTAACAATTTCTTTATCGCGTTCTAAATAAATAACGGTAGTTTTGTCACTTTATAATAGTTTTAATAATTTGAATATCATCCTAATCATCATCTTTA
This sequence comes from Prosapia bicincta, assembly GCA_036971475.1. Classification (NCBI taxonomy): domain Eukaryota; kingdom Metazoa; phylum Arthropoda; class Insecta; order Hemiptera; family Cercopidae; genus Prosapia; species Prosapia bicincta. The sequence goes on along the minus strand of JBAIZL010000376.1, from coordinate 1,707,225 downwards.
GTGTCACTGTTGTTATTGACATCACTGTCATTAATAGCATATTTGTCATTAATGGCATCACTATCATTATTGCCAATGTTATCACTACTGGCAAGAAAGCCTTATATATCTGCTCAACCGAAGGTTGACGGAAAATCTTATGCTACAACTTTGACTACTGCAGAGTCGTCATGTATAAATTGTGCTGACCTGACCTTCTCTTTGTGAAGACCCTGAAGGAAGTGGTCTCTTTCTGTTCTCACGGGTTTTACCACTTTCTGAAATACTTACACGTTTAACAATTTCTTTATCGCGTTCTAAATAAATAACGGTAGTTTTGTCACTTTATAATAGTTTTAATAATTTGAATATCATCCTCATCATCATCTTTAGTGTCACTGTTGTTATTGACATCACTGTCATTAATAGCATATTTGTCATTAATGGCATCACTATCATTATTGCCAATGTTATCACTACTGGCAAGAAAGCCTTATATATCTGCTCAACCGAAGGTTGACGGAAAATCTTATGCTACAACTTTGACTACTGCAGAGTCGTCATGTATAAATTGTGCTGACCTGACCTTCTCTTTGTGAAGACCCTGAAGGAAGTGGTCTCTTTCTGTTCTCACGGGTTTTACCACTTTCTGAAATACTTACACGTTTAACAATTTCTTTATCGCGTTCTAAATAAATAACGGTAGTTTTGTCACTTTATAATAGTTTTAATAATTTGAATATCATCCTCATCATCATCTTTAGTGTCACGGTTGTTATTGACATCACTGTCATTAATAGCATATTTGTCATTAATGGCATCACTATCATTATTGCCAATGTTATCACTACTGGCAAGAAAGCCTTATATATCTGCTCAACCGAAGGTTGACGGAAAATCTTATGCTACAACTTTGACTATTGCAGAGTCGTCATGTATAAATTGTGCTGACCTGACCTTCTCTTTGTGAAGACCCTGAAGGAAGTGGTCTCTTTCTGTTCTCACGGGTTTTACCACTTTCTGAAATACTTACACGTTTAACAATTTCTTTATCGCGTTCTAAATAAATAACGGTAGTTTTGTCACTTTATAATAGTTTTAATAATTTGAATATCATCCTCATCATCATCTTTAGTGTCACTGTTGTTATTGACATCACTGTCATTAATAGCATATTTGTCATTAATGGCATCACTATCATTAATGCTAATGTTATCACTACTGGCAAGAAAGCCTTATATATCTGCTCAACCGAAGGTTGACGGAAAATCTTATGCTACAACTTTGACTACTGCAGAGTCGTCATGTATAAATTGTGCTGACCTGACCTTCTCTTTGTGAAGACCCTGAAGGAAGTGGTCTCTTTCTGTTCTCACGGGTTTTACCACTTTCTGAAATACTTACACGTTTAACAATTTCTTTATCGCGTTCTAAATAAATAACGGTAGTTTTGTCACTTTATAATAGTTTTAATAATTTGAATATCATCCTCATCATCATCTTTAGTGTCACTGTTGTTATTGACATCACTGTCATTAATAGCATATTTGTCATTAATGGCATCACTATCATTAATGCTAATGTTATCACTACTGGCAAGAAAGCCTTATATATCTGCTCAACCGAAGGTTGACGGAAAATCTTATGCTACAACTTTGACTACTGCAGAGTCGTCATGTATAAATTGTGCTGACCTGACCTTCTCTTTGTGAAGACCCTGAAGGAAGTGGTCTCTTTCTGTTCTCACGGGTTTTACCACTTTCTGAAATACTTACACGTTTAACAATTTCTTTATCGCGTTCTAAATAAATAACGGTAGTTTTGTCACTTTATAATAGTTTTAATAATTTGAATATCATCCTAATCATCATCTTTAGTGTCACTGTTGTTATTGACATCACTGTCATTAATAGCATATTTGTCATTAATGGCATCACTATCATTATTGCCAATGTTATCACTACTGGCAAGAAAGCCTTATATATCTGCTCAACCGAAGGTTGACGGAAAATCTTATGCTACAACTTTGACTACTGCAGAGTCGTCATGTATAAATTGTGCTGACCTGACCTTCTCTTTGTGAAGACCCTGAAGGAAGTGGTCTCTTTCTGTTCTCACGGGTTTTACCACTTTCTGAAATACTTACACGTTTAGCAATTTCTTTATCGCGTTCTAAATAAATAACGGTAGTTTTGTCACTTTATAATAGTTTTAATAATTTGAATATCATCCTCATCATCATCTTTAGTGTCACTGTTGTTATTGACATCACTGTCATTAATAGCATATTTGTCATTAATGGCATCACTATCATTATTGCCAATGTTATCACTACTGGCAAGAAAGCCTTATATATCTGCTCAACCGAAGGTTGACGGAAAATCTTATGCTACAACTTTGACTACTGCAGAGTCGTCATGTATAAATTGTGCTGACCTGACCTTCTCTTTGTGAAGACCCTGAAGGAAGTGGTCTCTTTCTGTTCTCACGGGTTTTACCACTTTCTGAAATACTTACACGTTTAACAATTTCTTTATCGCGTTCTAAATAAATAACGGTAGTTTTGTCACTTTATAATAGTTTTAATAATTTGAATATCATCCTCATCATCATCTTTAGTGTCACTGTTGTTATTGACATCACTGTCATTAATAGCATATTTGTCATTAATGGCATCACTATCATTATTGCCAATGTTATCACTACTGGCAAGAAAGCCTTATATATCTGCTCAACCGAAGGTTGACGGAAAATCTTATGCTACAACTTTGACTACTGCAGAGTCGTCATGTATAAATTGTGCTGACCTGACCTTCTCTTTGTGAAGACCCTGAAGGAAGTGGTCTCTTTCTGTTCTCACGGGTTTTACCACTTTCTGAAATACTTACACGTTTAACAATTTCTTTATCGCGTTCTAAATAAATAACGGTAGTTTTGTCACTTTATAATAGTTTTAATAATTTGAATATCATCCTAATCATCATCTTTAGTGTCACTGTTGTTATTGACATCACTGTCATTAATAGCATATTTGTCATTAATGGCATCACTATCATTATTGCCAATGTTATCACTACTGGCAAGAAAGCCTTATATATCTGCTCAACCGAAGGTTGACGGAAAATCTTATGCTACAACTTTGACTACTGCAGAGTCGTCATGTATAAATTGTGCTGACCTGACCTTCTCTTTGTGAAGACCCTGAAGGAAGTGGTCTCTTTCTGTTCTCACGGGTTTTACCACTTTCTGAAATACTTACACGTTTAACAATTTCTTTATCGCGTTCTAAATAAATAACGGTAGTTTTGTCACTTTATAATAGTTTTAATAATTTGAATATCATCCTCATCATCATCTTTAGTGTCACTGTTGTTATTGACATCACTGTCATTAATAGCATATTTGTCATTAATGGCATCACTATCATTATTGCCAATGTTATCACTACTGGCAAGAAAGCCTTATATATCTGCTCAACCGAAGGTTGACGGAAAATCTTATGCTACAACTTTGACTACTGCAGAGTAGTCATGTATAAATTGTGCTGACCTGACCTTCTCTTTGTGAAGACCCTGAAGGAAGTGGTCTCTTTCTGTTCTCACGGGTTTTACCACTTTCTGAAATACTTACACGTTTAACAATTTCTTTATCGCGTTCTAAATAAATAACGGTAGTTTTGTCACTTTATAATAGTTTTAATAATTTGAATATCATCCTCATCATCATCTTTAGTGTCACTGTTGTTATTGACATCACTGTCATTAATGGCATCACTATCATTATTGCCAATGTTATCACTACTGGCAAGAAAGCCTTATATATCTGCTCAACCGAAGGTTGATGGAAAATCTTATGCTACAACTTTGACTACTGCAGAGTCGTCATGTATAAATTGTGCTGACCTGACCTTCTCTTTGTGAAGACCCTGAAGGAAGTGGTCTCTTTCTGTTCTCACGGGTTTTACCACTTTCTGAAATACTTACACGTTTAACAATTTCTTTATCGCGTTCTAAATAAATAACGGTAGTTTTGTCACTTTATAATAGTTTTAATAATTTGAATATCATCCTCATCATCATCTTTAGTGTCACTGTTGTTATTGACATCACTGTCATTAATAGCATATTTGTCATTAATGGCATCACTATCATTAATGCTAATGTTATCACTACTGGCAAGAAAGCCTTATATATCTGCTCAACCGAAGGTTGACGGAAAATCTTATGCTACAACTTTGACTACTGCAGAGTCGTCATGTATAAATTGTGCTGACCTGACCTTCTCTTTGTGAAGACCCTGAAGGAAGTGGTCTCTTTCTGTTCTCACGGGTTTTACCACTTTCTGAAATACTTACACGTTTAACAATTTCTTTATCGCGTTCTAAATAAATAACGGTAGTTTTGTCACTTTATAATAGTTTTAATAATTTGAATATCATCCTCATCATCATCTTTAGTGTCACTGTTGTTATTGACATCACTGTCATTAATAGCATATTTGTCATTAATGGCATCACTATCATTATTGCCAATGTTATCACTACTGGCAAGAAAGCCTTATATATCTGCTCAACCGAAGGTTGACGGAAAATCTTATGCTACAACTTTGACTACTGCAGAGTCGTCATGTATAAATTGTGCTGACCTGACCTTCTCTTTGTGAAGACCCTGAAGGAAGTGGTCTCTTTCTGTTCTCACGGGTTTTACCACTTTCTGAAATACTTACACGTTTAACAATTTCTTTATCGCGTTCTAAATAAATAACGGTAGTTTTGTCACTTTATAATAGTTTTAATAATTTGAATATCATCCTAATCATCATCTTTAGTGTCACTGTTGTTATTGACATCACTGTCATTAATAGCATATTTGTCATTAATGGCATCACTATCATTATTGCCAATGTTATCACTACTGGCAAGAAAGCCTTATATATCTGCTCAACCGAAGGTTGACGGAAAATCTTATGCTACAACTTTGACTACTGCAGAGTAGTCATGTATAAATTGTGCTGACCTGACCTTCTCTTTGTGAAGACCCTGAAGGAAGTGGTCTCTTTCTGTTCTCACGGGTTTTACCACTTTCTGAAATACTTACACGTTTAACAATTTCTTTATCGCGTTCTAAATAAATAACGGTAGTTTTGTCACTTTATAATAGTTTTAATAATTTGAATATCATCCTCATCATCATCTTTAGTGTCACTGTTGTTATTGACATCACTGTCATTAATGGCATCACTATCATTATTGCCAATGTTATCACTACTGGCAAGAAAGCCTTATATATCTGCTCAACCGAAGGTTGATGGAAAATCTTATGCTACAACTTTGACTACTGCAGAGTCGTCATGTATAAATTGTGCTGACCTGACCTTCTCTTTGTGAAGACCCTGAAGGAAGTGGTCTCTTTCTGTTCTCACGGGTTTTACCACTTTCTGAAATACTTACACGTTTAACAATTTCTTTATCGCGTTCTAAATAAATAACGGTAGTTTTGTCACTTTATAATAGTTTTAATAATTTGAATATCATCCTCATCATCATCTTTAGTGTCACTGTTGTTATTGACATCACTGTCATTAATAGCATATTTGTCATTAATGGCATCACTATCATTAATGCTAATGTTATCACTACTGGCAAGAAAGCCTTATATATCTGCTCAACCGAAGGTTGACGGAAAATCTTATGCTACAACTTTGACTACTGCAGAGTCGTCATGTATAAATTGTGCTGACCTGACCTTCTCTTTGTGAAGACCCTGAAGGAAGTGGTCTCTTTCTGTTCTCACGGGTTTTACCACTTTCTGAAATACTTACACGTTTAACAATTTCTTTATCGCGTTCTAAATAAATAACGGTAGTTTTGTCACTTTATAATAGTTTTAATAATTTGAATATCATCCTCATCATCATCTTTAGTGTCACTGTTGTTATTGACATCACTGTCATTAATAGCATATTTGTCATTAATGGCATCACTATCATTATTGCCAATGTTATCACTACTGGCAAGAAAGCCTTATATATCTGCTCAACCGAAGGTTGACGGAAAATCTTATGCTACAACTTTGACTACTGCAGAGTCGTCATGTATAAATTGTGCTGACCTGACCTTCTCTTTGTGAAGACCCTGAAGGAAGTGGTCTCTTTCTGTTCTCACGGGTTTTACCACTTTCTGAAATACTTACACGTTTAACAATTTCTTTATCGCGTTCTAAATAAATAACGGTAGTTTTGTCACTTTATAATAGTTTTAATAATTTGAATATCATCCTAATCATCATCTTTAGTGTCACTGTTGTTATTGACATCACTGTCATTAATAGCATATTTGTCATTAATGGCATCACTATCATTATTGCCAATGTTATCACTACTGGCAAGAAAGCCTTATATATCTGCTCAACCGAAGGTTGACGGAAAATCTTATGCTACAACTTTGACTACTGCAGAGTCGTCATGTATAAATTGTGCTGACCTGACCTTCTCTTTGTGAAGACCCTGAAGGAAGTGGTCTCTTTCTGTTCTCACGGGTTTTACCACTTTCTGAAATACTTACACGTTTAACAATTTCTTTATCGCGTTCTAAATAAATAACGGTAGTTTTGTCACTTTATAATAGTTTTAATAATTTGAATATCATCCTCATCATCATCTTTAGTGTCACTGTTGTTATTGACATCACTGTCATTAATAGCATATTTGTCTTTAATGGCATCACTATCATTATTGCCAATGTTATCACTACTGGCAAGAAAGCCTTATATATCTGCTCAACCGAAGGTTGACGGAAAATCTTATGCTACAACTTTGACTACTGCAGAGTCGTCATGTATAAATTGTGCTGACCTGACCTTCTCTTTGTGAAGACCCTGAAGGAAGTGGTCTCTTTCTGTTCTCACGGGTTTTACCACTTTCTGAAATACTTACACGTTTAACAATTTCTTTATCGCGTTCTAAATAAATAACGGTAGTTTTGTCACTTTATAATAGTTTTAATAATTTGAATATCATCCTCATCATCATCTTTAGTGTCACTGTTGTTATTGACATCACTGTCATTAATAGCATATTTGTCATTAATGGCATCACTATCATTATTGCCAATGTTATCACTACTGGCAAGAAAGCCTTATATATCTGCTCAACCGAAGGTTGACGGAAAATCTTATGCTACAACTTTGACTACTGCAGAGTCGTCATGTATAAATTGTGCTGACCTGACCTTCTCTTTGTGAAGACCCTGAAGGAAGTGGTCTCTTTCTGTTCTCACGGGTTTTACCACTTTCTGAAATACTTACACGTTTAACAATTTCTTTATCGCGTTCTAAATAAATAACGGTAGTTTTGTCACTTTATAATACTTTTAATAATTTGAATATCATCCTAATCATCATCTTTAGTGTCACTGTTGTTATTGACATCACTGTCATTAATAGCATATTTGTCATTAATGGCATCACTATCATTATTGCCAATGTTATCACTACTGGCAAGAAAGCCTTATATATCTGCTCAACCGAAGGTTGACGGAAAATCTTATGCTACAACTTTGACTACTGCAGAGTCGTCATGTATAAATTGTGCTGACCTGACCTTCTCTTTGTGAAGACCCTGAAGGAAGTGGTCTCTTTCTGTTCTCACGGGTTTTACCACTTTCTGAAATACTTACACGTTTAACAATTTCTTTATCGCGTTCTAAATAAATAACGGTAGTTTTGTCACTTTATAATAGTTTTAATAATTTGAATATCATCCTCATCATCATCTTTAGTGTCACTGTTGTTATTGACATCACTGTCATTAATAGCATATTTGTCATTAATGGCATCACTATCATTATTGCCAATGTTATCACTACTGGCAAGAAAGCCTTATATATCTGCTCAACCGAAGGTTGACGGAAAATCTTATGCTACAACTTTGACTACTGCAGAGTAGTCATGTATAAATTGTGCTGACCTGACCTTCTCTTTGTGAAGACCCTGAAGGAAGTGGTCTCTTTCTGTTCTCACGGGTTTTACCACTTTCTGAAATACTTACACGTTTAACAATTTCTTTATCGCGTTCTAAATAAATAACGGTAGTTTTGTCACTTTATAATAGTTTTAATAATTTGAATATCATCCTCATCATCATCTTTAGTGTCACTGTTGTTATTGACATCACTGTCATTAATGGCATCACTATCATTATTGCCAATGTTATCACTACTGGCAAGAAAGCCTTATATATCTGCTCAACCGAAGGTTGATGGAAAATCTTATGCTACAACTTTGACTACTGCAGAGTCGTCATGTATAAATTGTGCTGACCTGACCTTCTCTTTGTGAAGACCCTGAAGGAAGTGGTCTCTTTCTGTTCTCACGGGTTTTACCACTTTCTGAAATACTTACACGTTTAACAATTTCTTTATCGCGTTCTAAATAAATAACGGTAGTTTTGTCACTTTATAATAGTTTTAATAATTTGAATATCATCCTCATCATCATCTTTAGTGTCACTGTTGTTATTGACATCACTGTCATTAATAGCATATTTGTCATTAATGGCATCACTATCATTAATGCTAATGTTATCACTACTGGCAAGAAAGCCTTATATATCTGCTCAACCGAAGGTTGACGGAAAATCTTATGCTACAACTTTGACTACTGCAGAGTCGTCATGTATAAATTGTGCTGACCTGACCTTCTCTTTGTGAAGACCCTGAAGGAAGTGGTCTCTTTCTGTTCTCACGGGTTTTACCACTTTCTGAAATACTTACACGTTTAACAATTTCTTTATCGCGTTCTAAATAAATAACGGTAGTTTTGTCACTTTATAATAGTTTTAATAATTTGAATATCATCCTCATCATCATCTTTAGTGTCACTGTTGTTATTGACATCACTGTCATTAATAGCATATTTGTCATTAATGGCATCACTATCATTATTGCCAATGTTATCACTACTGGCAAGAAAGCCTTATATATCTGCTCAACCGAAGGTTGACGGAAAATCTTATGCTACAACTTTGACTACTGCAGAGTCGTCATGTATAAATTGTGCTGACCTGACCTTCTCTTTGTGAAGACCCTGAAGGAAGTGGTCTCTTTCTGTTCTCACGGGTTTTACCACTTTCTGAAATACTTACACGTTTAACAATTTCTTTATCGCGTTCTAAATAAATAACGGTAGTTTTGTCACTTTATAATAGTTTTAATAATTTGAATATCATCCTAATCATCATCTTTAGTGTCACTGTTGTTATTGACATCACTGTCATTAATAGCATATTTGTCATTAATGGCATCACTATCATTATTGCCAATGTTATCACTACTGGCAAGAAAGCCTTATATATCTGCTCAACCGAAGGTTGACGGAAAATCTTATGCTACAACTTTGACTACTGCAGAGTCGTCATGTATAAATTGTGCTGACCTGACCTTCTCTTTGTGAAGACCCTGAAGGAAGTGGTCTCTTTCTGTTCTCACGGGTTTTACCACTTTCTGAAATACTTACACGTTTAACAATTTCTTTATCGCGTTCTAAATAAATAACGGTAGTTTTGTCACTTTATAATAGTTTTAATAATTTGAATATCATCCTCATCATCATCTTTAGTGTCACTGTTGTTATTGACATCACTGTCATTAATAGCATATTTGTCATTAATGGCATCACTATCATTATTGCCAATGTTATCACTACTGGCAAGAAAGCCTTATATATCTGCTCAACCGAAGGTTGACGGAAAATCTTATGCTACAACTTTGACTACTGCAGAGTAGTCATGTATAAATTGTGCTGACCTGACCTTCTCTTTGTGAAGACCCTGAAGGAAGTGGTCTCTTTCTGTTCTCACGGGTTTTACCACTTTCTGAAATACTTACACGTTTAACAATTTCTTTATCGCGTTCTAAATAAATAACGGTAGTTTTGTCACTTTATAATAGTTTTAATAATTTGAATATCATCCTCATCATCATCTTTAGTGTCACTGTTGTTATTGACATCACTGTCATTAATGGCATCACTATCATTATTGCCAATGTTATCACTACTGGCAAGAAAGCCTTATATATCTGCTCAACCGAAGGTTGATGGAAAATCTTATGCTACAACTTTGACTACTGCAGAGTCGTCATGTATAAATTGTGCTGACCTGACCTTCTCTTTGTGAAGACCCTGAAGGAAGTGGTCTCTTTCTGTTCTCACGGGTTTTACCACTTTCTGAAATACTTACACGTTTAACAATTTCTTTATCGCGTTCTAAATAAATAACGGTAGTTTTGTCACTTTATAATAGTTTTAATAATTTGAATATCATCCTCATCATCATCTTTAGTGTCACTGTTGTTATTGACATCACTGTCATTAATAGCATATTTGTCATTAATGGCATCACTATCATTAATGCTAATGTTATCACTACTGGCAAGAAAGCCTTATATATCTGCTCAACCGAAGGTTGACGGAAAATCTTATGCTACAACTTTGACTACTGCAGAGTCGTCATGTATAAATTGTGCTGACCTGACCTTCTCTTTGTGAAGACCCTGAAGGAAGTGGTCTCTTTCTGTTCTCACGGGTTTTACCACTTTCTGAAATACTTACACGTTTAACAATTTCTTTATCGCGTTCTAAATAAATAACGGTAGTTTTGTCACTTTATAATAGTTTTAATAATTTGAATATCATCCTCATCATCATCTTTAGTGTCACTGTTGTTATTGACATCACTGTCATTAATAGCATATTTGTCATTAATGGCATCACTATCATTATTGCCAATGTTATCACTACTGGCAAGAAAGCCTTATATATCTGCTCAACCGAAGGTTGACGGAAAATCTTATGCTACAACTTTGACTACTGCAGAGTCGTCATGTATAAATTGTGCTGACCTGACCTTCTCTTTGTGAAGACCCTGAAGGAAGTGGTCTCTTTCTGTTCTCACGGGTTTTACCACTTTCTGAAATACTTACACGTTTAACAATTTCTTTATCGCGTTCTAAATAAATAACGGTAGTTTTGTCACTTTATAATAGTTTTAATAATTTGAATATCATCCTAATCATCATCTTTAGTGTCACTGTTGTTATTGACATCACTGTCATTAATAGCATATTTGTCATTAATGGCATCACTATCATTATTGCCAATGTTATCACTACTGGCAAGAAAGCCTTATATATCTGCTCAACCGAAGGTTGACGGAAAATCTTATGCTACAACTTTGACTACTGCAGAGTCGTCATGTATAAATTGTGCTGACCTGACCTTCTCTTTGTGAAGACCCTGAAGGAAGTGGTCTCTTTCTGTTCTCACGGGTTTTACCACTTTCTGAAATACTTACACGTTTAACAATTTCTTTATCGCGTTCTAAATAAATAACGGTAGTTTTGTCACTTTATAATAGTTTTAATAATTTGAATATCATCCTCATCATCATCTTTAGTGTCACTGTTGTTATTGACATCACTGTCATTAATAGCATATTTGTCTTTAATGGCATCACTATCATTATTGCCAATGTTATCACTACTGGCAAGAAAGCCTTATATATCTGCTCAACCGAAGGTTGACGGAAAATCTTATGCTACAACTTTGACTACTGCAGAGTCGTCATGTATAAATTGTGCTGACCTGACCTTCTCTTTGTGAAGACCCTGAAGGAAGTGGTCTCTTTCTGTTCTCACGGGTTTTACCACTTTCTGAAATACTTACACGTTTAACAATTTCTTTATCGCGTTCTAAATAAATAACGGTAGTTTTGTCACTTTATAATAGTTTTAATAATTTGAATATCATCCTCATCATCATCTTTAGTGTCACTGTTGTTATTGACATCACTGTCATTAATAGCATATTTGTCATTAATGGCATCACTATCATTAATGCTAATGTTATCACTACTGGCAAGAAAGCCTTATATATCTGCTCAACCGAAGGTTGACGGAAAATCTTATGCTACAACTTTGACTACTGCAGAGTCGTCATGTATAAATTGTGCTGACCTGACCTTCTCTTTGTGAAGACCCTGAAGGAAGTTATCTCTTTCTGTTCTCACGGGTTTTACCACTTTCTGAAATACTTACACGTTTAACAATTTCTTTATCGCGTTCTAAATAAATAACGGTAGTTTTGTCACTTTATAATAGTTTTAATAATTTGAATATCATCCTCATCATCATCTTTAGTGTCACTGTTGTTATTGACATCACTGTCATTAATAGCATATTTGTCATTAATGGCATCACTATCATTATTACCAATGTTATCACTACTGGCAAGAAAGCCTTATATATCTGCTCAACCGAAGGTTGACGGAAAATCTTATGCTACAACTTTGACTACTGCAGAGTCGTCATGTATAAATTGTGCTGACCTGACCTTCTCTTTGTGAAGACCCTGAAGGAAGTGGTCTCTTTCTGTTCTCACGGGTTTTACCACTTTCTGAAATACTTACACGTTTAACAATTTCTTTATCGCGTTCTAAATAAATAACGGTAGTTTTGTCACTTTATAATAGTTTTAATAATTTGAATATCATCCTCATCATCATCTTTAGTGTCACTGTTGTTATTGACATCACTGTCATTAATAGCATATTTGTCATTAATGGCATCACTATCATTATTGCCAATGTTATCACTACTGGCAAGAAAGCCTTATATATCTGCTCAACCGAAGGTTGACGGAAAATCTTATGCTACAACTTTGACTACTGCAGAGTCGTCATGTATAAATTGTGCTGACCTGACCTTCTCTTTGTGAAGACCCTGAAGGAAGTGGTCTCTTTCTGTTCTCACGGGTTTTACCACTTTCTGAAATACTTACACGTTTAACAATTTCTTTATCGCGTTCTAAATAAATAACGGTAGCTTTGTCACTTTATAATAGTTTTAATAATTTGAATATCATCCTCATCATCATCTTTAGTGTCACTGTTGTTATTGACATCACTGTCATTAATAGCATATTTGTCATTAATGGCATCACTATCATTATTGCCAATGTTATCACTACTGGCAAGAAAGCCTTATATATCTGCTCAACCGAAGGTTGACGGAAAATCTTATGCTACAACTTTGACTACTGCAGAGTCGTCATGTATAAATTGTGCTGACCTGACCTTCTCTTTGTGAAGACCCTGAAGGAAGTGGTCTCTTTCTGTTCTCACGGGTTTTACCACTTTCTGAAATACTTACACGTTTAACAATTTCTTTATCGCGTTCTAAATAAATAACGGTAGTTTTGTCACTTTATAATAGTTTTAATAATTTGAATATCATCCTAATCATCATCTTTAGTGTCACTGTTGTTATTGACATCACTGTCATTAATAGCATATTTGTCATTAATGGCATCACTATCATTATTGCCAATGTTATCACTACTGGCAAGAAAGCCTTATATATCTGCTCAACCGAAGGTTGACGGAAAATCTTATGCTACAACTTTGACTACTGCAGAGTCGTCATGTATAAATTGTGCTGACCTGACCTTCTCTTTGTGAAGACCCTGAAGGAAGTGGTCTCTTTCTGTTCTCACGGGTTTTACCACTTTCTGAAATACTTACACGTTTAACAATTTCTTTATCGCGTTCTAAATAAATAACGGTAGTTTTGTCACTTTATAATAGTTTTAATAATTTGAATATCATCCTCATCATCATCTTTAGTGTCACTGTTGTTATTGACATCACTGTCATTAATAGCATATTTGTCTTTAATGGCATCACTATCATTATTGCCAATGTTATCACTACTGGCAAGAAAGCCTTATATATCTGCTCAACCGAAGGTTGACGGAAAATCTTATGCTACAACTTTGACTACTGCAGAGTCGTCATGTATAAATTGTGCTGACCTGACCTTCTCTTTGTGAAGACCCTGAAGGAAGTGGTCTCTTTCTGTTCTCACGGGTTTTACCACTTTCTGAAATACTTACACGTTTAACAATTTCTTTATCGCGTTCTAAATAAATAACGGTAGTTTTGTCACTTTATAATAGTTTTAATAATTTGAATATCATCCTCATCATCATCTTTAGTGTCACTGTTGTTATTGACATCACTGTCATTAATAGCATATTTGTCATTAATGGCATCACTATCATTAATGCTAATGTTATCACTACTGGCAAGAAAGCCTTATATATCTGCTCAACCGAAGGTTGACGGAAAATCTTATGCTACAACTTTGACTACTGCAGAGTCGTCATGTATAAATTGTGCTGACCTGACCTTCTCTTTGTGAAGACCCTGAAGGAAGTGGTCTCTTTCTGTTCTCACGGGTTTTACCACTTTCTGAAATACTTACACGTTTAACAATTTCTTTATCGCGTTCTAAATAAATAACGGTAGTTTTGTCACTTTATAATAGTTTTAATAATTTGAATATCATCCTCATCATCATCTTTAGTGTCACTGTTGTTATTGACATCACTGTCATTAATAGCATATTTGTCATTAATGGCATCACTATCATTATTGCCAATGTTATCACTACTGGCAAGAAAGCCTTATATATCTGCTCAACCGAAGGTTGACGGAAAATCTTATGCTACAACTTTGACTACTGCAGAGTCGTCATGTATAAATTGTGCTGACCTGACCTTCTCTTTGTGAAGACCCTGAAGGAAGTGGTCTCTTTCTGTTCTCACGGGTTTTACCACTTTCTGAAATACTTACACGTTTAACAATTTCTTTATCGCGTTCTAAATAAATAACGGTAGTTTTGTCACTTTATAATAGTTTTAATAATTTGAATATCATCCTCATCATCATCTTTAGTGTCACTGTTGTTATTGACATCACTGTCATTAATAGCATATTTGTCATTAATGGCATCACTATCATTATTGCCAATGTTATCACTACTGGCAAGAAAGCCTTATATATCTGCTCAACCGAAGGTTGACGGAAAATCTTATGCTACAACTTTGACTACTGCAGAGTCGTCATGTATAAATTGTGCTGACCTGACCTTCTCTTTGTGAAGACCCTGAAGGAAGTGGTCTCTTTCTGTTCTCACGGGTTTTACCACTTTCTGAAATACTTACACGTTTAACAATTTCTTTATCGCGTTCTAAATAAATAACGGTAGCTTTGTCACTTTATAATAGTTTTAATAATTTGAATATCATCCTCATCATCATCTTTAGTGTCACTGTTGTTATTGACATCACTGTCATTAATAGCATATTTGTCATTAATGGCATCACTATCATTATTGCCAATGTTATCACTACTGGCAAGAAAGCCTTATATATCTGCTCAACCGAAGGTTGACGGAAAATCTTATGCTACAACTTTGACTACTGCAGAGTCGTCATGTATAAATTGTGCTGACCTGACCTTCCTTTGTGAAGACCCTGAAGGAAGTGGTCTCTTTCTGTTCTCACGGGTTTTACCACTTTCTGAAATACTTATACGTTTAACAATTTCTTTATCGCGTTCTAAATAAATAACGGTAGTTTTGTCACTTTATAATAGTTTTAATAATTTGAATATCATCCTCATCATCATCTTTAGTGTCACTGTTGTTATTGACATCACTGTCATTAATAGCATATTTGTCATTAATGGCATCACTATCATTATTGCCAATGTTATCACTACTGGCAAGAAAGCCTTATATATCTGCTCAACCGAAGGTTGACGGAAAATCTTATGCTACAACTTTGACTACTGCAGAGTCGTCATGTATAAATTGTGCTGACCTGACCTTCTCTTTGTGAAGACCCTGAAGGAAGTGGTCTCTTTCTGTTCTCACGGGTTTTACCACTTTCTGAAATACTTACACGTTTAACAATTTCTTTATCGCGTTCTAAATAAATAACGGTAGATTTGTCACTAAACAATCTGTGATTCAGTGTAACATTAACGGTGTTAAAAGTCACATTGAGGATCTCCAATTAATTGTAAGGGATGTGTCCCCTATGTACATTTGTATTCAGGAGACACATCTCCATGAATCGCACAATTTCCAACTAAGGGAGTATTCAATTTACAGATCGGATTTCGTTACAGAAAATCGAGCTAGAGGTGGCGTAGCCATTCTAGCCCGTGACTGTGTCGACGCCGTTTCTCTGAACTTAATAACTCCCTTACAAGCAGTGGCAATTCAAACAGCTGTTCCGTACAAACTCACTCTCTGTTGTGTCTACCTTCCACCAAGTGACAACCTGCAACAGAGAGATCTTGTAGACCTTATAAATCAGTTACCGACTCCGTTTTTCTTAGTGGGCGATTTCAATGCCCACCATGTTTCATGGAGTTCCTCAGAATGCAACCCGCGAGGTAATCTGATCGAAAGCATCAGATAGGAACTGAATTTATACCTGCTAAATGACGGTTCTCCGACACATGTAGCAGCGTCAACAGGTGGATGGACTGCTGTAGACTTGTCATTATGCAGTCCTGCTTTGGCTACAAGGCTAAAATGGTCAGCAGACTATTGAATACAAAGCAAACGAAATGCCAGTAGAAGGCGTGAACAACCTCTCAGTAGGTTGTTGTTCTCTTATTGATTACCCCGTCCGTTCACAATCTGTTCTGAGTTTATTTATTGCTTCCCTTAATTGTTAATTATTGTGTGACCCCACTTTTCTTCACCGTTACTAATTAAATGAGTCCACCAAGTATTTATCTTAATAAGGTCAGTGACTCCAATTTATTTTTATTGTGATTATATTATTTGTGAAAATTTAAACTTTATATTTTAAATGAAGTTGATATATTTAATAACAAATTTATTTGAGCGATTCTGTTAAACAAAGTGACTTTGGTTTTGTGTTCCGACAGGAGTGTTTGATGTTTTATAAAAGTAGGAAATGATGTAGATACCTCTCTTTATAATGAGAGTAGGTTTGTGTCAGGTAGGTGATCGCATCTGTTCCCAGTATTAGTGGACTAATATTCCTTACCTTAGTCATGAATAGTTCCATCACTTACAATGGGGTATAATAGATAAACCTCTTACATAGTCTCGGTAGAGAATAGGTCATAATAACTGCTTGTGATGCCATAAACGCACACATCCTCTAACAGGGGTTTCATGTCTACCTTTTTCTTACCTAAATTCACCATGGTATCCTATTAGTAAGCTAAATAAATCATTCTGGCTGCCACCTTGATTTGACTGGTTTCTAGTTTTCTGTCGACAATGCTCTTTTCTGTCTGTTGCATAGGTATATTTATTTAATGTCTTGTTCAGTTTTAGTTAGTCCAAATTAAAATTAGTTTAAATTAAATTTTTTAATTTAAGTGTAATGCCTTTATTTTCTTGCAGTAGTTTAAGACTTAGGTATGTGAAAAGAACATTTAGTTATAGATTATAATGTTCCTCGTAGACGATTACTACTTATGGTTTTGCGTGGAAAAGAATAATTATAGTCTCTACACTTTCTGTAGAAATACCTTTCTTTGGTTTTTTATACATACATTAATTCCTGATATTATATTAGTATATATAAAACTTCGTTTTATCAAAACAAATTAAAATAGCTGTAAAATGGTAAGCCCTTGTGAAATGTATAAAAATGAACTTTCGACTATCACGAATGGAGTAATATTTAGTTGCTAAACAAAGGAAGCTGAAAGGAGAATGTGTTTGTGAGGGAGAGATTCAATCAGGTTAGAACTGAAGAATCTAATCCCAACGATTGAATTTACGTTCAGGTTTATCTTTACCTTTATGGTCTGACATCTCGTTTGATTAGAGCCGACAATCTCCTTTAACAGCGATCTTACAACGGGAACAAAGGAGCCGAATAAAGCAAGACAAACAGTGGTGTACAGGGAATCCGGTTGCATTCTGTTTATGTTCTTGGGGATAGATTTAGCCGAATTCAGTGAAATGGGGTTTAGTGAAACAACACCGCTCTCATAGTCATAATTCTTGAACGGTTTTTTTTTCAAACGTACCTTTTTAATAGGTGGTTGGGTTACAAAATAACATTTGACGAATAACATGCTGTGCCAAAGAAAACTGAAGATGAAATATTAAGTTCATCTAGAAACTCTCCATCAAGTTTTTGCTTTAAAAACCTCTAAAAATCAAAATAAAATATTTTGTTCAAGTGACCCTGGTCTTGCTAGACTGGTTTTTAAAAATTATTGATAATTTTAATGTCAAAATTTCAATAAATAAGAGATACAACTACTTGTTACATTTCTATTAGATATTATAAGTCAAGCATTTTCTTTCAAGTTGACCGATTTATATACAGGTCACATCTTCGAGGGAGTTTGAATGTGGTTTTAAGGGGCGACGTCACGGCCATATACCTTGTCATCGCCGTTTTTTTGCCACCTGAATGTATTTAATGTTTACAATTTTATTAATTTTTTTATTAAGTTTATTTGAGAATTAGCATAATTAAATTCTTTAATTCTGTTTAGTTTTAGTAAACTAAATTTAGAATTAGTTTTAGTTAATATAAGTTTAGTTTTTACTTTTAATAAGGTAAACAAATAAGTCAGATTGTGGTAGTAGTTTAAATTTATTTGGATTTTAGAAATAGTTGTAGGTTAGCATAAACCAATTGTTCTTAGTGATAATAACCATTTCGGTTTTTCGCAACCCGTAGAGTACTGTCAGCCACGAATAGTCAAAATAATTGAAGCTCACTAAGCGATAGTTGCTTCCCTACATTTTTTAGCGTATTATAATTTTAGGTTCTTTAGATTTAGATAGTTGCAATTAGTTTTAAACATTCATTTTATTTTATGTTGTTTTATTTTGATAAGTTTTATTTATGTAACATGTGTTTTAAAATTTAACTTTAGTTAGGCGATGATAACCTTAATAGGTTTTTCGCCTGGAAAAAAAATTCAACAGTTTAGTTTAGCCAAATAAAAGGTCTGATGAGTTCCAAAAAGAATACTAAGTGTCCATTAAGATCACTTGAACGTCAACCCGACTCTCTCCAAATATAACGTGGCAGCACTTGAGTTTCCATTTAGGACATTTATTTGTGTTTATTAGGAATTTACTTGCTCTTAACTCAAATGTAATTGGTTGCCATGGTAACGCGTTGCTTAACTGAATCAACAAATTAACCGCAGCTCTGTACAGTGCCAGCACTGTATACTTCGATGCAATCAATAACTGAAAGAGATAAATAATTGCGAAGGAAATATTTTCTTGTACTGTATATTATTTAAGCGATACTTACGATATTCATAGTACATCATTGCTATAATGTCGCCCCAAATGATGCCATTTTACAGCAATTTTTGAAGTAGAGTATAGATACTTGTTTACTTAGTCGACCCCGCCAAATTAAGCTATAGGGTGGTGTTAAGGGAGGATGTCATGGATGTTGACCTTGTCATCGCCTTTAAACCCCAACTATATTACATATCATAAAATAAAAGACGAAACTTAACAAGAATTGGCCTTTTTTAGTTACTCTATTTTTTTAAATTCCAGGCGAAAAACCAATCAGGGTTATCATCGCCTAACTAAAGTGTTTTGAAAAGTGAATTTCGAATGAAACGAATAATATAATTAAACAAAAAAAATAAATGGGTAAAACTAATTTTAATTATTTAAACTAAACAAAATAAAATTAAAAATAAATTATACAGATTTTAAATATTATATAAATTCTGGTGCCGTGACATCGTCCCTTAAAACTATCTTTAAACTTCCTCGAAAATCGTATCGTAAATACAAATGAACTGAACGTAGTCAAGCATAATATAATTGACTGTGATGGTACCTCCACAAAACTAACATAGAGTAGGACGAAACGAATCCCAGTAGTTACAGACCCATCTCTTTAACCAGCTGCTTATGCAAACTACTGGAAAATATGGTCATCCGACGTCTTGTATGGTATCTAAAAGGCAACTAACTTCTTTCTAACGATCAGTGTGGTTCCATGTAGTCGTCGCAGGCAACATCAGGAACCTATTCTTTATCTTGATGGTACGCGGCTTCAAACCGCGGATAATGTGAGATTTTTGGGTCTTTTATTTGATAAAAGACTTTCATGGAATCCGCATGTGCGTGATTTGAGGTGCAGCAAGATATTGGATATGTTGACAGCTCTAAGTAGTACAAATTGGGGAGCAGACAGAACCTGTATGCTCCGTTTCTATCGCGCCGTTGTAAGATCGCGCATAGATTACGGCTGTATAGCCTATTCATCTGCTCGACCTACGGTTCTGAAACTCCTGGATTCAATACATCACGCTGGTCTTAGACTTTCTACTAGTACTTTTAGATCAAGCCCAATCTCCAGCCTTCTAGTTGAAGCTGGAGAACCATCTCTCTCTATGCGACGTCAAATGCTACAAATTTCATATTACACTGGTCTTCGAAGTAAACCTAAACATCCGGCATTCATAGCAGTTTTTGATAACCACCTCGAGGATCGTTACAATGTGCGTCAACGTTTAACTGCTCCATTCGGAATAAGAACGTTGCGCATTTTTAGGAATCTAAATTTAGAACATCCACCTATATTCGAACGAACATCATGCTACATCCCTCCATGGACAATACAAAAGCCAAAATGTGACTTCTCAATGTGTACCTAAAACACAATACTCCTGACGTTATTTATCGTCAGGAGTTTTTGCAGATTCAACAAACTCACCAACATACTGTGACTATATTCACAGACGGTGTGATTCCAAAAGTGCTCTCTAGGCTATTCAGGAAATGTACACCAAGAACCCTTTAGTTGGAGACATCTTGTGCTCTATACACAGGCTCCAATTACGAGGAGTCGAGGTGTCATTTCTCTGGGTGTCTGGTCACTGTGGAATATTCGGAAACACTAAAGCAGATGAAGGTGCAAAATTAGCTACAGGTATGTTGCCATCGACACAACGTGTGATGGCATCAGATTTTGTATGCAAAGTTAAATCTACACTATTCTCTGTTTGGAACGAAGAATGGCAAAATGTAAATAGAAACAAGCTGAGGGACATAAAAAATACCGTCCGACCATGGAGGACATCTGTTCGTTCGAATCGTAGGGAGGAAGTGGTGGTAACTCGACCTCGCATCGGCCACTCTTTGTTAACGCATGGATGGTTGATGCGACATGAGGATCCACCACTATGTCCGTTTTGTAGAAATAATATTACAATCAAGCATATCCTGCTTGATTGTAATGAGTTGACAAATTTGTATATACGTTACGATCTTCGAGGTAGTTTAATGGTTTTAAGAGACGATGTCACGGCTATCGACCGTGTCCTCGCTTTCTTACGCCACCTTAAGCTATTTAATAATATTTAAATTATGTATAATTTTAGTTTCTAGTTTTAGATACAATTAGTATTAAACGTTTATTTTACTTCGTTTAGTTTCTTTAGTTTTATTTTGCAATATTTATTTAAAATAAAATCTTTAGTTAGGCTATGATAACCTTGATATAAAAAAAGAAAAGAACAGCAAAATTCGCAAATCTTGTGTATAAACAAACAATCGCAATCTCAAATTGAAGATCATGTGAGTTTGGTTGCCCACAGCCTCATTCATACTCACGGAAGTTTGCTGTAATGCAAAGGAAATGAAAACAATAACAGTTAGTACTGTAGCTGCACTGTTTTAAAGCTGGAAAACATCCCGTTAATCTCATGAAGTAAAATGTAATGTGGTATTTATATCTCCCAAGGATCTAGAAAGGTTTAAATCAAAGTGCGAATAATTATGAGTGGGATCTCAGCAATTACTATTGCAATTGAACTACTATGCAGGTCAAATCAATTATCGAGTAAAATCAAAACTGCCTATATCTAATATGCCTCTTCTCTAAGATAATCAGAATATAATGTTCAGGAACTAGTAGTGAGACATTATAATTTTAATATTAAGAAATGTTTCAGGTAATTATTAATAACTTATTAATATTAAAAGCTAAATAATTATTGAAGCAATGTAAACACTCGAACTCAACGCAAATGATTTTTATATTTATGCTCTCCTGAGTTATAAAATAGAGTAACTACTCCTAAGCTGCATGTGTGCCTGAGTTTGGCACATCTTGATTAATCACGTAAGTGTCATTTTCCGTTGTTAGACACTTTATCTTGCGTAGCGATAAATAATTTCACCAGAAACTAATTCAGAAGTAAATCTTGCAAGTTTATCCAAGTCTTTGAGAGAATCTGTCAAGACGAAGACGCGAAACGTCTGAAGGCCAGATCTCATCACATATATTAGGGTAATATAGCCCAGAAACGTTTACAGGATGTTTATAGCTCCAAAGCAGACAAAAATAATGAAATTAAAAGAATTACAAAGAGAAGATAAAATTTACTGGTGTAGAAAAACTACTGGATTCAGTGATATATTTCGATGACTATAATCAAAGATAGAGGCATTCTGATATCTGTAATTGTGTCTAACAGTATTAATTATTTTATTGTTATTTTTCCAATATTTCTATTCATTTTATACATAAAGTGTTTTTTTTTGTTTTTTGTATTTTTTTATATAGATTTATTGTTGTTTTTTTTATTTATTGTTATATTTGTCTTAAATATTTATAGTTACATATTTAGTTTTATATTATCACTGCTATGCTTGAGTTTTGTAATTTTTGTTTTATTTTATTATTTTGTTTAATTTAAATAATTGCAAATTTATGTGTTACTTTTTGATTGGCGATGATAACCACAGTTCTTTTTTTCGCCAAGATAAAGAAAAAAATGATTATTTTAAATCTTTTTTCACCCATAAGAGGTTTTTAAATTCAATAAATACCTTAAATCCAAACGTTTATGCCTTAGTTTATTCCTTGTCTGTTTATCTGTGTATTCACTCTCTCATTATCCTCACTTTATAGACTCTTTTAACCCTGTGTCAGAAAATAGTTTTATTTTACGTATGCGACCCCATTCACATATTATATGGTACGTCTATACGTAAGTTACCAAAGAGGTTTTCACATATTATATGGTACGTCTACGTAAGTTACCAAAGAGGTTTTGTGACTCTCTTTATACTTATCTTTAGTACAATCTTTTAATAGTCTTTGTAGCCGATAAGCGTTTTAATGGCTCTTTGCCTTCGAAGTATGAAAAAAGCAAATGGCCATACGCAACTCCAGTCATACAATGTGACCGCTGATAAGGGGGAGAGTTATAGAAACTTATTGTGATTTATGCTATTGGTGAAAGATGTGTAGACTACATTCATCTGCCTTTACGCACTACTAACTCCTATCAATAATATGAATTATTTCAAATAGTTCCTAACATTTTTCGTTCATAAGTGATTTCTATATTGACCGAAACCTTAACTCCAAACATTTATGTTTTTTTTTCTATCTTCTTCATTTGTTTGTGTATTTTTGTATCATTTCATTTTGTTTTATTTTTTTTTTAAATTGAACTAAAAATTATTTTTTTGTTGAACTAATAATTAAATGATATCAGTATGTAAAAAAAGGTTACGTTAAATATGTTGAATATTGGAAATAACTTGAATTGTGAAAAGAAATAAGGGAAGTGCGTCTATATTGGACCACTTAAGAAAAATGGTCTATAATAATATCATAACAACATGAAAAATAATATAAACATTATTATTAGATTCACAAAACCTTTTTTTTCGGAAATTTCAACCCTCTTAAAAATTGTGTAAAAAATAGAACAGTGGTATGCAATTAATTGAACTAGTGTCAAAGACCATATTCAAAAGTTGTTTTCCTTAGTTGGACCACTGTTTTCCTTAATTGGACCACTTCAAAATTATAGCCTAAATGTTACAAGAATTGAGGAACAGGAAACGAGGTGTAAAATATTTAAACAAAGCTATTGTTTATTACATCGTAATACATTCTTATAGAAATTAAAATTTAAACTATTTTTTTTTAAGAAAATACAAATTTTTTTTATTAGGTGTTAATTTAAAACAATATAAAACCAAAACATTAATGGCATTCAGGTTGGCTATTAATTATTTGACAAAACTTTAAAACCTGAATTCATAAAAATTATAAATATATATATATATATATATATATATATATATATATATATATATATATATATATATATCTTTGTACACGTAATAAATAAACATAAAAAACATGAAAACCTAAAAATTAAAATCTAATTTATTATTTACAGTTGATGCATGAATACATTTTTTGTTTAGGAGAGATATTAGCACATTTTTCATGGTGCCAGTTTCTACAGCTTGTACACCGAACCATTGCCAATTGTTCTTCTGTTTCACAAAGGGAACAATACCAACTTTTATTTTCTCTAGTCAGCTGAAGCTTTCGCCGAGGTAGTTTTGGATTCCTAGATCGACTAAGAGATTCTTGGTGCTTCTCGCCCTTACATTTTTCAATTTGCTCTTTGTGAGGGGTGCTAGTTAATACAATAGCTTTTGTACTAGTAGTTCTGCGTTTTCTTTTCCCATTTAAGTCATTTACTGCAGGAAGTGGGGATATTTCTGCTACTGACTTAAAGGCTTGATTTGTAGGTAAATCACGCTCCAATGTCTTTGATCCAACTTCATAAGGTAAATCAGACTGAGAGGAGGTGGAAGGCACTTCAAGTTGTAAACTCGCTGCACTGGACAGGAAAGACGGAGCGAATTCAGAATCATCCAACACTGAATTGTCTACCGGCCAAATGCCACATTTTTTGAAGCCATTTATGGCGATTGAAATAGTTGCAGCTCTTCCATAACTCTCGCCCACTAGCTGACTAATTTGAAACTGTGTAATTTTTTGACCGACATTTGTTCTCAACCATTTATCTGCAGCTTCATTGTAATATGTTTTCAGTGGCTTGAAAAAACTAACATCCAGCGGCTGCATTTTATGAGTAACATGAGCTGGAAACGACATCATTATAATGCCATTATCCCTAGCATAATTGATGGCATCAATATTTTTTGTATGCGTTGAATGTCCGTCTAATAGTAAAAGTATTTTCTGTTCTATTGATGGTTTTGTAAAGGCAACAAAGTGTTTTAGCCACTGGACAAATATCTCACTGTTTGTCCAGCCAGTTTCTGAGCACGCGAATGCTGTTCCAGGAGGAGCACCATATTTCAGCTCGTTTTTTAATCTATTTCGTTTAAAAATCAGCACGGGAGGAATGAATGACCCTCCAGCACTCATGCAAAATATCCCAGTTGTTGTTATGCCTCTTTCTCCACTTGTTACTGCGCCAACTTGGTGCTTCCCTTTTTGCGCTAGCACTTTTCGAGACTTGTGGACTGTAGAAAGACCTGTCTCATCCATAATGTACAATGTCATAGCATCTATGCCATTAGTGTCCACTACTGATTTCAGTTTAGTATAAAAGTCTTCCACTGCCTGTTTGTTGAACCCAGAAGCTCGTGCAATTGAAGTTGGCTCTGGAGTTCTTAAAGTTAACTCAGGATGTCGAGATATAAATTTATAATACCATTTATCCCCTGCACTTTTCTTTTCTTTGTCAAATCTGTTCTCTATGCCATTTTCTGCAGCTACCTGAAAGGCAAGCTTTTTCAAATCTTCACGAGTAACACCAAAGAACATTTCTTCTAATTGAAGAACATGAGAAACTAAATCATTTTCTATATCTTGAGGCAAGTCAGGTAATCTTCCCAGTATTTTCTTGCTTTCTGTTGCATAAATATTTTTCCCATCAAGCCTCCTTTTTAAAGTTGCTTTAGGAACTCCGTAGCATTTAGCAACTGCATTCAGTCCCATATCACCGTTATTGAAACTCATTATTGCCCTCTCCATATCTTCTTCATTCCATTTTCCATATTTTCCCCGAATAGCCATCTGAAAATAATAAAACTTTATATTATCTTAAATTGGACCACACGTTTAAAGTGGTCCAACCAAGGAAAAACAACGTGGTCCAATTTAGGCAGATGCGCCATTTTGGATTCGCAACGGCATAGTGTGGCATAGATTAAAATAACCTGGCTTATATTATATCTATATAAACGTAAAGAAATACAGGTTATTATAAGACTAACTAATATTACCTTCTTGTTTTTGTTTGCTAGCAAGCTTCGGAAGTCACCCGCAGGGGGGTGCGGACTAGCCGCACCTACGAGGGATTTGGCGTCCCTCGCGGTACCCTAGCCTAACACTACACCACTCACAAAAACATACACACACACATACACACACTAACACAATCTATACACATTTCAACACTTACATCTTCGCTTAGGGAATTTTGACTGGTCAGAACCGTTGCGCGTTGGGAGTGCTGAAAAGTCCAGAGCGTGACAAACTCTGGTCTGGGATGCTGATGTGAGCTTGCTCTGCCGAAGACGTAAGCGCGGTTTCTGGTCTACCAGCCGCTTCGGTCCTTGGTCAGGGAGTGTCCGCGGTGCATGGGTGTCGGAGCCTGTGCACAGTATTACGAGTTCTCGACTGATGCCCATCCAGTCGAGCTAAGGAGAAAAGCTATAGGCCTCAGAGTTCTGAGGATTGGAAATGATCTTATTGTGATCCAAGGGTGTACCCGTTCCTATAGTCTCGCCCGTAACGCTTGACACGATGGCTGGCAAAAAAATATTTATGGATTCCAAAACCACGTCAAATATGTCTAGTCTGAAGAGGACACGCCAGGATTCTCCTGACGATCATATTCAAAAGGATTTGAGTAAAAAGTTGATGGTGGCAACGTCGCAGACATTGCCATCAGCAAAGTATTTAGTTTTTTCTAGTGCCGAAGAAGGGAAAGATCTTTCCAAAGTTTCTCCTTTCCTGATTAACAAGGCCATTACTGCTTGTGCTGGAGGCCCAGTAGCCTCTATTAAGAAACTTAGAAACGGAACATTGTTAGTTGCGACTTCCACCGATAGACAAACCCGTTCTCTATCAAAAATGACCTCCTTCTTTGACCAGGTCATGGTATCTGTGGCTCCCCACAGATCCTTGAATTACTCAAAAGGGGTCATCACATGTAGGGATTTAATGCACCTTCCAATCGAAGAAATTAAGTCCGAACTGTCTTCACAGTTAGTTACGGAGGTTATCCCCATAATGAAAATGGACAAAGGAGAAAAAGTAGCAACAGCTTCTTTTATAGTCACATTTGGAAAACCGGAAATACCCGAATACTTGCATGCAGGTTACCAAAGGATCTCAGTGAGACCATACGTGGCTAACCCTAGGCGCTGCTTCAAGTGCCAGCGATTTGGGCATATCAGCTCTACGTGTTCGAAGCAGAACGTATGCAGTATATGTAGCGTTGAAGGCCATGATGATAAGGATTGTGTTAATTCTCCGAAATGCGCCAACTGTGGTGGTGACCACCCAGCGCGATCCTACAACTGTCCTACTTTCAAGGAAGAGAAAGCTATCTTAGGCATCATGGCAAAAAAAAGTTTCCAGAGGCCAAAAAAGTCTATAGATCTACTCAGCCAAAGGCAGACAGTAAGACTTATGCCGCTACCCTGACCGCTTCGAAATCGTCTTGTACCAACTGTGCTGAGCTGTCCAAGAAGATTGAAGCTCTAACTGAACAAGTGTCTCGCCTTTTGTGCTTAGTCACAAATGGATCGTCTCTAAATTTGGCACAACCTGCAGCAACGGATAGTGTTTTGCCTCGTGTACCTATCCCTTCCACTGGGGGGATTGGAGCACGAAATAAATCACTAAGTGAGCCTTGTGTTTCTGTGCAGAAGATATTATCAACGGGTAATAAACCTTCTGTGCAGAAGACGTTGGAAAAATCGAAACCACGTAAACCAGTGTTACGTCAGACCACATCGCCACCGTCGTTACCGGGTATTAAACAAAATGCTAACAAAGGAGGGAATGTGAAAACTAAACCTCCTAAACCCAAAACTTCCTCAGATTCCATCCCTGAACGGGTGGATATGGAATCTGAGAAATGTAAGCCTGAGACGTCTAAAAACGTCCCAGGCAAGAAAGGAGAGAGCACCAATGGGTGTCAGATCAATCCATTGCTGAGTTAATAAATGTCTGCAATTAACAAGTCAGTGATACAATGGAACGTCAACGGTGTTAGGAGTCACATAGAAGAACTTAAAGTACTCGTGCGAGATGTGTACCCAATGTTTGTATGTCTACAGGAGACACATCTCCACGAATCGCATAATTTCCATTTAAGGGAGTATTCAGTTTTTAGATCGGACTTCGTTACAGAAGATCGAGCTAGAGGTGGCGTAGCCATCCTAGCCCGTGACTGTATCGATGCTGTTTCTCTAAACTTAATAACTCCTTTACAAGCAGTAGCCGTTCAAACAGCTGTACCGTATAAAATCACTGTGTGTTGTTCTACTTGCCACCACAGGAAAACCTGCATCACAGTGATTTAGTAAATTTGATAAGCCAGTTACCAACTCCGTTCTTATTGGTAGGGGATTTTAATGCCCACCATTCGTCTTGGGGATCTCCGACTAGGAACTCTCGAGGTGATATTGTTGAAAGTGTAAGAACGGAACTAGACTTATGTCTGCTAAATGACGGCACTCCTACTCATTTAGCAGCATCTACTGGTGGATGGACAGCTGTTGATCTATCGATTTGCAGCCCTCAATTAGCTACTAGATGCACATGGTCGGTACTCAATGATTTGTATAGAAGCGACCATGTGCCTATTAAGATCAGTTTATGTGACTCCCAAACCTGTTATGTTCGAAATTCCAGTTGGATTTTGCGAAAAGCCAACTGGGACTCCTACTCGAATTACCTTGTATCACTTGACATGGATTATCTGACACCCATTGATGAAAATATAGAAAATTTTACAAAAGCAATTTTAAATGCCGCTGAAAAGACCATTCCGAAAACCTCTGCGCATCCACGCCGACCGCCTGTGCCGTGGTGGAACGATGAATGCACAGAAATCCTCCGTTTACGACGAAGAGCTCTTAGGAGATTTAAACGACACCCAACGAATGGAAACCTTCAGGAATATAAAATACTCCGTGCGAAAGCACGGAGGATATTTAGGCTGAGTAGAAAGAACTCTTGGGAACAGTACATTAGCACAATTAGACGAACAACTCCGTCCTCCACAGTGTGGAGGAAACTAAGATCAGTTTGTGGTACTTCCATTTCGTTGCCAGCTATTGCGCTGAAGCAACCTGATGGGAGATTAATCACAAACAGTGATGACATTGCTAATGTGCTTGGAACATCTTTTTCTAACTTTTCTGCTACTACAGCCTATAATAGATTATTCCAGATTTATAAACTGAAGGAAGAAGCAATACCGTTTACTGTTGGGTCGTCTGAGGACTCTCCTTTAAACACTCCTTTCTCTATAGGGGAATTGGAGTCAGCTCTTGCGTCAACGAAGGATTCTGCACCAGGTCCTGATTCCATTGTGTACTCCATGCTAAAACATCTACCATCATCGGCGAAACTTGTCCTCCTTCGAGTATACAATCGTTTATTCGAGGAGCGCTCTTTCCCCGATGCATGGTTAGAATCAACTGTAATTCCTCTTTTGAAGCCAGGTAAGGACAAAACCAACCCCAGTAGTTACAGGCCTATATCACTTACAAGCGTCTTGTGCAAACTACTGGAGAAGATGGTCAACCGCCGTCTTGTCTGGTACCTAGAAACCAACAACCTTCTTAGCAACGAACAATGTGGTTTCAGACTAGGACGCTCATCAGTTGACCAATTGGTTTTGTTAGAATCCGCTATTCAAGATGCCTTTCTCTTGCGTCAAACGCTCGTTGCGGTTTTCTTTGACCTTGAAAAGGCATATGATATGGCATGGAAAAGAGGAATTCTGAACACTCTGAAATCATGGAGTATACAAGGGAATATCCTAGCATTCATCGCTAACTTTCTTTCAAACAGATCTTTCCGCGTTCGACTTGGAGGCACGTATTCAAACAGCTATACACAAGAGAATGGTGTACCGCAGGGCAGCGTGCTGAGCGTCACGCTGTTTGCCGTTGCAATAAATAGTATCACCAGTAATATACGATCTCCGGTACACTGTTCCCTTTTTGTGGATGACTTTTGTATATATGTGCCTGCTCGTAGTATAGCAACTGCGGAAAGATCTTTGCAGTTAGCAATATACAGATTGGAGGAATGGTCAAAATCTACAGGTTTCAAATTCTCTGCTTCGAAGACCCAATGTGTAGCATTTAGTCGTCGTAGGCAACACCAGGAGCCGATCCTTTTTCTTGACGGGGTTCAGCTTCAAACCACGGATAGTGTTCGATTTCTAGGTCTTTTATTTGATAAAAGGCTCTCATGGATCCCACATGTTCGTGAATTGAAGGTGAGATGCAATAAGAAATTGGATATGTTAAGAGTCCTTAGTGGTACGAATTGGGGAGCAGACAGAACTAGTATGCTTCGATTTTATCGCGCGGTCGTTAGATCGCGCATTGATTATGGCTGTCAAGCCTATTCATCCGCACGACTTACAGTTCTGAAAACTCTCGATGCTGTCCACCACTCTGGACTTAGACTGGCTACTGGTGCATTTAGAACTAGCCCAATCCCTAGTCTTCTTGTCGAGGCTGGGGAACCCGCTCTTTCAAGACGACGTCAGATGCTACAAATATCTTACGTTTCTGTTCTTCGAAGCTAACCCAACCACCCGGCATTTGAAAGAGTCTTTTATAATACGCTAAATCAAGTGTACAATACACGTCAACGTTCGACCGCTCCCTTTGGCATACGAACGTTAAGAATATTGGATGACCTTGAGTTGCAACTTCCAACTATGTTTGAACGACAAATGTGCTATCTACCTCCATGGATAATAAAAACGCCGCACTTCGATTTCTCATTGTCCAGTTATATAAAACACGATACTCCTGTTGTGGTCTACCACCAGGAATTTTTATCCATTTATAAATCTCACCAACACAGTGAAATTATTTTCTCTGATGGATAAACTGGACAATGGCGTTGGATGTGCGTTTTATGCATCTGGATATACCTACACGTACGGATTGCCCTCAGCTTGCAGTGTTTTCACGGCAGAACTATTTGCTATTTTTAAAGCTTTGACCGTCATTCAATCTCAATCCTCGCATTATCTTTTGTGTTCGGATTCCAAAAGTGCTCTTCAGGCTCTTCAGGATGTTTTCTCTAGCAACCCTTTAGTTGGGGACATTTTGTGTGCTGTACACAGGCTTCAATTGAGGGGTGTGGGGGTAACTTTCTGTTGGGTTCCTGGACATTGCGGAATACTTGGAAACACAAAAGCGGATGAAGCGGCGAAGAAAGCTACAAGTTTGGTGCCTATTACTCAACTGGTTATGGCATCTGATTATGTGTGTTTCGCGAAACATTTATTGCTCGCTGCTTGGAATGACGAGTGGCATACCGTGATTCAGAATAAGCTGAGGGAAATTAAAGATACCGTCCGTCCATGGAGGTCTTCAATTCGTTCAAAACGTAGGGAGGAAGTGGTGGTCACACGCCTTCGCGTTGGCCACTCTTTTGCAACTCATGGATATTTGATGAGTCGTGAAGATCCACCAATATGCCAATATTGCGGTGATATCTTCACAATAAAACATATTTTGGTAGATTGTGTTAGTGTAGTTAATGTTCGTGCCCTTTTTAATTTAAAAGGGAGTTTAAAGGTGGTGTTAAGGGACGATGCCTCGGCCATTGACCGAGTCATCGCTTTCTTGCACCACTTGAAAATATATTTTAAAATTTAATACATAAATATATATATATTTTTTTTTTAATTTTATTTATACATATAATTCTGTGTGTTTCTTTTATTTATTTTAATTAAATTTATTTTCTGTTCTTGTTATTGTTATTGAGATTTATTTATTGGTAAATTGTTACCCATTATTGTTTTACATATTATTTATTTACTGTTATATTGTTCTTTGTTGTTATTTTGTTATTTAGTTTTTAAGGATTTTTTCATTGTTATATTGTTGTTTTTTGTTTTTTATTGTTGGTGTTTTATTTTGTTTTGTAATTTTTGTTGTATTTATTTATTTGTTTATTCATTTGATTTTATTTAAAACATCGCGTTCTTTGTTAGATTTTGTTTGGCGATGATAACCACAATTGGTTTTTCGCCAGGAAAAAAAAAAAAAAAAAAAAAAAAAAAAAAAAAAAAAAAAAAAAAAAAAAGCTTCGGAAGTCTTCACGCCAAAAATTAGATCAAACCACTAGTAAAACTATTAACTCACTTCACAATTCAACGACACATTCAATCACTACAAAACTCTGAACGACACTAAGATGGCGTGATTAGTACAACAAACAACCACTAGAAGCGCGAGTTAACAAACGAAAGACCTTCAAAACCTAATGGTCCAATCTAGGCAGTGGTCCAATATAGGCACACTTCCCTTACATATTTAGGAATAATTGTAGTTGTACACAACTCTCGCACATGATATGAAATCGATTTATAAATGTATATAAAATTATACATTCTGTTAAAAGGCAAATCTAACGCAGAGTATCATCAGCATTTTGTTTTAAATTTAACAGCATCTGCTTTACTTTATGGTTTTATTTTTTACGGTGTTTATACGGGCACAACCTGGAAAACCACTTTTCATATCCGTGGTTACGGTTCTACTTCTACATCAAGTAACAGTCATAAAATGTTCAATTTATTTACTCTAAGTTAAGTTAGTAAACGTATTCGCAGAGAAATCGCCAGGAATGAAACTCATGTGCTCCTGTTTTCATTACTTAGGATATCATTGTTTTGAAGTTTCAAAAAGTTAGTCAGCAATTTATCCTTTCGTAATTCTGTTTACTTTTCCTTATATGGAAATGTAAAGTAATAAATTTTCTTACATGCACCTGTAATTACCTTACTCTTCAATACCTGAAAATCCCTTCCACTATGGGGATTGGAGAACAAAATAAATCATTAGGTCGAGCCTTGTGTTTCTGTGCAGAAGACATTGTCAACGGGTAATGAACATTCTGTGCCGAAGACGTCGGAAAAAACAAACCTCGTAGAACCAGTGGTACGGCAGACCACCAAGCCATCGTCGTTACCGGGTATTAAAAAAATGTTAACAAAGGAGAAAATTTGTAAACCACCCCTTCTAAACCCAAAACTTCCTCAGATTCCATCCCTGAACGGGTGTAATAAATTAGACTGCATCACACTTTTCTCATCTATATGATGAGCAGTAACTGAATAAAAACTAATATTATTTATGCTTGCCCACCCATCGCAAGTTAAACAAACAGCTGTTGCTCTCCTCATACGATTCCATACTTTACTATGGACTTCTACAAATACTGATTCCAGCAAACCATTTGAAAGTGTCTTTCTGCTTGGTAGAATGTATGCAGGGTTAAGAAGTTTTATAAAGTTTATAAACTCTTCATCTTCTACAATTAAGAACGGATGGTATTCCTTGCAAATCATTTTGGGAAGCTGAATATCTATTGCTCTACTTTTACATAATGAATGCGGTTTTGCCACATCAATAAAATCGCTCGTCTGTAATGAATTTAGCGGTACTGTTAGCTGACATAACGTTCTTGGTTGAAATTTCTAGCAGTGATGAAGATGAATAATGAGACTCATGCGTAGAGGGGCCACTAAAATTTCTATTCGCTTTCAGGTCAAATTTTGGGAGATCTATCTTCATTATTATTTTAATGGCAAAACATGATCGATTTCGAACTGCAGAAAACAGAGATTCAGTGCGTTTAAGTCAAATTTGTTGGTGGTTTTTGCTTAAGATGTCTAGAAAGATTTCCAGTTTATCCAGACAATGACAATTTAGTTTTGCAATAACGATATATAGCGGTTTTGTCCTCTTTATTTGTAAAATGGTACCAAATATGGCTTGTGAATACATGTTAAAAACAATGTTAATATTCAATGTAATATTTGAAAACAAAGTCGATATTCTATATAACTACTATAAACTAATGGATTACAAATATTAATTATTAATGTTTACACTAAAAACAAAATTCACTAGCACTAAAACGATGCTAATACTCAATATATTAATTACTTGCAAAATGGATTACTAATTAAACACAAAGTCACTAACACGGAATAACGTTAAATAAATAATAAACTACAGTAAAATATTGAGACTGTACGAATTGTATGGGTTTGTATGAGGCGTGAGAACCACAAAAAAAGACCGACTCACTAAACCATAGCTTCACTCCTTTCTTTGGTTTTTACTGAAGTGCTTCAATTGAAAGTACCGATGAAAGGCAATTCTTTCTCATAAAACCGTGGTTCATTGAGTCTTAATAAAGCGCTTCAAAAAGAACCGCTGAAAGGCAATGGTTTTTAAAAATACCGTGGTTCACTGAGTTTCAAATGAAGTGCTTCAATTGAACCGTGCGCCCATCTCTATGCCTGATTACAGTACAGTGAGCAGGGCATGAATAAAGCGTTAGATTGTTGATCACAGAGTAACTACAGACTGTCCAGTGGCGCCTCAACAATTCTAACAATGGCTACTCTCGACGCCATTTCGTAAACTGTTTACTGGAGGTGTGGTGTACTCGGCCGTTTAGAAATAGTTTGTAAATTAGTATATTTGGTTGTAATTCTTTAGTTTACCATGTTTTCTCTATTCGCTTGTGTTTTAATAAACAGCTGCCCCTCCTTATATTAGTGTTTTATAGTCACAATATTTTTTTCTTTATTCTTGGAAATATTGTTAAATATTCTTGCCATGTAACGGCATAGTTTTCTGGAGGACCTTAAAGATATAATAAATGAAAAGGTGAACAGCTATCGCACATACCTTACTGGGCGAAGTACCACCACTTGTCCTTCCTGTCGGATTACTGACAGTTGTTCGGGTGCACCCTTTCACGCACGTATCACTTACCTAATTAACAATAAGAAAGAGTACATAATTCACAATAGTCACTGTTACAGGCTAATAATTGTCTTCGTCACACGGCGGGAGAAACGAAAGAAAATTACGTCACGTCGAGAATGACGGGAGGGATGTCGTTTGATCGACGTCTTGAATAGAACTGTGTCGCACCGTACATTGCAAGGGACAAAAGGTTGGCCTATAAGGAGTCCCTCTCTGATGGACTTCTATAAATACTGATTCCAGCAAACCATTTGAAAGTGTCTTTCTGCTTGGTAGAATGTATGCAGGGTTAAGAAGTTTTATAAAGTTTATAAACTCTTCATCTTCTACAATTAAGAACGGATGGTATTCCTTGCAAATCATTTTGGGAAGCTGAATATCTATTGCTCTACTTTTACATAATGAATGCGGTTTTGCCACATCAATAAAATCGCTCGTCTGTAATGAATTTAGTGGTACTGTTAGCTGACATAACGTTCTTGGTTGAAATTTCTAGCAGTGATGAAAATGAATAATGAGACTCATGCGTAGAGGGGCCACTAAAATTTCTATTCGCTTTCAGGTAAAATTTTGGGAGATCTATCTTCATTATTATTTTAATGGCAAAACATGATCGATTTCGAACTGCAGAAAACAGAGATTCAGTGCGTTTAAGTCAAATTTGTTGGATGTTTTTGCTTGAGATGTCTAGAAAGATTTTCAGTTTATCCAGACAATGACAATTTAGTTTTGCAATAACGACATATAGCGGTTTTGTCCTCTTTATTTGTAAAATGGTACCAAATATGGCTTGTGAATACATGTTAAAAACAATGTTATTATTCAATGTAATATTTGAAAACAAAGTCGATATTCTATATAACTACTATAAACTAATGGATTACAAATATTACAATGACAATTTAGTTTTGCAATGACGACATATAGCGGTTTTGTCCTCTTTATTTGTAAAATGGTACCAAATATGGCTTGTGAATACATGTTAAAAACAATGTTAATATTCAATGTAATATTTGAAAACAAAGTCGATATTCTATATAACTACTATAAACTAATGGATTACAAATATTAATTATTAATGTTTACAAAAACAAAATTCACTAGCACTAAAACGATGCTAATATTCTATATATTAATTACTTGCAAAATGGATTACTAATTAAACACAAAGTCACTAACACGGAATAACGTTAAATAAATAATAAACTACAGTAAAATATATGCCGAATTGAGACTGTACGAATTGTATGGTTTGTATGAGGCGTGAGAACCACAAAAAAAGACCGACTCACTAAACCATAGCTTCACTCCTTTCTTTGGTTTTTACTGAAGTGCTTCAATTGAAAGTACCGATGAAAGACAATTCTTTCTCATAAAACCGTGGTTCATTGAGTCTTAATAAAGCGCTTCAAAAAGAACCGCTGAAAGGCAATGGTTTTTAAAAATACCGTGGTTCACTGAGTTTCAAATGAAGTGCTTCAATTGAACCGTGCGCCCATCTCTATGCCTGATTACAGTACAGTGAGCAGGGCATGAATAAAGCGTTAGATTGTTGATCACAGAGTAACTACAGACTGTCCAGTGGCGCCTCAACAATTCTAACAATGGCTACTCTCGACGCCATTTCGTAAACTGTTTACTGGAGGTGTGGTGTACTCGGCCGTTTAGAAATAGTTTGTAAATTAGTATATTTGGTTGTAATTCTTTAGTTTACCATGTTTTCTCTATTCGCTTGTGTTTTAATAAACAGCTGCCCCTCCTTATATTAGTGTTTTATAGTCACAATATTTTTTTCTTTGTTCTTGGAAATATTGTTAAATATTCTTGCCATGTAACGGCATAGTTTTCTGGAGGACCTTAAAGATATAATAAATGAAAAGGTGAACAGCTATCGCACATACCTTACTGGGCGAAGTACCACCACTTGTCCTTCCTGTCGGATTACTGACAGTTGTTCGGGTGCACCCTTTCACGCACGTATCACTTACCTAATTAACAATAAGAAAGAGTACATAATTCACAATAGTCACTGTTACAGGCTAATAATTGTCTTCGTCACACGGCGGGAGAAACGAAAGAAAATTACGTCACGTCGAGAATGACGGGAGGGATGTCGTTTGATCGACGTCTTGAATAGAACTGTGTCGCACCGTACATTGCAAGGGACAAAAGGTTGGCCTATAAGGAGTCCCTCTCTGATGGACTTCTATAAATACTGATTCCAGCAAACCATTTGAAAGTGTCTTTCTGCTTGGTAGAATGTATGCAGGGTTAAGAAGTTTTATAAAGTTTATAAACTCTTCATCTTCTACAATTAAGAACGGATGGTATTCCTTGCAAATCATTTTGGGAAGCTGAATATCTATTGCTCTACTTTTACATAATGAATGCGGTTTTGCCACATCAATAAAATCGCTCGTCTGTAATGAATTTAGTGGTACTGTTAGCTGACATAACGTTCTTGGTTGAAATTTCTAGCAGTGATGAAGATGAATAATGAGACTCATGCGTAGAGGGGCCACTAAAATTTCTATTCGCTTTCAGGTAAAATTTTGGGAGATCTATCTTCATTATTATTTTAATGGCAAAACATGATCGATTTCGAACTGCAGAAAACAGAGATTCAGTGCGTTTAAGTCAAATTTGTTGGATGTTTTTGCTTGAGATGTCTAGAAAGATTTTCAGTTTATCCAGACAATGACAATTTAGTTTTGCAATAACGACATATAGCGGTTTTGTCCTCTTTATTTGTAAAATGGTACCAAATATGGCTTGTGAATACATGTTAAAAACAATGTTATTATTCAATGTAATATTTGAAAACAAAGTCGATATTCTATATAACTACTTACCCTAGCCTAACACTACACCACTCACAAAAACATACACACACACATACACACACCAACACAATCTATACACATTTCAACACTTACATCTTCTCTTAGGGAATTTTGACTGGTCAGAACCGTTGCGCGTTGGGAGTGCTGAAAAGTCCAGAGCTTGACAAACTCTGGTCTGGGACGCTGCTGTGAGCTTGCTCTGCCGAAGACGTATGCGCGGTTGCTGGTCCGCTAGCCACTTCGGTCCTTGGTCAGGGAGTGTCCGCGGTGCACAGGTGTCGAGCCTGTGCACAGTATTACGAGTTCTCGACTGATGCCCATCCAGTCGAGCTAAGGAGGAAACTATGGGCCCCAGAGTTCCGGGGGTTGGAAATGATCGAAAGTGATCCATGGGTGTACCCGTTCTCATAGTCTCGCCCGTAACGCCTGACACGATGGTTAGCTTAATAACAAATTATGGAAAACCAACAAATGTCCAACCAGTTTAATGTAAAGAGGCGTCGTGAGGTTTCTCCGAAAATGCCTAGAGAAGTAAATAGGGGTAAAGAAATGAATTCAGAATCACCAAAGTTCTTAATTGTGTCTTGCACAGAAACTGGAAAAGATCTGTCAAAGGTATCGCCTTTTGTAATACAAAAGGCTATAACTGGATGTGCAGCAGGACCCGTCTCTTCCATAAGGAAGTTACGGAACGGAACACTGCTGTTGGAAACAAGCAATTCAAAGCAGTCACAGCTATTATTAAAAATGACCTCCTTCTTTGATCAGGTCAAGGTTTCGGTGGCTCCCCACAAAACCTTGAACTCATCAAAGGGAGTAATATCATGCAGGGATCTGTTGTATGTCCGTGAGGACGAAATCAAATCAGAACTGGTATCAGAAGGTGTAACAGATGTCGTACGAATTATGAAGATGGAAAACGGTCAGAGAGTTCCAACAACATCAATTATCCTGACATTCGGGAAACCATCTATCCCGGAATATTTATATGCTGGCTATCAACGACTTTCTGTTAGGCCCTACGTTCCCAATCCACGCCGGTGCTTTAAATGCCAACGTTTTGGACACGTAAGTTCTTCTTGCTCCAAGCCAGAGGTATGCGGACAGTGTGCATCTGAAGGCCATACTGATAAGGTTTGCACAAGTGCTCCGAAATGCCCAAACTGTGCTGGTGATCACCCTGCTCGCTCCTTTAACTGCCCAAAGTTCAAGGAGGAGAAAGCGATCCTCAGCATAATGGCAAAGGACAAAACATCTTTCCACGAAGCGAAAAAGAAGTTCAAGTCAACTCAACCTAGACTTGAAACGAAATCTTATGCCTCAGCTATCACCACTGAGAAGTCGTGTTCCAACTGCGTTGAGCTAAACAAGAAAATTGAAGTTCTCACGGAGCAAGTTAGCCAGCTATTAGCTTTGGTGACGAAAAATTCTGTTTCCAACTTAAATAATAATGTTGAATGTGCGAAGAAATCTCCATTGCCAGATACCTCTGGTAGAGTTAGAAGAAGCAAGACACTATTAGAGACAAGTGTGAAACCTATTCCAACTAATAATAATAATAATAATAATAATAAAAATAACAATAACAACAAAACTGCACCTGTGAAAGTGGGTGCAAAATTAAAAGCGACTCAAAAGAGGACCATTTCTAACTCCCCTTCTGAGTCAAAAAATTCCTCAGATTCCACCACTACAATAGTGGTGATGGATTCTGATGACTCTTTGCCTGGAACGTCCAACATTCCAGGCCAACAAATTGTCAATGACGGCAGTGAGAGCCAGGTGAATCCATTTCACTAAAATACAATGTCCACACCTAAACAAACCGTGATTCAGTGGAACATTAACGGTGTTAGAAGTCACATTGAGGATCTCAAATTAATTGTAAGGGATGTGTCCCCTATGTACATTTGTATTCAGGAGACACATCTTCATGAATCGCACAATTTCCATCTAAGGGAGTATTCAGTTTACAGATCGGACTTCGTTACAGAAAATCGAGCTAGAGGTGGCGTAGCCATTCTAGCCCGTGACTGTGTCGACGCCGTTTCTCTGAACTTAATAACTCCCTTACAAGCAGTAGCAATTCAAACAGCTGTTCCATACAAACTCACTCTCTGTTGTGTCTACCTCCCACCAAGTGACAACCTGCA